>JAOXJK010000077.1:21934439-21965187 GCA_025774025.1 Xenus cinereus
ACTCCTCCTGAGTTGCCTGTCCCTTCATCCAAAGGTGGTAAACCCTCCTTTTTTCCTTAAGTCCCATCAAAAGCTCTTTGTTCAACTGTTCCTTTCTTCCCCACAGATCCTCCTGAATATGAAGCCAGACCCATTGTTAAAACCGAAATAACTGTGGGACCTCGGGATGGTAATGTGCGACATACTACGAGAACCAGCCCCTGGGATCCATTGCAATTGACCAATTTGCAGGAGAGATATAGCAGAAACCCCAGAGAAACTGAAACTGAAACTGAATACTTGTGGTGAGTATGCTTAAGTGGCGGCGACTGAATAATGTTAAGTCAGGAGGAAGCCAGAGGCTACTGAGGTCCAGGAGTTTTCTTCAGTTTAGGACCCAACCCGACCCGACAGATGCACCCCATTCTATCACCAGCTGAGTAGCTTATCAGGTGGGAGGAGTTGACACCATGAAGCGGGGTGAGCCCTCCATAATCCCTATTAGAAGTTAATCACTCCACCCACAACTGCCCACAGTGCATTCAGTGTCTCATGTGAAGCCACTTTTTTGGCACTACTGAGTAAAGTGGTAAAATGTTTGCATGTCTCATTACAGTCCCTTTTTTCTCTACAGTTTAGCATTATTGATTTGTGTTCAGGTCCTAATCCCCTCAAACTCCAGAACCTCCACTGCAGAGTTGCTTCCCAGCCAATTCATTGTCTAGTGGTTGTGTATTATTCTTAAGTATTGGATTTTGCCATTTGTAATGAATTTCATTGCATTTTCTCAAAATGTATCTCCATTTTGTTCAGAGTATTTTGAATTTTCTCTTGACCCTAAAGTGCCTGCAGCTTTTTACAGCTTCCAGTTGTCAGTGGATGTAATGAATGTATTCTCTGTTCATTCAGCTAAGCCACTATTGGAATTGGTAGTTAGTGGTAGATCCATAAGGTTTTCCATATGTGTGGGAAGGAAATGTTTTATACCTTGTTAATTTTCTTAAAGCTTCTTGTTAATACTCAGAAAATTTATGAAAAATACTTGGCTTTCCTAGAAATTCCTGAATTCATAGAACGAGTTGGGTTGGAAGGGACCTTTAAAGGTCATCTAGTCCAACCTCCCTACAATGAGCAGGGACATCTTCAGCTAGATCAGGTTGCTCAGAGCCCCGTCGAACCTGACCTTGAATGTTTCTAGGGATGGAGCATCTACCACCTCTCTGGACAACCTGTTCCAGTGTTTCACCACCCTCATCATAAAATATTTATTCCTTATATCTAGTCTGAATCCACCCTCTTTTAGTTTAAAACCATTACCCCTTGTCCTATTGTTACAGGCCCTATTAAAAATTCTGTCCCCATCTTCCCTATAAACCCCATTTAAGTATTGAAAGGCTGCAATAAGGTCTCCCCGGAACTTTCTCTTCTCCAGGCTGAACAACCCAAACTTTCTCATAGGAAAGGTGTTCCATCCCCCCGATCATTTTTGTGGTCTTCCTCTGGACCCGCTCCAACAGGTCCGTGTCTTTCTTGTTGTTGTGGTTTAGGCCAAATTGGCCAATGACGAGAAGACAGATGCTCTCCCCCCACCTCTTGCTCCAAGGAGAGGAAGAGGAGAGATAAAGAGATTAACAAGTTTAGAAGGAACTAAACTACTTTAATGAAATAGTAATAATAAAATAAAAAGAAAATAATGAAATAGATACAATATATAGAAAACCGTATCAAGCTCCCAGGATGACATCACTGGCAGGCACTGGGAAGTCCCAGACTGGACTCAGCAACGGATGGGAACTGGGTTCCAGATCTGGAATCAGGAACCCAGGGATCAGGATCAAAGGCTGAAAGAACAGACAGGGTCCTCCTCAGACATCTGCAATTGAAGAGAGAGGATTGACCCTTTAATCCCTCAGCTTTTACACTGAGCGTGGGGAAGATGGGATGGAATACCCTGTTGGTCAGGTTTGGATCACCTGTCCTGTCTGCTCCTCCCCACAGGTACAGGTTCCGTTTCCAACCCTCCAACAGGGCAAATAACAAAGCTAGCTGACCTTGGCTGTTATAGTAATAAGTATAAGCAAGGGCCTCTCTGCGTACCATTCCTTGGTATTAACTATAAACATCTATAATAGGTCTTATCACTGAGAACAAAGAGTTTTCTCCACAATATGCTGTTAATTTCAGAGAGTTAGAAGAGGCTTAGCTAAGAAGTAAAATTACTGAACAGAAGGTTGGTTATGTTATGCCTCAAGCCAGGACACTTGTCTTCTGGGAATCGAGACCTGGATGCAGTTTTACAGGTGGGGTCTTACCAGAGCAGAGTAGAAGGGAAGAATCACCTCCCTTGACCTGCTGGTCACGCTTCTTTTGATGAAGCCCAGGATGTGGTTCGCCTTCTGGGCTGCGAGAGCACATTGCCAGCTTATGTCCAGCTTTTCATCCACCAGTAACCTCAAGTCCTTCTCCACAGGGCTGCTCTCAATCCCTTCATCCCCCAGCCTGTATTGATACTGGGAGTTGTCCTGACCCAGGTGCAGGACCCTACACTTGGCCTTGTTGAACCTCATGAGGTACGCATGGGCCCACTTCTCAAGTATATCCAGGTCCCTCTGGATGGCATTCCATCCCTCAGGTGTATCAACCACACCACTCAGTTTGGTGTCATCTGCAAATTTGCTGAGGGTGCACTTGATCCCATTGTCTATGTCACTGATGAAGATATTAAGCACTACTCAATACAGACCCCCGAGGCACACCACTCATCACTGATCTCCATATGGACATTGAGCTATTGACCGCTACTCTCTGGATGGGACCATCCAGCCAATTCCTTATCCACTGACCAGTCCATCCATCAAATCTATATCTCCCCTATTTAGAGAGAAGGATGTTGTGGGAGACCGTGTCAAAGGCCTTATAGAAGTCCAGATAAACAGCATCTGTAGCTCTTCCCTTGTCCACTGATATATTCACTCCATCACAGAAGGCCACTAGGTTGGTCGGGCAGGACTTGCCTTTGGTGAAGCTGTCCTGGCTATCTTGAATCACCTCCCTGTCCTCCATGTGCTTTAGTATAGGAGCATCTGTTCCATAATCTTCTCAGGCACAGATGTGAGGCTGACAGGTCAATAGTTGCCAGGGTCCTCCTTTCTACCCTTTATAAAATGGGTGCAATGTTTCCCCTTTTCCAGTCACTGGGGACTTCACCTGACTGCCATGACTTTTCAAATATCATGGAGAGTGGCTTGGCAACTACATCAGCCAATTCCCTCAGGACTCTGGGATGCATCTCATTAGGTCTCATTGACTTCCGTATGTTCGGGTTCCTCAAGTGGTCACAAACCTGATGTTCTTTACAGTGGGAGGGACTTTTCTCCCCTAGTCCCTGCCTTGTGGTCCATCCACTTGAGAGGTGTAGGGAGAGAGGTTGCCAGTGAAGACTGAGACAAAGAAATTTTTGCCTCGGCCTTCTCCTCATCCATTGTTACCATTTTGCCAGTCTTGCTCATCAGGGGTAATGCTTTCTTTGACCTTCATTTTCTGGCTGACATACCTGTAGAAGCTCTTCTCAGTATTCTTTGTGTCCCTTGCCAAGTTCAGCTCCAGCTGTGCCTTGGCCTTTCTGACCCTGTCCCTACACAACCAGGCAGCATCCCTATGCTCTTCCCAGGATACCTGTCCCTGCTTCCACTGCCTACGCATTTCTTTCTTGCCCTTTAGTTTGACAAGGAGGTCTCAACTCAGCCATGCCAGTCTCTTGCCCTCCTTTCCTGATTTCTTACCTGGGGACTGAGAGCTCTGATGCTAAGGAAAGCATCCTTAAAGATCTGTCAGCTCTGTTCTGCTCCCTTGCCCCTGAGGGCAGTTTTCCAGGGGTTCCTATTGACTAACTCCTTGAACAAGTGGAATTTTGCTTTCCTAAAATTCGGGGTCCTGACTTTACTCATCGTGTGACCCATATTCCTCAGGACTGCAAACTTCACCAGTGTACGATCACTGCAGCCCAACCTGCTTCCAATATTGACACCACCAATTAGCTCGCTTACTTATCAGCCCTCTGATAAGGCTATTACCTGGCGTAAGAAGTTATCTTTGATGCACTCCAGGAGTCTCCTGGATTGCCTGTAGTTCACCATGCTACTTTTCTAGCAGGTGTCAGGGTGGTTGAAGTCCCCCAGCAGGACGAGAGCCGGTGGGAGAGATGCCCTCTGTAGCTGGAGTAAGGAGGCTTTGTCAATAGGCTCCCCTCGATTGGGAGCTTTCTGGCAGCACAGTGGCTTCCAGCTCCTCCCGTTTGTTGCCTGTGCTGCATGCGTTGGTGTATTGGTCTGCATTCCAGACCTACTGTTGCGTGTTGTCTGTTTTAATAAAATAAACTTATAAATATCCTCTTAGATACAAATTCTAGGCTAATTCACGTAGCCTGGTTCTGTTATCAAAAAATACAAGGCGGCTGTAAAGCTAATGGGTTTACAGCTGCTTTGCTTCACAAAAGCGTTATTAGGCATTTGGAGTGTTCGGCTAAATGTGTCCACTACTTTTTATGCACTGTATTACTGTGCAGATAGAGCAACTACAAAATTCATTGAGTAGTGTCACTGGGAAACCTGTTACCCACAAATGAATAGGAACTGTAATACTTATATAGACCTTCAGCTGCTCTAAACTGTCATAGCACGACTGGCTGCCCAACTTGCTCATGACAAAAAAGTCCTTGAAAATGTTGCCTTTTCATATGAAGACAAAAGTTTTAAAAAGTTTTGTTTACTACAAAGCAACTAGCAGGGGAAGTCTCAGAGAAAGAAGGTACACAGATAAGAGCAAATATTTTAATGTCTGGGACTGGTAAGGGAACTGGTCTGGCCGGTCAGAGCAGGGGGAGGAGATGCTACAGCTGCCAGCTTCTCCAGTTGGAGTGTTCTTAGCTTCTATTCAATGCATGCGATGCCTAGGATCCTTCCAGTTTCTCGAGGGTTATCTATTCCTTTTGCCATCTTCATCTTCCACAGGGTTTAGAAGTTGAAATTATGTGTTTATCAGCACTAGACATAAACACCAGATCTCTGTACATCATAATTTTTTAAGGGAAAAGTGGATGTATGTGCTGCATGGAGCTAACTCTGCCTTTCCGGAGATCATCTTATGTAAATCGAAACTTGAATTAATTTTTTCTCTAAAACTATTTTTGTACACACACATATGTTTGCATTTGAAATGTCAAGTGCATCTTCCAGTGATTGTTGTTAATCCTGGCCTTCTATGCGTCCTTCCGTATATTTTATAATTTCCGATGAGTAGAAGTGTAATTTTTAATTATGGTTGGAAGTCAGCAGTGCCGATTGCTGAGAGGAAAGGCTGAGTGCTCTTCATTGCAAAAGCATTTTTCCCTCTTAACACCTTGTTTCTGCAGACACAAAGCACTAAGCTCTAGAGAAAAAAAAAAAAACCAGTTCTGCATAAACTTGTAAGAACTTGCTTTGTTTTATATGAGAACAGACCCTCAGGAGGTTCATCAGCAATGTGTCACATTGTCTTCACTTCTGTTGTCTGCTGTGCCAAGAAATATGAATGACTGCTTGAGCCTGTGAAGAATTTATGAAAATGCTATTCTTGATGTGAGAAGCAACTGCATCCCAAACCAGATCACCAGTCACTGGAAGGATGAACATGGAGAAGTTGATGCAAAATAGTAGCTATCAATTTTGTGGTTCTGTTGAATTCTCTTTGTTACCAGCATGGCGTTTTGTCAGAACTTAGTGATTTTGTGGCAACTCTACTTAATTTTGATGTGTAGGTGACAAAACACTGGTGCTTGCAGAAATTTTATTCTGCAGCTCATTCTGCCTTAACCAATACCAACGAGTGCTGTTGGCAGTGTTTCCTGCTGTAGTTGTGCACTCAATGCATATCACATGTGGCCAGCAGAGACTGGAAACTGAGGTGTTTTTGAAACCAGTGAGTCTCTACTATGAGAAATGCTTATGTAGTAGCAAAACAAATGCAATAGTAGCAAGGGATGATGTTAACATGGCTCAGATCTTATCCAGGGTAATTTTTCAGAGGATAACAAGAAAAAACTACATTTCTAAGTAATCAGAGATAGCTTCCAAAACATCATAAATCTGAAGTCCTTGGAGGCCAGGCAAACTTAGTGGAAGATGATAGAAACTTTGAAAAGCTGACTCAGAACGTTCTAGTTGTTCCTTTATAAATCTTCTTCTAAAAGTCAAAGAAAATGAGTTTCATTTTCTTTCTGCTGGAGAGAAAATTGCTGCAAAATATTGACACTTGTGAAAAAAGAAAGATCACTATCTGTGACTTGTAAAACTCTGACTTGTTTTACAACAATTAATACCAAGAAGTTTTTCTGTAGTTAAGAGGAAAAAAAGTGCATTAGTTTGTACCTTATACACAGAAGCAAATGTTTTCATGGGTCTATACTCTCCTTAAGAGAGAAAGGTTGCTGTTTTCTACACTAGCACTGATGACCATTGAGCCAAGTAAGAAGATGGGGAAGGAAACCCAGGGTCACTGTGGAATTTGCATCCAAGAGTTTAATTTATCGAAAAATATCTTTTTTTTAATATAAATGGGTGGAGTCATTTTTGTGCTAAAACTAGACCTGCTGGCATAAGGAACTACACAAGGATGCTTTTATTGCTGCTTGGTAATCTGACATACTATGCCAAGAGGATGCAGGTGTTACAGAAAGAAAAAGAAAGCAAGCAATTTAAGTAGTTCCCCTTTAAGTGAGTGCTTATTCAACCAAGTGATGTGCAAGAAGAATGCTTATTAATATATTGGGAAAAAAAATTCTATAATTCCTAGACATAATTAGGAAAAAAGTGAACACTGACATGCATTTCATTAAGTATTAGAAGATCAAATGCAAAATAAACCCCCACAACCCAACACCCCCCAAAAAACTGTTAATTATGAATAACTGCCCTTCTGATGATGTTATGAAAAGTGCTGTTCACTAGAAGCCTGTAGTTTTCAGTTCCTGGATAATAAAGAGGTGGAAAGTGTTAAATATTTCTATTTTTTGCAGTCAACAGAAAGACTGACGTCTCCTCCTCCCCTGCTGTTACAATTGCACTTTTAGGTAGATAAGCTGTATAGCTCAGGATATGGTGAGGTGTCAGTCCCCATGAGCAGGTGTTCTACCTGTGGTGGGAGAAGGCAGCTACTGTTGAGGAAAAGAGTATGTCAGTGTCATACATCATACATGTTTCAGCAAACGGTAGGTCTAGGGGTAAAAGAAAACACAGCATTTTAGGGTAAATGCTAATCAAGAGGAAATCTTCTGGTCTCAGTTGTACCACCTGTTTCAATGAAAAGCAAAGACTTGCTCTAGCTTGATGAAAGTAGAGAGATGAGGGCCATGAGACATCTTTGCCTGTATCAGCCCAAAATAAATGAGGTGGGTAGAACTTTGCCAGAAGTATGTATTATCTTGACTTAATTAATAGTGCTAATTTCTGTTCCACTTAATATTGCTTGTAGCTGTCAGAGATAAATTATGTAAAGCTGTATCCAAACACATTAACCAAGCCAGACAAAATCTTGCCCTTTTGAGACTGCAGAGCGGTGAGCATACGCAAAGTGAATGCTCAGGATTTCTATATTGTGCTGATTTTGTTTTACAGGGTCAAAAGTTTTCTAATCTCCAAAGCAACTTAAAATCTTTTTTTGGAATGAGGAAATCTCATTTTGGTTTGAAATGTGGTTTTGAACATAAATAGGCTTTTATGAAATGCGAGGGTTCTGTCATCATGTTCCTGGATTTTAACATGCTGTATTCTGATAAAAACAGCAGGCAGATTGTATTTCTTTATCTGCTGGAAAAGTCAGAAGATTTTCCTTACTTATCTGGGAATTTAAGAAGAAACCCTTTGGGAATTACAACATGCCTGTGTGGTCAAAAGTAAATCAGATGTGTAACAGCTCGATGTAATACTCCAAACTGCTAGGGAAGAAGCTGCGGTGTGGAGAGCTGGGCTTTGCTATCATGAGGCTGAGTGATGTACTTCTGAAGTGTTTTTTCAATATGTTTCTTGTTTCAAGTTTAAGAACTCCAAAAAGAAAAAATGAGTGCCAGAAATGCTGTATTCATTTTTTGCACATCTCTTACTTATCTATAGCCTCACACTTCCAAGGGCAAACCAACACCAGTGTTTGTGGGTACAACTTGCGTATTTGGGTTTCTAGTTGTGCTGGGTACAAGGAAAACTCAGTTTATGATACAGCAGCTTACAGGAGACAAACTATGGAAGTAGTTGTCAGTAGAAGCTACCCAAAATCAGGTATTTTGCAAATTTATGTGAGCTAGGTGTACATATATTTATAAACATAATCTGATTCTATAAAATGTGTGTGGAATTCAGTTACACCCATGACATGCCTGATGCACACACATCTGATAGCTGGCTTGCTGACAGTATGGGAAAGCACTTGCTTCTGAGGTGTATGGCTCTCATCCATCTCTTTGAGAACCTGGCCTGTGGCCTCTGTGTGTTTCCTAAACAGAGTGGGTTCTGCTGGGTACATATGGATGAGAGAGAAGTATTCTTGATTATTTTTATTACTGTATCATGAATGAAAATTTACCTTGTTATTTTAAAATAATAATTTATCGTGTTAATCTTTTGCCTTCCTGATAAAATACACACAAAAATACCTTTCAGACAAGTCAGCGGTCTAGGGAATAGATCACAAATGGAAGTATTTTTTATTGTACTTCCTTTTTTCCCCTCCACTTACTATTAAAACCAACCTTTCACATACTAGGTACCAGCACCACTTTGAGCAAGACGTGCAGATTTTCATTGCTTTGGGGCTTCTGAAAACCAGGGCCCAGTTAGAAGCTTTCTCTTACTATAAGTGAATGGGACAACAGATGTAAAACAACCCAAGGCTTCTGGCTAAGCTTGCAGATATCTCAGATCATTTATACATCTTTTTTTTTTTTTTTTTGCCAAATCCACAGTCATTCCCTTGGCTCAAGAGAAGTTTTATTTCTGAAGGAGTTCTTTAAAATTACCCCCTTTAATCACAGAGTTGGAGAGTGGTTTGATTGTTCCTTAATACTGTAAATGACGGCAAATTCAACAGCTGTTTATCATCCTCTTCTGTCATTGATACTGCACTGATAAGATACTGCACCAAAGGGTGATAAAGCTTGATTTTCCATCTGAACTCCTTTATGTTCTGTAAGGGAGTGTGTCAGCATCGTAGGGCTGGTGCTTTATGCCTGACATAATTGGTACTGAAGTTTTTAGTATACTGTTTCCAGTTTAAAGATGCCTTTTTGTTATTAGAATCTTTGCATTTCCTCTCTTCTCCAGTCCCCTCAGGTTCCTCCTTTCCTTGGAGATCATATACTGAGAGCAAGAAGTAAAATTGAAATTTGGGTATTCAACAGGCAGTGGAAACTAGCACACTTTTTATGTTCATCAAAAAAGGATCTGTTGCAAAGCCAAGTCACTGACCTTTTCTCTCCATCCATCATGGGACTTCTCGGGAAGAGTTGAGCTCTGCTCCGTGGTGAGCTTGCCTGGTGGAAGGAAGTTCACAGACGTATCCTGTGAGCACATGCAGGGCTCAGCTGAGTGCTGACAATGACAGTATTAGGTCCTTTTTGATTATTCACTAGTGTGTCTAGGTGTCACACTGCAGACTGCGTGGGCTTTTTTAGGATTCTCTCCTTCCTGCTGAAGCCTCCACCAAGTATCCCACAGTTGTGAGATTCACAGAGACCTAAACAAGATGCTTCTTGCTCCAACTATAGCCATGGTCTACATGGAGAAGTTAAGTTCAGTCTAGGACTGTGTTCATTGTGGAGGTCAGAGGGGAAGGCTGTGCTTAAACCAAGTTCTTTATCTCTTTCCTAAAGCCCTGCAGGGCAGGTATAGCCGAAGTCTCCCACTGCTACAACTATTAGAGTCAACTCAGAGATGCCAAGGCAAGTCAAGGGGAGGGAGAAGAAAAAGGGGTAAGAAGGTAGCGTAGGTGCCTTGCTGTTTCAGCCACAGTTGCCCACATAGGATCCTTTGGGTTTCCAAGCAGCTACTTGGAAGCATTTTGTTTGAGATGGCAGCATGGCTTTCTAAGCCTGCAACGTATTGGTCTTTGAGACTTGATGCATATATTACATTGTTTGTCAGTTTGTGGTATCATTTCAGGCTTTGTGGTTATGGGTTCTTCCAGTGAGGCCTATTTTATTTAGCATTCAGCATATTAATTGCACATAAACCTTCATATCTGCAGCTCCTACAGCAGTCATATCTCTGAAGAAGCCTAAGATGTCATAATATTTGAAAGATAAAAATGTGCATTTTTTGCTAGCACCTGTAATTTAGGTAGCAAAATAATTGGGTAGGAAGCATCTCTTATCTCTTGTTGAATCTGATATGAAAGACAGTTACAGCTTTTCAAACCTGGCTAAAACTATGAATTATCCTACAATATTTGGATGGATCTAATTTAGGCAGCTGTCAGACAGAAATATTCTAGATTCTGTATATTAGTAACACAGAGGGACTATGGCTGTTTCCAAAGACCTTTTTTTTTGTTGTGTGAAATAAGGAGAACTCACTTAGCACAGCAACTACTGTGGAGATGTTTGAACGAATAAATTGCTTGCATGAAATAATTATTTCTAATAGAGAGGAGATGACATTTGGATAGACTTCAATCATTCTTACAGCATCCTTGTGAGAGGTATATCAGAAACTCTGGGAGGTCTGTTATTTTAAATGTTGTCATACTGCTCAGGTTACTGCAAGAATTATTCCTTTCCATTTCAGGAGCGTTGTGGGTATGGCTTTGCAAGTTTTATTTTATCTTATTTTCCATGTGAAGGACACATTCAAAAAAACTTTAGTAATCATATCACATCACTGTTAACTAACAAAGGCTATAAGGACCCTCTATAAGACAAATTACAATTAGAACTGAAGTAGCAGTTGAGAATTGGGCTCTAATTCTGACTAGCATTTATACTGTCTTTTGATATGGTACAAATCCTTCCTACTTATAAAGACTCTACTTGCCTGATTCTCAGCCTGGGGCTTTAACATTCTGCTTAGCGTTCATTTTATTTGGTTTGGTGCTCACCCACTGTATTTTGGATGAGTTACTATGCTTTGCCTGAGCTGAACTGCTCCACCTGATGGTGAAAACAAGAAAATGCCATCTCTCATGCACTGAGGATTTATTTGAAAAAATGTTGTCTAGTGAAAACACTTAATGCTGTAAGGCTGTTGGTGCCTTAATCCAGGAGACCTGCTAATAGTGTTCTGCCCCTTTTATACTTGGATGTAGAGCAGTTAAGGTTATATAAAGGAATTGCACAAAGATCTTGAATCCACAGTTTTCTTTCATGTTTCTAGTGAGATACCCAGTGGGTGGGTACTTGTGCTGTAGACATGTGCTTCCCAAAGTCCAGATGCTGCCAGAACCTGACATGCAGCTGTGCTTTGCAAGACATGCATATCTGAAAGGAGTTGTTGCTGCTCATGCACTGAAAGTGTGGCTTCTTGGTGGTTTGATTTGGTTGTGTTCTTATTACCCACTGTGGAAATACTTAATGGTTGAGTATGTTGTATAGAAGAGCTTGCCCATATGCTGTTTTCTATCTCGAGTCCATTTAGTTACACAGAAAAGGAGGCAAAAACTAAAGACCTCTGAAACAAACCTTGCTTACAAGAAAAGATTTAAAAGGCGTTCTTGTGGCATTGAAAGAGAAATAATCACATAAATCTTGTGCAAGCACCAAAGAAACAGGAAGCATAACAGACCTGCATGTCCCCAAGTCTTTTTAGTTTGCCCAGCTTTTTGCAATGCAAGAGTCTGTAGATGCATGCTACGATAAATTTGCTCTGGCACCTTTCATGTTGCCCTAAGATTTCAGAGTATTTTCCATGTGATAGCAAGATCTATCATTTCTGGACAGTCATGTCTTCAGCCAGGAAAGCAAAAGGTATGATTTGCTATCATGAGCTGATGTGACTGGGATGAAGGATGGATCCTGTATGGAAGGACACTTATATGTAACAACACATGCAAGGGATGTTCTTTAAAATATTTGAGCAGCCTCAGGCCAAGATTTCCCGTGCTATTGAGAAGGTAAGATCTGACCACAAGCTGATTACATTCATCCTGTACTCCTGCAAAAGTTATTCATATAAGGTCATGGTGCACCAACTAACAAAATATGTGAACAGGCAGGTTGCTGTAATTCATGCTGTGAAACTTTGAGGCATCTTCTTGTATTCAGTTTTCATAGCCTCTAGCAAAAATTGCAAATTTTAAGCTGCTTCTGTAGTCTTGTTCTTCACTTGTATTAACCATATACACTTTCATTGCCCAAAATGGTGTGATCAGACCTTTTTTTTTTTTTCTTTCTCTCTCAGACACCCTGGCTCTGGAATACCAGACAGTGCTGGAATGGGTACCCATATCAGGTAAAAGTTACAGTGCTGTCTAAAACCAAATGTGACACCTCTGCAGAGCTCTTTATTTATTATGATGGAGCTTATTGTCAATATGTTAGTGTGAATGGGCTACTTGGCATTTCAGAACATTGCTGGACACTCCCCATCTTGCTTGGGAAAGATGAATATAGCTGCCACATGCTTTTTTTTGTCCTTTTTTTTTTTCTTAAGGCCAAGGAGATGAAAAAAAACCCTCATTGCAAGACTGAAAAGTATGAAGAAGAGTATTGTGTGACAGACACATGAATTCCCTGTGACAGTGAACAGCCCTGGACAGGCTGAACAGACTGTGTTTAGGTTTGGGTGCTACTGCTCTTGAAGGTTGTGCACCTGTGGGAAATAGTTAAGTGGAGATAGTTCACCAAGAATGACCAGAAATCTTGATCTGAGAAAGGTTGAAGGAATTTGGTCATTTAGCCTCAGAAGAAATAATGACTTAAATTCCACCCTAAAACTGGAGGGTGAACTGAATGACGTTAAGGAAGGAGCAAAAGAAATTGCCTGGAGGAAGTGTTGAGTCTTCATCCCTCAGATTTTAGGGACAACTGTTTGTCAGAATTGATATGGCTGCAGTCACTGGTGCCTTTCAGTCCTGTTTTCTACTGTTTTTATGTTATTGCATGCAAGAAGAGATTTATTTATGACATAAGAACATGAATCTTGCTGATTAAAGAACATGTATTTACCAGGCTTATCATAAGAACGAGGTCATTCAGAAAGTTACTTAGAGCTTTTAGAGGGCAACAACTAAACTTACTATATCTAAAATCATGCTGCTAGTGGAGAGGTCCAACAGAAAGCAAATAATCGAATAAAGTCATTATCAAAATCATTGTCTCAGAGATAAAAATGTCTACCAGGTGCTAATCAGGATTAAGTACTAGATTTTCAATTTGGTTTGGTGTTTTTTTTCTTCACTAGATAAAATTTCTAATCTTGTGTTTACTAAAAATTCTCTGTAAGTTACTCAACACAGCATTCTAGAAATCCAGCTGTACTTTCTGTAGATATAGTCAAATGGATCATTTGGTTAACAACTCTACCCATAAGCACAGAATAGTCCTGTTGAAGTTAAGTCTATGGAGAACTGAAACTTAGCACTTAAACTAATTTAAACACACACTATTGATCCTGTCATGGAGGGAAATGATAACTTTAGAATCCCCTTTTGTTATCGTTATATATGGATTTAGAAATACTAATGCTATAGTTGATAAAGTAGCTGACAATCTTAATTGTTTTACTAGAAATTTTCCCTCGTGAATTCTCTTGCAAGAATGAGTATAATAGTTGTGGTTCATTGCTAGCTCATGTTCTCTTCCCTTTTTTTAATTACACCTAATTAAAAGCTTGCTGGCACTCTAAATCAGAAAAAGGATTGTATTGGCCCAAGAAATGACTTCAAAAGAATGATTTGGAGTGTACACACTTTTCTTTAAGCATAAGCATATGCCTATATTTAAATAATCCACAAAGAACATTTCGTGGGCCCCTAAGGACTGTTTTTCAGCTGCAAAGAAAAAGGCACTGGGAATAAAAGAGGCAACTGAAATGGCTCTTGCCAGTGGAAATGGCTCGTGCCCTGCGTGGGTGCATGATTGTGCCAGTGCAACCTGCTCTAGAGCTGGTTCATCTAATCCCTCAGGAGATGCCCTCAGGGAGGCACAATCCCATAGAAATTAGAGTAGCTCCTACAACTGGCTCTCTTAGGCCGGGAGCTAAACACCCTATTGCGTGCCATCAGTTACCTTCTTTGAAGTTACCCCAGGCTGGTTTTGTTGGGTATAAATTCCTGTGTCTTGTTACTTTTATTTCTTTTACTTTTAAACGTCTGTGTAACCATGTTGTATATCAAACAAGATACCTGGATAAATTTATTCTATTTTCTTCTTTCTAAATGTTAACATTCCCAGAAAATGGTTGAATTCTTTGAAAGTAGGCTTTTATATTAGAAAGAGCCCCATTTAAAGCTCACATTTTCATCATGAGTAGGTGAGATTGTATACTAGCATTACTTTTCTTTAATCTGCTCTAGCGTTTTTTCTTTTGCTGTGCTTTAAACCCACATTTCTGATGTGTAGCAAGATGTTTGAAGTAATCTTTCCAAACAGACTTGGGAATACTCAGAATTTAGTTTATTCTAGGTTCTGAATGGGCATCATCATTTTTTGGTATTGCAATATTATAATACTGTCAAGATGAAAACATAAGAGGAGGTTGGGGAGCTTTATTTTTCCATAGCCATCAAAGTTTGAAAGAGGCAACCACCATAATTTTTCTTACATAGGATGCTTATGTATAATTCAATAATCCCCCTGTGATTAAACATGTCTCCTGTAGACATCAGCTGCCTGTAATGTTGGTTAGACTCTATTAACCTTTTCTCATCTCCATCTTTCAGCCACTGATGCCTGACCTTCATTATTACTACATAGTTGAATTGTCATTCTACTGGTCCTTAATGTTTTCTCAATTCATTGACATCAAAAGAAAGGTAAGAGCAATGAGACTGAAAACACTGAAAGCTTTAAGCATATATCTTTCTTGACTTGAGGAATAACTGTATTACCCATGCAGTGAACTGGAAATACAGGCCTTTCTAGTCACCGCTACTTGCAGATATTCGTCACTGAGAAACTGTTGTTGAAGTGCTTGTCTTACTCTGTTCCTTGTTACAATGATGTGATTTTTTTCTGCACGTGGGAAGAAGAGCCTTGAGTAATCAACTATTCAAGGGGAAATGGCCAAAAAAACCTTCTGTTCTCATACAGTGACTTGAATGGAACTGAACAGTAGTAGCTAGTAGAAGTGCTGTTTCTTCCAAGAGTTAAATTATGAAATATCAATGACAGAGAAAGACTGCCCATAAATTCACAGTATCACTTTGGTAAGATCTATGAGAGCTTTCAATTTATTCTACAAAGGGATGGTAAAAGCAGGGATACATTTAAGATTAAAAAGTGATGTTGCATTTCATCTTACCTTTAACGTTATGTAATTTCAAGTAGCTGAGCATTGCTATTAAGGGGCAAATAAAACTCTGGCCTGATAAAAACATTTTTACAGTATCAGTAGCAACATGTTCGATATTCCTTCATCCAAGTTCTCTCCTCCAAGGAGAGTCCTAGTCCATAGCAGAACAGGCAGGACAGCAGTCATTCTTTAACAGTCCACTGAAGTATTCTTGCAGGGTGGTTTAATGTTAAAAATTATTAGTTTAAAATGTTTGAGAGGATTTTAGAGTATTCTTATGTGCCTCCTTCTACTGTCATTTAATTAAATGATTGTAGGTTATGCTAATGAAAAAATCCCTGTTTACTAGAATTTTAGGAGGAGCATAACTCTGAAAAGAATAAATGAAGAATCCTGTACTTCCTGAATGAATTTATCTGCTATTTTGAACCCCAGTGTGCTCCTGGGAGTTTTGTGTCAGAGCTAAGTATATAGAAAAACACCCCTTCTATTTGAATTTTCATTTTTTTCCAGAAGTAGAAATCTTGTGAAAACATACATAAACTTTAAATCCAGATTGGAGGGTAATTTGTAAACAAAACAACCAATTTAGGATGAATACATGTAAATTTTTTGCTTGCATTTTCTGTAGATGCTAAACATTCGGTTAATCATGAGCTTGAAATGAGTACAACTGCACTGTTTCAGAAAACAGATGCAGAAAAGCACCGCTCAACAGAGCTGTATTATAGCGGAGATGTATTTAAATCAAGAGTAACATTGACTAATATACGTAAGCTGCAGGTGCCAGCAATACTGAATAGCCATTTGTCATATATCAACCAAAACTAAAACTCTGCAGGAATATTACAGAACTGTTAGGGTTATTGCTGCAGAAATGTACTGTGTCTACTTGGTCCCCCTACATTCATACTCAGTCCTCTGCATCGTGCCATTGGTTATATTTTATTTTCTTTGTGTACCTGTTGAGGGAGAGCAAGATATAGCAGCATTGCATTTGCAACAGAACTGCAATTTTGCAGTTAAGTACATCTTTAAAGACTATTTAATTGATTCCTGACTAGTTGCTTTGCTTACGTGAAAAGTAATTGGACAGCATCTAGGCTCAGCACTGAAATACACCTCTGAAAAGGGCAATTGGCAGAGTCAGTAGCACCTTCCTCATTTAATACATCTCATGAGCAGATGCTGTCATTTTTTCCCTCATGACTTGGAGAATTTGTTCCCATTGGTGAGCTGAGCACAGAGCTAAAGCCTGATCCTGTCCATAGCACAGGTGCAAGTAAACAATCTTTTGCAGGTCTGTTTCTGAGTTATATATAAATGACTTGTATTTGTTATCAAGAAGACTTTGCAGCAGCCTACTGTGGAAACAGAATTAAAGATGGAGGTGGGGAAGTGGATCGCTAACAGCTAAGTGACACCCCTGCCACAAATCTGCAGTGCTTGAACCCAGAGCACCAGATCAAAGCAGTGTCCCAGGCATCTGCTGTGGCTGAGAACATCCAGTGTCCAGCAGAGAGCAGGAGCACAACATATGCAGTACAATGATAGCAAGTCAAAAGCCTTTCATTATAAACACCCTGCAGGAGACAGTGGATATGCCATATTTATAAATAACCTATTAGATCACTGAGCAGTCTGGACTGTGGAGACAGTTCTTTTTGTAGCGTAAGCAAAATAGATAACTAGGAAGATCACACTGGAGAAATGGGACTGCACACTGGTGTCACACAGTAAAACTGTTCTGTGGCCACAGGTGAATGAAAGCTGTTAAGAGAACGCATGAGTCGAAAAATGTTAGCACTGGGAGCTTATAGCAGTTGAAAAAAAGTAGTACAAGCTTGGCAGAGACACCAGCTCTTGCAGCACCATAATAGCTCGTCTTTAAAGAACAGGTTTAGTTTAAAAAATGTGGAAAACTCTTAATGTACCCAATATGCAATGTGAAATGCTGCCCATACGAAATCAGGCTTTAACAGGAAGAAGCGGGAAATTTGCCAGCTAATATCATATGCTATTGTAATAATTCATGACAGCTTATATAAAGCAGATTAACAGTTCTCAGCCTGAGAAACCTGTTGATGTTTTCATATTGAGTGAGAGGAATACTTTTATCTAATTCTTGGTTATCATTTTAGATACTTTAAATTCAGCAGTGGCTGTGTTGTAGTCTGGAATGATCAAAGCCGCCCTGGCAGCCTCACACACTGCAGGAATTCAGCCAACTGCTTTTATGTAGCAGGGTTTCTCTCAAGGTGAGGTGTGGTAGGTCTTCCTGAAAGCACCAGCACTCGGCACTGGCCTGACTCCAGCACTGGTCTTTTACTCGCTGTAGCTCAAGAGAAATGTACTTGCTGTTTTCCATCTCCATTTTATTCTTCTCTAATAGCAAATTCATGACTTTAAAATTACTTCCAATTGGTTTGCTGACTTTCAGATGCCTGTTTATCTTTATTAAGGTATTACAAATTCCACCAGATTATCTTTGCCTGGCTGAAGAGGTGTGAGATAACTACTTAGACTGTTGCACATACCTGCTACTGGTATTAAGGCAGTAAACTGAGAAGATTAACTTTTACGGTTTTATAATGGCATGTTGTTTGCTTCATAAATATCTACTATGTTGCTGTAATGATGTTCTACCCTTAAGGGTCTTCATTTTCAAAGACTGCAATCTATTATGATTTGGTTTTTTATCATCTCTATCCAGCTTCCCATACTGCTCTTTTGTAAAACACAGAGAAGAAATTAGATTGGGGAACTTTGTTACTCTCGCAAGCCCCTGACAGGTTTTAAAAGCAGTGAGGCTTATTTACATGCTTTCTGGGTACCTGAAGTACTGTTTGACAGAAAACATTTGACTGATATATTTAGGAAGTGTATGAAATTTCTAGTTGGTCAGTGTTTTAACAGGTTTGTAGATCTCAGAGACCTTTCTGTGTATTCACACCTTTTAGTTCCAAGCATTTGGCAATTCCTAGAGCTTCTGTGGTTTACTTTTTTTAAAAAATAACAGTTCACTCATTCCCAAAATAAAATAATGTGTAGCTGCTAATTTTTTTGAATATTCCATTTTGGTTCTAGAAAATTTATGCTGTATTTCACCAAATCTGGATCCTAGATCTCTTTCTTTCTTCAAACTTAGTTTTTTTTTTTTAAAAAAAAAGTCATAGAGCTCATTCCTTTCATTTCAAAGGAAAGGAATTTAGATTGTGTACATTTTGAAGACCTTTACTAGAATTGTTATGGTCGAAACCTTTAGCTGGTGATACTCCCCTTCCGTTTTGAAGCCCATTTCCAGAAGCTGTGGTGACTAATAAAGACAATGTTTTGCTCTTCAGTGGCACTAATGCTCCGTAGCCGCTTGGCAGTTTATCCAGTGAGTGTGTCCAGAGGGCTTGTCTGCAAGTTGAGACCCACGGGGTTTCTCCGTTGTCTGGCCTGTGTTCTTCCCGCTGATGGTGTGAGGAGCAGGTTCTTTCTCCTATTCTTAGGCACATATTTTCATGACTCAGGCACATGATATCTTTCAGGAGCTACAAATTTGCTGTAAATAAATGCATCTCGCACAAACATAGATACCGTTTGAAATCTATTTAAAAAAAGAAAAAGCCTGTTCCTGTATAGCTAGTCTTCTGCTGTTTATGGGTGAAAGTGCTTGACTAAGCTGGGAACACAAGGACAACTTGACATTATGGGGACTTGTACCATTAGTTTCTTTGTATTCGTTACCCTTATCTATAATTAAAATCTAACAGGTAGCGTCTTCAAAGCATAATATTAATTACTGATGGGAAAAAAAAAGTCATAAACAGGAAAGTGAGAACCAGAATAACAAAAGTAGCTTTTTGTATCACTGCTACGTTTTTCTAAATTTTTAGTAGGTCAGTCCAGCCTCTCTATTTCAGAGCTGGCAGAGTCAGATAACTGTCTCTTTTAAGAAACATTACAGAATCACAGAATCATCATGGTTGGAAGGGACCTCTGAGATCATCGAGTCCAACCACCAAAAAAAAAAATAATTGTCAGAGAAGGAGTTCCCTGGACAGCATTTCTGTAAGTAGACTCATGCGAGGTGCAGAAGACTACTGCCCAAGAGCATTAGGGCTGCTTAGGAATAATCTGTATTGTCAGGAATGCCTTGAAGAGTTCCCAAGAGGGACTAGAAATCTTGTATCTGTAGAACATAAATGTGTCAGCTATAAAAACAGATGAGAATTTTCTACTTGGCTTCTTCTGCCGTTTGGACTGCCTATGTGCTAACATAATTGCAGTTAGAAGAAAAATGAAGATGAGTGCCATAGCATTTGCAGCTGAAACCAGTAAAGAGAGCTAGGCTCCAGTATGGCCATATGAAAGTGCTATATCTTACTTCTAATCCCAGGGAATAAGGTAGGTGCTTTGCTGTTTTGATTATGGATGGTATGGTGAAATGGTCCCCATGTGTGGTTTTGTGGTTACTGAAATGACTAAGATGCCGTACTCCTGCTTTCCCTTAAGACTCTTAGAAAGGGAATCAGCCTTTAAGTCTTTCTTTGTTCAGTCTGCTTTAAGAAAATGGATTTAAAGCAGTGGCTTGAGATGACTGCTGAATGTATTTGATTGTTCTCCACACTGCTGGGGACCAAATAACCTAGCAGAGAAGTGTTGGGTGTACACCAAACAAGGATAGTCTTTTCTTCTCTTTTCTCCACTCTTTGCCCCCCCTCAGCTTTGTGTTGGAGGTAATGCCCACTGAAAATAAGAAATAGCCACTTGTAGCACCTGATAGAATTCAACATTGGGTGATAGGCTGGGAGGAGGTCCTGCCCCTATTCAGTTAGTGAGACTGCTCAAGCTGCAGGTTTTTCCATGGACTCCAGGTGTACATTGCAGTGAAGCGAGTGCTGGTACTGAGAGGCAGCAACAGCACATATCTTTGAAAGGAGTGGTGCCTGTTGCATGCCCAAAGAGAGGCATGGTGACACTATCAGTTACTCTTCCCAGTACTGGAGAGATGGAGGAGTCAGCAGCTGTAGGTGCTGCTTCTCTGGAGTTGACCCTGTGTTAGTGGGAGCTCACCAACACTTTCCAACACATGTACCTTCAGTCCATTTGCAAGCCAGGTGCTGCCCCTCTAAAGGCTGCAAGGTCTCAGTTTTGGTTTCTTTGCTGTGGGCCACTTAGATGAAGACTACCACAGCTCATGAAAGCTGACAGAAAGCCAAATGCCGCCTTGCAAGATGCTTGGCGAGCAGGCTGCCTGGAGGAGCCGCTGCTTCTGACTGCCTGGATCTCTCCCTTCAGCCAGCCCTGCACGAGAGCTGCTACCTCTGCTGTGGTACTAATTTTGTACCCAGTGCATGGAGAAACTCCCCAGTCAAATCATGCCTGTGCTCTTTTCTTCAGGGTTCTGACACCACTTTCTCAAAGCTGTGCAGGTAGTTCAGCAAATTCCAGCAAGACTTGGTGCCTTGTAGAGTCTTATCTCTGCCAGTCCTGTTCGCTCAGTAATCAGTCTGGGAGTCTAGGGCAGGCAGACAGGTTGTTCTCTCTGCTTTGCCTGCCCCTTGGCATGTATCTGGGAATGTGGTGTTACAGGAGCTTCACCAAATAACTTGGATTTACTGATCTGGAGACCAGTTTGGGAGCCAGCAGATTAGATCTGAGTAGGAAGAGCTGCACCAGCTCATTTGAAGACTCTTCTGACCCTGTTACAGCGTGAAGACAAAGCAGCTTCATTAAAAACAAACAAAAAATTGGAACTTGAATTCTCAGCTCTGTGAAAGCTCTCAGTTGTGCTTGACAGGTGGCTGTCCAAAACTCCTAGTGCGGTGGAAATGTGTTTTTCTATTCCTTTGCAGCTATTTGAACTCTTGTGAATGGTGCATTATTTTGCATATTATATGTTGCTCAGTGTATATGAAATAGGGTGTAATTTGATTTGTATGTATATATGCCTTTTCAATGTAACTTCAGACGCAAATGTTCACTCTATTAGGTTAAAGTACTACAAACTGAGAAGTGTAGATATTGCCAAACTTTCAATAATCTTTTTGCGTTTTGTTAACATACAATGATTGTTTTATTCAGTCTAAGTGAAATATATAGCAGGGTATTTAATGCACTTATGTAGTAGGATCTTTATGTAACATAACCATAATGCTGGGTTTAAAAAGCATCCTTCCATTTTTGTATGAGAGTTCTGAATCTCACTGTTTGGTTCATTGATTTTGTTTGGTTTTTTTTTTTACCCTGCTTCTTGCTGCTCTAGGATTTTGGCATCATGTTTACACATCACATTGTAACAGTCACCCTGATAACCTTCTCATATGTAACCAATTTGACACGAGTGGGAACCTTGACCTTATGTCTCCATGATGCGGCTGATGTTGTCCTAGAGGTGAGATAATAATGTGTATCATCAGTGTCTGTACATGGTATTCACTATTCTGAGAGCCAGCATGTCAACAGGTAGAATCTATTTGCTATTCAAAACAAGTATTTCTGAAGCAAAGAGGCCAGTTTAAGATGGTAATGGTGATTAATATAGTGTATTTTCTTGCTGAAATATATTACACTTGTAGCAGTGTATGTTTGTGACTTTAGGCTGTTTTATCAATTAATAAGTTGCTTGTACAGAGCAGAAGCTGGTAACGCATTGCATGCCAGGGAGGGTTACACATATATTTTAAATATAACATGGTAAAGTCAAAAGCTCAAAGCTGCAAAATTTGGAAAGTGATGACTGTGTGGGATAGAAGCTCCTGGTTCTTTACCCATCTGAAATGATGTGTGGGGCAAGAACCCTGTCTGCAAAGGAATCAATGTGTCACAGTGAGATTCTGCTGTGCTTTTGCTGAGCAGAGGCTGCTGGACACCTTAATGGCTGTTCTGTGCGCAGGCAGTGAGCTGACCTCTGGTCCCCGGGTTCCTGTGTCTCGGCATCCAAATGCTGGTATTAAACAGCTGGCTTTGGAGAAGAAGGGATGATTGAAATTATGTCAAGTCAAGATGGTCTGTAACTTCCATGGTGGAAATTTAAAGATATTGTCATCCTGTATGTGCATCAGTTTTTATTCAGCTCTGGGTGATGCTGGGATCGGGCTGTCTGTGAACTCTCCATCAGCACCAAACCGAAGTTAATAACTATTTTGCCTGAAATTATTTTTTACTGAAGTAGTTGCAAGGCTCCTGTTATGCAAGAATAGAATCTCACTGTGAGTCACCTGTTGCAGAAGCAAAATCCTGCCATTCTGATTCAATAGTGCTATAAATCTGTTTTTATGTTTTAATCTTTTTTTAACCTAGAAGGCACATGACTGCCTGAGATAGAAAGAAGCAGAGAATCTGAATTTCTCCTGTTGCAAATAATTACATCTCTACAAGTTTATTTTTGTGTTTTAGTAATGTGCCTAGATCCATTTTGCTAGCTATGGGTTCACCCAAACTTTCTTCATTCCTTTTTTTCACCACCAGACAGATGTACCTGACAGTGTTCATTCCAGATCAGACCAGTGCCTGTGGAACTATAAAACCACTGGAGAGCAGCTGTAATAAGCTAGCTAAAACCTTACCTTGAACACAGTGAGATACATATTTTTTTCGCAATTCCTCTGTTCATTCACTGGCTAAGACAAAGAAAAATTTCTGCTATTGTCACATGCAGACATTCAGTAAATACACTTCCCATGAGACACATGCTTTAGTCTTTCTGGTCGATTCGTTCAGTCTGTTCTGACTGAAAATACTAAAGCCAGTCTAAAGTGTAGGGAAGAGAATCACAACTCCTGAGAAGCATTTACTAGGAGGGCCATTACAACTCGCTGCAGACATTTTAGGGTCAGTTTACACGATATCAGGCCAGCTGGCAACAGACAGAGTATACTTGTCTCAAAGAGGGAAAAGGATCTTTGCACAGGAGTTAGCAGGGCTTCTCCCCACAAAAAAGGGGGCAGGATTAATAGCCCAGCTGAAGTGCATCTACACCAATGCATGCAGCATGGGCAACAAACAGGGAGAGCTGGAAGCCACTGTGCAGCAGGAAAACTGACGTAGTTGCCATGACAGAAACATGGTGGGATGACTCACATATCTAGAGTGCTGCAATGGATGCCTATAAACTCTTCAGAAGGGATAGGCAGGGAAAGCCCTACTAGAACATAATCTGGCCACTGTTGTAAAAGGCAATAAAAAATGTTTCTATAAATACATTAGCAATAAAAGGAGGCTAAGAAGAATCTCCATCCTTGGGAGGTGGGGAGAAAACATAGTGACAAAGGATGAGGAAAAGGATGAAGTACTTAATGCCTTCTTTGTCTCAGTCTTCAATAGTAAGACCAGTTGTTCTCTGATTACTCAGCCCCCTGTGCTGGAAGTCAGGGACAGGGAGCAGAATGAAGCCCCCATAATCCAAGGGGAAATGGTTAGCGACCTGCTACACCACTTAGATACCCACAGATCTATGGGGCTGGATGGGGTGCACCCAAGGGTACTGAAGGAGCTGGTGAAAGTGCTCACCAAGCCACTTTCCATCATTTATTAGCAGCTCTGGCTAACCAGGGAGATCCCAGTGGACTGGAGGTTAGCAAATGTGATGCCTGTCTACAAGGGCCAGAAGTAGGATGTGGGGAACTACAGGCCTGTCAGTCAGACCTCGGTGCCAGGGAGGTTATGGAGCAGATCATCTTGAGTGCTGTCCTGTGGCATGTACAGGACTATCAGGCCCAGTCAGCATAGGTTTATGAAAGGCAGGTCCTGCTGCAGTAACCTGATCTCCTTGTATGACAAGGTGCTTAATGGATGAGGGAAAGGCTGTGGAGTAAAGCTTTTGATACTATTTCCTATGGCATTCTTCTGGAGAAATTGGCTGCTCATGGCTTGGATGGGCATACTTTTTGCTGGGTTAAAAGCTGGCTGGATGACTGGGCCCAAAGAGTTGTGGTGAATGGAGTTAAATCTAGTTGGTGGCTGGTCACAAGGTAGTGTTCCCCAGGGCCCAGTATTGGGGCCGGTTTTGTTTAATATCCTTATCAATGATCTGGATGAGGGGATTGAATGCACCTTCAGTAAGTTTGCAGACAACACCAAATTGGGAAGAGTGTTGATCTGCTGGAGGGTAGGAAGGCTCTGCAGAGGGGTCTGGACAGATTAGATCAAAGGATTGAGGCCAATGGTATGACGTTCAAAAAGGCCAAGTGCTGGGTCCTGCACTTGGGTCACAACAGTCTCATGCAATGCTATAGGCTTAGGGAAGAGTGACTGGAAAGCTGCTGGGAGATGGTGGTCAACTGTGGACTGAATATGAGCCAGCAGTGTGCCCAGGTGCTCAGCATCCTGGCTTATGTCAGAAATAGTGTGGCCAGCAGGACTAGGGAAGTGATCATCCCCTGTATTTGGCACTGGTGAGGCCCCACCTCAAATACTGTGTTCAGTTTTGGGTCCCTCACTACAGGAAAGACTTTTAAGTTCTGGATTGTGATCAGAGAAGGGCAGCAAAGCTGGTGAAGGGTCTAGAGCACAAGAGTTATGAGGAGCAGGGTTGTTTAGTCTGGAGAAAAGGAGTCTGAGGGGCAACCTTACTGCTCTCTACAACTACCTGAAAGGAGGTTGTAGCAAGGTGGGGGTCGGTCTCTTCTCCCAAGTAACAAGTGATAGGACAAGAGGAAACATCCTCAAGTTGCACCAGGGGAGGTTTAGATTGGATATTGGGAAAATTTCTTCACCAAAAAGGGTTATCAAGCACTGGAACAGGCTGCCCAGGGAAGTGTTTGAGCCAGCATATCCCTGGAGGTATTTAAAAGGGGTGTAGATGTGGTGCTTAGTGACATGGTTTAATGGTGGACTTGACAGTGCTAGGCTAATGGTTGGACTTGATGATCTTAAAGGTCTTTTCCAACCTAAGCAATTCTATGATTCTATGACTTTATTCTGCTAGTGCAGTGGGTCACAGCTCCAGTGCCGTGTAAGAGAAGATGGAGTTCTACACACTGCTGACATTACTGAAGGGAAAGTCAGTGCAGAGGAAGAAAATTTTCAAACTGCTAAAGAAGCTGGTAAAATATCTTGCCATGATCGGTCAGCTGTGCACCTGACCTGTTTTACATATTATATATTTGTAAAAATGAAAAGCTATTTGCAGAAGCCGCTATACTCTTTCCACCTACCATTTCTGGAATGCAACATTTTTGCTATTCTCATTGCAGAACATGTTATATATTGGTAGGAATACTGGAGGTGAAGTTTTTTTGATAGATCTTAAGGCATCTGCAGGCACAGAAGAGTCATAGCATGATTTTCAGGAATACATAGCTATTCTCTTAGGTCTTATCTTGGAAACTCCAAGCTGCCTAGCCACAGCAGGACAGACCAAACATAGTCATTTGCTTGCCTAGGAAGTCGTTACATTAGCTTAAGCGGAAATCTAGGCTACCAAGAGGCAACTTCCAGAATCCCAGCTAAGTTATTCAAGGAGTCTTAGGTATCATTGCACTGCAGTACGGCTTGTGGGTTGGAAACGCTGTCACCTAACCTGCTGAAGCACTTAAAATCCCACCTATTTTGGGACCTTGAGACTTTTCAACTTTGATTAATGAACACTGTGACAATTTTGATGCCACTGTATGGATGTGAATAGTTGCCGATTTGGTATGCTTCTGGTGTAAGGGCCTCATATAGATGTCAGTTCAACTCAAAACCTTTCTGTCAGGTTCCAGCTATCTCCTAACACACTTTTCTAAAAGAGCAGGAAGTGGACACTTCAGACCAAGGCAAATAGCTGTTCTGTAAAATAAATGGATTTATGTAGGCTAGCAAGAATATCTGGAAGAGCTGTGTTACTCAGTTGTAGTCTTGACTTTTAAGCTTTGAAAATTGTGTTGTATTGTCTTAAATGGCCAGTTCCATCCAACAGCATACTCTTTCCCTTTTTCCTAGTCCTTCTTTATCAATATCATTTGTAGATTTTTTATTTCAGAACTGATGACCCAACAGCTGTACTGTTTTTGAGAAATGGTGTGATACCATTGCTATAGCAATACCAACTCCACACACTATGAAACCAGCTTTTTTAGACCACCACCATGGAAATATATCCAAAATCCCTATCTAAACTTTCAGTCATCTGAAAATCAAGCTGTTAGTAACTTTTCTGCTTTGCACGTTAGCACCAAAGTGTTCTCTTTTCCTCAAACCAGAATGTGAGTACAAACTGCTAGGAAACTCATTTGTGTCCACTATAGAATGTTGGGCTGATTCAGAAGGGCTATGTTTTCTTTGTAGCACTAGTGACTTTCCTCATATTTTGAGAGCTTCCTAAATTGTTTTCTGTTAGCGAGGATATCCTTTATATTCAGATTTTGAGTAGAAACATTGCAGAAGTTATGTAACATCCAAAAGTGCAGGTTGGTTTTGGCATCCAGATTGTCTGACATGAGCATTGAGCACTTTCAGGTTCAGTGTGTTCATAGCAAAAAAATCAGACAGAATGCAAGACTGTCTCTCACCATTGTAGACAATTCTCTGGTTTGAATTCTGCATTCAGAATAGTATTCTATATGCATAGTTGTGGTAATCTTGCTCACTCGTAGCCCTTTGGAAAGTCTCCACAAGTAAGCATCTTCTCAATATGGGAGTTGGATATAGGCCCCCTCAGAGAGGGCTTTGAAAGGGTTCCCAGTGGCTTAAGTGGACACTAAATTAGGCTCTTTGTGTACTTCATTGTGCAGTGACTCTCTGGATACATTTGACAGAAAGCATCGAGAAAGACTGTTCCTGCCTTGAAGCAGATGTAACTGCTTACACCCATGAACAGCATGGAAACATCACAGACATCTTAAAAAAAGCTTGCTTGTATGTGCTGTTTTCTTCAAGGAGAAGAGTGCAAAGAAACTTCAGGGAAGATCAGTATTTTATTGACCTGTTTGAGTGAAGAGTAATTAGTAGACTCCTCTGAGAAGGAATTGGAAGACTGCATGAAGACAAATGAGAGAAGCATGTAGAAACAGGCATAGGGCAACAAGTTGGAATGCAAAAGTCAGAAGGAGAAAACAGCCTTGGGAAAAGAAAAAGGGGAGAGGCATAATCTTAGAGGTAGAAACTGCTTTGTATAGGCCAGAGAGGAAGAAGAGATGCTGTAGGAGAACATAGGATATGAGGCACGATAAAGGAATTGAGACAAAGCTTATATATAGCAACATTAGAAGGTCAGAGCACACAGGTCAGGTGAAAGATGGATAGATGCTGAAAATGCAAGTGGAGCATACTGGAAAGGTGAGAGACAAGTAGGTAAAGACCTTGGGGGCAAAGACAGCATAAACACAATGGAGTTCAATAAAAGAGTTTTCTGAATCTGAAATTGTAGGATTTCAAAAAGGAAATTGAATGGAAAAGGAAGAAATGGGAGATGTAACTCTGGTTTTACGTAGTGTGGGTTTTTTTTCTGAGAAGATATTTTCCACATACATGGTGGAGAGGAGTTATGAGGTCACTGTAAGGTGGCCCAATGAAAATGTTAGTGATTTCATAAAAATTTGATTTCTTCTGCTTACAGCTTATACACAATACAAGAGAACTCAGTTGTCCTCACAGAAATAAACAGACATTTTTTTCTTTTACAGGCTGCCAAAATGGCAAACTATTGCAAGTGTCAAAAACTGAGTGACCTTCTGTTCCTTACATTTGCCATTGTCTTCATTGTCAGTAGGCTTGGCATATATCCCTTGTGGTGAGTAAGCATATCATTTTCCTCAAATGCTAAGCATCAAACAAGCTTGGAAATAATGGTGTTGTAACTGAACATGATTCATTGACATTACTCTGTTTCCCAGAGCACCAATGAGAGTTTAGACATAACCAGGTGCTGAAGTAGCCTATTTGCTGGAGTGCTATTGTGTTTACTATGTGCCAGACAAGAAACATGTGGGGCTTCTGCTGGTTTTAAGGTGGAAGTGGGTTGGAGACCACATAGCTTCAGGTTAGCAGTTGGTTGCCTCTGTTGGCAAGAAGTTAGAGGAGAAGTAAAGTATTAGTCACTGAAGACACTGACCAGAGGCTAAGCTTGAAGCTAGGATTTTCTTATTAGCTTTCAGTGCATACTTTATGAACATGTTCAGCTTAAAGAAAAATACAGTGAGATAAGGAACGTCTGGCCTGCTGAAATCAGTGTAAGGGTGTTATTACCATGCAGATTGCAATACTGCAGGCTACTCCTTTTCCACCCCTCCTTTGAACCCCAAGGAGGCACTGAGGGAGCTGTGTAGTACATAAATCTATAAGGTGTTACTGTAATCTCACCTCTTCCCAGACAAAGGCAGCTGCTTGCATGTGCACATACTCTCTCTTCTATGTACACACGCATGTATGCACACAAGCCGGACATAGGTGTTCAATTCTTTAGCTAGGGTCTTCAACATCCAGAAGGCAGCTGGCTGGTTAGGAAATACACTGCTGCACTGCAGTGTAGAAACTCATTCAGATTTCTCTGTGATTTGTGCCCTGTATATGAAGAGGGCTGGGAGAAGTGTGTTGGCGTCACTCTTGTCTTCTGGATCCTTCCTTTCTCTCGTATGAACCGAACTAACCCAAATCTCTATATCCCTATGAGAGTAAGAGTTGTCTGTCATTGCATCAGAAGATAACAGCAACAGTTTTGCTTTTGGGAAGCACCAAGGGTGCCAGAAATATTACTCTTACAGAGATTTATTTAGAGAGATTACCACCAAGCTCCTTATTTAAGCATGCAGAGGGTTTACAGATGCCAATATCAACTTCTCTGCCACAGTTTCCTTTCAAATCCTCTATAATGATATCGCTTTGGGGTTTTGTTAATGCAAACAGGATAAGACCAAGGTGCCCTTAGGGAGCTGTGTCATCAGCTCTGCTTAACAGTACAATGTGGAAGTCTCATTTAGCATTTAATGATTCCAAAGATAATGTGATAATGCCTAGTCCCTGCTCCGCTGTGTGCTGTTGAGGGACCATGCCAAAAGGAGAAAATGGATAGGAACACAAGGCTGCATGTTTAAAATGCCTTTTTTTTTTTCTTAGAAACAATTATTTATTTCTCAAACAGCTTTGCTTCCCTTTCCTCAGTCCTTCCTTGAAGCTAACTTGGCCACTGAGTGAATTTCTGTAAATGAAGTAAGCTAATTTTTCTACTTGCATGATCTCAAATAGGAAAAATGGTGGCACTCCTGCTTGTAGGATTTCATCTGCCTGTTGCTTTCTGTTATATACTGAGAAATGGAGGGAGGACCCAATTCCACCAGTGCAGTTCTGTCACTGGAGACTGCAGTACAGGACTCTGCTCCAGGAAAGGCTCAGTGAGATGATGACTGGATGGGTTCGCAAAGGGGAGGGCAAAGGGAAAGTCATACTTGACCAACCTGATAACCTTCTATGATGAAATGACTGGTTGGTAGATGAGGAGAGAGCAGTGGGTATAGTCTACCTTGATTTCAGTAAGGCTTTCGACACTGCCTCCCAGAAGATCCTGAGGGAGCAGCTCATAATGTATGGGCTAGATGAGTGAGCGGTGAGATGGACTGGAAACTGGCTGAGCAGCCAGACCCAGGGGATGGTGATCTGTGGTATGAAGTATGAAGTCAGGGGCCAATAACTGATGGAGTACCCCAGGGGTCAATACTGAGTCCAGTCCCATTCAAGATCTTCATTAATGATCTGGCTGATGTAGCAGAGTGCACCCTCAGCAAATTTGCTCATGTTCCAACCTGATACAGCAGAGGGTTGTGCTGCCATCCACAAGGATGGAACCTCAGCAGGCTGTGTCAACATTTCTGTTGTCACAGAAATGTGCCAACAAGAACCTCATGAAGTTCATCAAGGGAAAGAGCAAAGTCCTGCACCAGTACATCCTGGGGGCTGACCATCTGGAACCCAGCTTTACAAAAAAGGAACTGGGGGTCCTAGTGGACACCAAGTTGAACATGAGCCACAATATGCCCTTGCAGTACAGAAGGCCAATGGTATCCTGGGGCTGCATTAGGAGAGGTGTTGCCAGCAAGTGGAGGAAGGTGATCTTTCACCTCTACACAGCACTGGTGAGGCCACACATTTCCAGTTTTTTGCATCACTGGTACCAGGGAGATACAACGCTATTGGAGACAGTCCAGCAAAGAATCACTAAGATTGATAAGGGACTGGAGCACCTTTCACGTGAGGAAAGGCTGAGACAGGTGGACGTGTTTAGCATAGAGAAGAGAAAGCTCAGGACAGATATTATTTTCACTGAATTTTCACTGAATTTTTAGAGTTGGAAGGGACCATAGAGATCATCTAGTCCAACTCCCCTGCTGAAG
>JAOXJK010000077.1:21972241-21984896 GCA_025774025.1 Xenus cinereus
GCCACCTGGGCACACTGCCGGCTCATATTCATCCGCTTGTCAATTAGAACCCCCAGGTCTCTTTCTTCCAGGCAGCTTTCCAGCCACACTTCCTGGCGTAGCCTGTAGCGCTGCATGGGGTTATTGTGGCCCAAGTGCAGAACCTGGCACTTGCCCCTGTTGAAACTCATACCATTAATGTTGGCCCAATGATCCAACCTATCTAAGTCTCTCTGTAGAGCTTCCCTATTCTCCTGGGAATCAACACTCCTGCTTAACTTGGTGTCATCAGCGAACTTGCTGATGATACACCCTATGTCCTTGTCGAGATCATCGTTAAAGACGTTAAACAGAAATGGTCCTAACACTGAGCCCTGAGGCACACCACTTGTGACTGACCGCCAGCCGGATTTAAATCCATTGAGCACCACTCTTTGGGACCTTCCAGTTAGCCAGTGCTTGATCCAGCAAATCGTATGCTCATCCAGGCCGTGTGAAGCCAGTTTTTCCATGAGAATTGTATTCCATGAGAATTTCCATGAGAATTTAGAAAATTGGATTAAACTGAAAACTGTTTAAGGCTGATTTCTCAGACTTTGGTGTGGAGGAAATTCTTACGATGGCTGTGGGGGCAAAAGTACTGTTGATTGGGGTTTCGGTGTTGGTTTTTTCCCTCTACATCTTGTAGCATTTCTTCCACAACTGAACTATAAGACTTGAGTCATTTTTTTGAAAGATGAGTCCTTGGCAGACAGTATGCCACCATACTTCCTTAAGCTGCATGATTTTTATGGATTTTAAAATTATTGCATTACTCCAGGGACATGTTCTCAGGACTAGACCAATTAATCCAAAGTGTTGTACTTCTACTATTGATGTAAGCCACCTGAAGGACATTGGATAGGTGGCAGAGAACTGGCTGCAGCTGTTCTTTGATGTTTTGTGGGCTTTTGAATGAGTTCTGTTTAGTTTCTTCATTTACAGAAATTTTGGGAAATCTTTTTCTCCCAAAATGTCTGCCATGGCACATAGCAAAACACAAGGCAGTGTGTCAGCGTGTGCTCCAAAAGCAAGAGGAAGAAGCATTCCTTGAGCAGAGGTACTGCACTTATTTTTAGTCAACGGAAAAAGGCATGGTGATGGCTTTTTGGTTCTCTGATATTCTGTTTTGCAAAGACTGGAAACTGGCCTCCTATAGTTTACAACAAATGCCTTTCCTATTTGGAGAACAACGAACTCGAGGCAAATGGTTCTTTATATGTATTCTTTGTTGCTCATATAAAAGTTTTATGTGTGCCTGGAGATTTTCAGTTTTGGAGGTGTCATTCTTAGCGTAATGTAGATTCTCTGTGCCTGTTTTATGATCACAGGCCTTTACACAAGCGTTTTGCCAGAACACATTACTGATATAACATTTTGCTGAGTATAATTACATTCTACTAGGAAATTTGAATTCTCTCCATATCCTAATGTCTATTGAAAGACTCTCCTGAGATTTGAGCTTGGATTGTGAAGGTATCTCTGACCTTGTATTATTGGTTTTTTCTGCCCACAAGAGTGGGAATACTATTTTTCTTGCCAGTGGCTGCAGAATCAGTTAATGGACAGTAACTGTTGATGAGAAGAAACTGTGTGAAGAGAAAAGCACAGCTGAACCCGGGGCAGTGACAGCTTGATCAGAACAGTCTCTTTTACAGAACACCAAACATGAATAATTTCCTGCCTGTTCCATCATTTTAGTTAAGTAATTGGAAATCCCATTGATCTACTCAGGGCTTAAAATAGCACAGTCTCAGTGGCAGGGCTGTGATTCCTGCAAAGAGGTATTGTTCCTGATTAGTATTAGAGATGGGTGGCTCCTGTTCTACGAGCAGCTGAGCTTGTATTTGCACCATGTCAGGAAATCCTCTGATGTGGGTGAGCATCAGTGTGTGGGTATTGGTGAGCAGAACTCCACGTGATGCTGAGCTCGCTGATAAAATTGAAGTGTGTGGATTTAATGTTGCTCTGAATACTGATTCAAGAGTTTATATCCCTTCTGTTGCTGCATTTTGTGGAGATCTTTCATCAGCTTGCTGTCTAAAAGAAGAGGGTAATGAACATCACCAACCAAAAAATCTGAAGAATCTATCTGAGATGCTGTTGAAAGATCATATCTCTCTCCCCTCTGTCCTTCCCTCCCTGTTTCATTAATGCTGTGTGAGTGACTGGTTCATCTGACTCCTTGATTCACAGTGAGTCTCTGCTGCTTCCCTCATATTTACCATGCACTGATTAGTAGCATAAATCCTACTCCAGGGGACTGAAAACCTAAGAGATGGCAGGATCTGAAAAGGGAAACCAGCTTGTTCTTCCACTCAGCAAGAACCAAGAAGCATCTGTTCAGAGCAGAACAGCGATATAGACACAATTCTAACAGCAGCTGGCCATGCTGAAACTCAGAAGAGGAAGAGGTTGGCAGTACAGCCCTTTATGTACTGGATTTGCTATAATTAAATATTTAGCTGTGCTGCAGCTTGAGGGCTCCAGGACATGCAGGTGCTATAGACCAAAGTTCCTTGAATTTAATGAGTACTTTGACTATAATTTCATACACTTCTCAGGTAAAAAGTTGGGTAACTCATCTGCAGAAAAATCTGTGTGTCAGGTCACCTGTTGTGTAAAGTTAGCTTAGCATTGTCATTATAAGTAATTAAGACAGCCTGGGATATGAAGTTGTATTAGATTTCAATCAAGGTCTAAATCTCAAAGATAAATCTTGACTACTGATGTAAGGTAGCTGATTTATCATCCTATGGATCTTTGTGTGGCAGACATGATGTACCAATACCTTGTGCCCATCTTTAAGACAAAGTAAACTATGTAAGGAAATTAGAAATTTTTTTGGATTGCATAAGTTAATAGAACAGCTAAATCCAGAATTTATGACTCCTAACTCGTTATTCTCTGGTCTTGGTCACCTTTTACCATTTATAATGGGGAACAAACTACTGGGGCAGAAGTAGGTGCAATTATTTGCACAAAATCAAAAAAGAAGAATCTTTGAAACATTGCTGGCAGTACTATTGTTGTATTACTTGCACTAAATAGGATCTGAATTTAATTAATGCCCACCTATTTTCTATCTATTTGCTCAATGGTGAATTCAGTATTGAAGCATGTCCCAGTGCAGCTCTTTATGGTGCAATACAGAATACTGTTGTCTACTATACACTTGGTAAAGGAGATAAAGACATTTATTCTGAATTATTTAGACAAGCTGGTATAATGTTTTGATGTCCTTGGCTAGACTTTGAGACTTCTGGCTATTGCACTGGGGTAACAACATGCCTTTCATTCAGCATGTTGCATGCGCAGATGTTGGTCGCTGGGCAGTGTTGCAGAAGTTAAGGCAATGTGCAGTAGCCCTCATTTCAGCTGCAGTTTCTGCTCCCATTGGATGTGATAATAGTGCCCATCACCCTGCTATGCTTCATTCCGCAGGGTTTATCATGAATTTCCTGCCTGTCTGGAAGAATGCCTACTCTTTCCACATGGCCGCCTTCCTCGCCTCCTTTCATTCCTCTCAGGATCCTTTCAGAAACTAACACAGTGCAGTTTTGTCAGTTCTCAGACAAATGTAAATAAGCATTTTACTCTTCCACCCATCCCTCTCTCTCTTTATGTCTCTTGCTTCATCTCCCTTTTCTCATTCCATCCCTGGTGCAAGACAAGTGATCAACTTGTCAAGAATTAGTAACAGCTATCCAAGAATCTGGACTTGTGCCCACTTGATTGAGGGTAGGGAGTGCAAATGAGTCAGTGCATGGGCTGTTGCTGATAGCCTTCCAAGTGCTGCTTAGCTGAGTTAGATGATAGAGGAAAAACTTGTGTTATTGTTGATGTGATGCAGCTGATTGTTTAGTAGTTGTTGAAAATGTGTTAATTGTATTCTGAGTGTTCAATTAGAGCAATAGTACAGTAAGTACAGAATTACCTCTCCCAGTGGCTCAGATATTGTGGCAGCATTCCTGAAAGTCTGCCATAGATTTCTGTAAGAGTAGATTGGATCTTAAGTGGTGAATTTGTTTTCACTGGCCTTCGTCAGATACACTACATAATCCAAAATGCTAAACTGAGAGCTTCACACTTCCAGGTGCATAACCCTGCTTGGGATGTATTTAATGAGAGAAGAGAGAAGAACACCTTCCATGAGATTCTGTTGGTTTGTCCAGCTATCAAATCTTTCAGGGCCTCAGAAAAATTGCTACAGTTCAGAACTTCTTTTCAAAAGCAGAAGCTAACATTTTGTTTCAAATTGCAGAGACCTGTGAAAAGCTGACCAAATTTTTCAGAGAGGTAGAGCACTTGCAGCTTAAAGTAATTTTTCCCAGTGAGATCAAGTCCAGCTGTTTCAAGTCAGATAGCCAAGAATCAAAGTTTCCACCATTCATTATGAAAAGCTGGGATTTAACCACTGGAGAGCTTTGAAAAATTCCAGCAAGCATGTCTGCAGATTTAAGTGCCTGACTGCCTTTTTGAGTATTTGAACCTAAGATTTTATTTGCATATACATCCCATAGGCACTTTCTCCTTTGTCTAATCCATTCTCACGCTGCTTTTTCCAGTCCCTGTTATTTGTGTAGTTGGTTAAAATGCTTCCATTGAATCCTTTCAGCAGTGGAAAGTTAACAAACCTTTCTCCCCGCCCTCCCTTCCTTCCTCAGTCTCTGCAAGTAGAATTTCTCTCTGTATTCTGCCCACTAACCTTATGATTTTTCCCTCCATTTCGGACTTTCAGTATTAAATAATTAATTTATTCTGAGAGAAAGTTTACTTGCTTTTCTTCATTTTTTCTATAATTTTCTGTATTTTTCATTCAGCTTCTGCTCAGCCCTACGTGCTTAGACGTAGCCTTAGCTCCGTCTGCACACCTACCCTGCACGTCAGGTCACTGACCCCTCTTACCATTGCTGAGCAATTAGGGAAGTCCTTTATGCTGCTTTAATGGAGAGTTCCAGGCCTGTCCTTAGTTTGCCAGACACTAGCATGTCAGAAAGAGGTCTGATTTCTCAACAAAGGCTTATTTCCCATATGTAATGCACAGTTGCTAAGTCATTTGCATGGTGAAACGGCTTTTGGAACAAGAAGCACTCTTTTTGACCTTGCTGTCTTCCTGATATTTTGGAAGAAATAGGACCATCTGCATCTCTAATGCTACTTTTTTTGACTTGACTTCTATAGAAGTCCCCAGAGGTGAATTTGGTCTGGTGAATGAAAATATAAACAGAAACCTGTAGAAACTGCATCTACAATTCTGGAGCGTATAAAATTTTAGACATTAAAAAAGGCGACAGTAGCTTTACGTATAGGAGTTGTTGATTTCAAGTTTGGATTTGATGGAGTGGTTAGAACTGAAATAAGTACTGGTGAAGTAAAACAGTGCTGACTACAGCTGTGTTTTGATATGCATGAGAGCACCCCCTTGAATTATGAAGTGGGGTATTGGTGTGCTGTGTAGAGCTACCATTGGCAGAACGGATTACACAAAGCTGCAACTGAAGAGTTTTAGCTGACAGAAGCAATAATATGACAGGGCTTATGCAAACTGGAAAACAGTTTCTTCTTCTCATATTCACTCCATAAACTGAAGACAGTGTAAAAACACAGCTGTATACTAAGGTTATAAAACATCCACTTCTCAATAAATTACGACGCAAACATGCAGTTTAGTGTAAGAAGGCAAAAATAAAAAGGTAGAAAATTTATTGTGAAACAACTTACAGTATTAAGGCCAGTGTATTAGAAATCACTAGTTGATTTTTGACCGATGCTGTTTATACACATAAATCATTAGCATTAAATGTTGTATTCTGGGTTTGCTGTCTGTACGTACTTCTTATTAATACTACTTGAGCTGATTTTTATGTTTTTGGAAAGGATTGTGGCAAATGTCATTGCTTTATAAAAAGATGAGCACAGTATCTCAAACTTACGAGGGCTGTGCTGTTCTGAAGCCCTTACAGGACCTCAGTTAACATCTCCTGCCTTCAGACAAAGCTGGTGCAGCCGGAGCTGTGCAGTCCTTTGCTTGATTAAATGTGCCATCTAGTGGCTAGCAAGTGATAGTTAATTTTAAAAAAAGAAAAAGAACATAAAGCCAATGGACTTTTTAATGCATTTTTACACCAGCATGGAAAATGAATGGAGGCGGACAAATCCTTATATTGCCTTCTTTTACTCCCACTTGTTAACGGGCATTCATAGATCTTTATTTATTTCCAAAAATGCCATTGTTTCTATTCTCTGTTGTCCACTCTGTGCCCTCAGGCTGTTTACCGAGTTGTAGATGGAAATCATCTGCTATGGCAGAGTATTTGGGCAGAATAATTAGTGCTATATTCACAAAGCTTCAGAAGTCATATCGTAACATCACTGTTACTGCCTGCATCTGAAATGTTGATTCTCAGAAACTTGGTTCAACGGTCTATAACGGCCCAAATTTCATAGAATTGTAGAATAGTTTGGGTTGGAAGAGACCTTTGAAGGCCATCTAGTCCAACCTCCCCTGCAACAAGCAAGGACATCTTTCATCTAGTTTTGTTTGCTCAGATTCAGCCTGACCTTGAATGTTTCCAGGGATGGGGCATCTACCACTTCTCCGGGAAACCTGTTCCAGTGTTTCACCACCGTCATCATAAAAAAATGTCTTCCTTATATCTAGTCTAAATCTACCCTCTTTTGGTTTAAAAAAAAAACCAAACCAAACCATCTTTCTTATAAGCCTTTCTTATAAGCCTTCTTATGTATTGAAAGGCTACCATAAGGTATTCCAACCTTTGTCGCCCTGAAATATTCTCCTGTCCACCTGTCTTTTATGTAACTGCTAAACCTGACTCATTTGTACATACATGGTGTGCAAATTGGATTTTGTGCAAAAAGTGGCCACCAGAGCTACCCAGTACCTTAGTGGTTAGCTCAGGCACCCAGGATATTTAAGACCCAGGGCTAAGCCCCTTGACTGATTGGATTCCTGTTGGTATGGGGGTTTCCACTAAAGAGTTTATGTTGGGACACGCAGACAAAGCCAGCCCCATTCTTAGAAAACCCTGTAAGAGCCTGAATCCTGCCATGTGTTTCACATGCTGCTGAAGTCTCACTTTAATTGAACAGTCTCAGACAGTTTTCAGTTCCACATAGCACATCACTCGTGTTGCTGGTACCAAGAGGACAAAGACATCCATAGCTGTCTACACTGAAACAAACCCATCTGCTTTGAGATTGGGTTTGGGAGAGAGGGCTTCAGATGGGAGTACTTAGGGAGCATTGCCCAGCTCTTGAGACAGGTTTGTCTCATGTCATATGGGAGAGGTTGCAGCTCGCTGTCACAGCCTGGGAACATGGTTTGAAGAACATGGCACTGTAGTTTAACATTCCTCCTGAATGCTCTTACCCTGTGCTAATAGGGGGGCACTAAACCCCTACTGGATGCTGTAGAGATGGAAAAGCTTTATTTAAAGAAATAGCAATAGGAATGCTATTATTACTTTCCTATTCTATTACTATTCCTATAGAAATATAGGAATAAAGTAATCTTTGTTATCAATCAGGGAAGGAGTTATTTGAGACAATCAACACCTGCCAGCTTTATAAAAGAAGAGAAGAAATGCACACTGAGGATCTTTGCTATATGTGATGTTCACAAAATGAAGCTAAACACTGAAAGCAACATTTTGATGTTTCTCTTTGGAGACACCTGAAGTGATTCAGTCCAAGTCACTTACTCTGAGAACCAACTATCCATATGGATCCCATCTAATAAGTATTTGTCATCTTCATTTTTAAAATGCTTCTTTTAGATTGTTGGTTTTAAAAAGTGTTATTATTTTTCTGTTCCTTTCACTTCTAGGATATTGAACACAACGTTGTTTGAACTGTATGAAGCTCTGGGCAATTTTCCTGCCTTGTGGGTCTTCAACATGCTGCTTGTGATTCTTCAAATTCTGCACTGTTTTTGGTCTTACCTAATCATAAAGGCAGCCTACAAAGCTATTTCAAAAGGCAAGGTAAGACAGTATGGTTCTGTTTCATGTTTAGGATTTTAACTTTAGGATTTTATTTCTAATCTATGATACCGAAGACCTGTGTTGTTTTACAGGGCTTTCCTTTCATGGAAACTTTTTTCCACTCCTTCTAACAAATGTCAGATAAGTTAATATAATCTATAGTAATTGTATGCATATGTGCTTCCACACTTCTGTTTTTATAATCTGGTATACCGGACCAAACTACATTAGGGAAAATGGATTTTAAAAAAACCCAAAAAACCCAGAAAAAAAAAAAACCAACAAAGCAAACTGCTTTCTTGGGGCTGCAAGGTCTGTTTTCCTTCTTTATGGTAGTTGTTAACAAAGTCTTCGTTTCCCACCTGGTAGTGATAATAATAATAAGACAAATTTAAATTTTGTTGCCTTTGCTAGTGGCAAAGTTACACATCACAGACTCTTTTGGGTTTTGGCGTTATTGAGGTTCTGCAAAGAGCGACGTACTTTCTTTCTAGGATTCCCACAGCAAGACCATTTGGGTTAAAATTTAGTGTCTTGCTGCCATTTTTATATTTAACAGGAAGATATAGTTCACAGAAATGCTAGCTACATTGCACTTGCTGTGCAGATATGGCGCTCACATTTAGATGATAGGACTAATGCTTACAGATCATGTAAACGACAGGGTATTTTGCCCTCAAGAGTGCATGAGTAGATGTTTTAGACCTGTCACTGCCCCCAAAGTCAATGGGATTGTTCTGCAGAAAACTGCTTTCTGTGAACGTACTGGAGAGCTCAAGCCTTGAACTGGACGGAGCCCAGAGTCTGCCATTCGCTCTGTATTAAAGACAATGCATTTGTGAACTGTATGTTGCCTGAAAGACGCACATCAGTCTCCTCTAATTTTAGCGATTATTAGCCTCAGCTGTCCTGTCTGAATTACACCAGTGACTTCAAAGAGTGCTTCATACTCTTTCTTATTCTGCTTGTTTATCCTTTCTCTTGTGCTGTGCTGGAAGGCTGGGAAGTGGAACCCCTTGCATGTAAGTTTCTTTAAATTTACTATGCAAAAGAACTATTCTGTGCAATACTGGTGTTTCTGTTGGTGTTTTGTTGGTTTTTTGGTTTGTTTTTTTTTTTTAATTTGTAGTTTCTGCATTTTTTTTTATCCATTGTTCATATTTATCTAGTTAAATGAAGGCTACCTTTGAAGGTCATTTTTACTTCTTGCCTGTGCTTTGCCTAATACCATTCAAACCCACTTCTGTCTGTAGTATCCAGGTGCTATTATGTTACAGCCTGTTTTACACATATGTATCAGCAAGGTAAGCAGCCTCTGTCACCATTCAGTAAGCATACTTAAGAGCGTAAGTCTCATTGTAGTTCAAAGCATTGCATAGGAGAAAATTTAGATTGTATGAGATCGGAGCTAGACACTTGCAGTAAGATGGTGACCAGCTTAAAGATGCATATACACAGAGGATTTTTCTTCCTTCAGATCTTATTTCCACACTTGCAACCCTGTTCTTTCCATTCCTGCCGTAAAATAAGTAGTTTTCACAATATGTTACAGGTATCTTAACAGTGAATCTTCTTCCTTAATTATTGGAGTTATTTTGTATTACTGATATCCACCTTTGTAACAGCTCAGCTGATAAAGCAATTTATTATCATTAAATTTGTAACTAATCCTGATCATCTATTTCTTACTCGCTGTTATGCTTAGGAGTTTTTTAAACCTAGATATATATTTTCTAGACTCCTTTTGTAGAAATTGCTCCCATGGGTTCTTTTGTGGAAGATGTGTTGCATTCATATCAGATTTTAAGTGAAAAGACCCTGGTATGTTGCTGCATTTTAAAAATAAAGAGAGCGGATCACGTGTTTAATGGAAGTGACTGAAGCATAGAATCTTCTTTTGATTGTTTGGCTTTGGGGCAAGACCCCAGCAGAAGAATTGGCAGTGAATCTAATACATTAAAAGAATTTAAGATGATGCAAAACTTTTCTGTCATCTAGTCTGCCTTCACATCGATCACAGGCACCCAGTACCCTGTGCTGTGCCCATTCTCTTCTGTCTTATAAAAGTATAATTCTAAGTGTATTTCTGTATCCCCAACAGCTTTAATATAGTCTTTTATATAAAAGAGACTGAAGTGATCTGTTAATTGAAGCTCTGTAAGTATGGAATCAAATTTCAGACCTTAGTTGATGTCCAGCTTCATGGGTGTCAGAATTGCAGGCTTGCTAGACATTGACATCAAAAATTTTTCTCATTAGGAGGCATATGGGTATATGTTTCTTTTTTCTGTTCCCGAGCAGAATGGCGTCACTCAGTTGTTATGATACTGCAAGGATGGTAGCAACATTGGGAGCCCCAAAGGCAAATGGCTGTTTCTGAGGCAAGAGCTGGAAAGCAGACTTATCGTGAGGTCTTTAGGGAGTAGAGGAGGATTGCTGTAAGCAGAAACTTACATGCAGTGGCCCTCTTTTTTAATTGTTTTGATTTCTTTATGAAGAAGACTTGCCATGTGTTTTGCCCCCTTTATGTCCATTCGCTATAGTAAACTCAATTGTAATTGCCTGATGTGGCAATTGGCACAGCATGGATAGATTCTGAATGCATTAGGAAGCTCAGCTATACAAACAAGGGTAGAAGCAGGCGTGGAAAGCTGCATGCAACTTTCGCTTCAGACTTCTTTCTGTTGATGCTTTTTTTTTTTTACTTCATCTGATGCACTCTTACCAGTTTTGCAGATTTTCAAGATCAGACTGGGTAGGGCTCTGTGTGACCTTACCTGACCTTCAATGGATCAGTGCGAAGTTCTCATCCTGCTTTTGCACGTGGCTCATGTGTGTACAGGCGTCTGTGTTTGAAGTGAGTCCAGGCAGACAAAGGCAGAGACGCGTGCCAGAGCCTTCAAAGCCCAAATTTAAAAATGTTCGAATTCTCTGATTCTGGCTTGAACCAAAAAGCTCAGTTGTGTCCTTACAATCTCCTACTGCTTGCTTCTTTTTCAAATTCTACAGGTAGCAAAGGATGACCGAAGTGACATTGAGTCAAGTTCAGATGAGGAAGAAACAGTACCTCGTTCAAAGACCCCACACAGCACTATTGCCACTAATGGGACCGGCGGTGCCAATGGGACAAATGGGTATCTTACTGGTGGCACTTGCTCGGAGGAGCATTAGTCCTTGAGTTCAATCATGAGACACGAACAGAATGAACTGTTTGCTACTGGAAGTAAATTATAAGTTGTGAATACGGTCTCTTCATATATCTCAGCATCAGAAAAAATTAGGAGTATCAAAGCATTCTGATAGTGCACTGCCATATTTCCTGTTTGTGAATGAAGACAACACACCATTCTGTATACGTAGGCATGCTGTATGTGTATGTAACTGACACAATGGGAGCAGTATTTTCACTTGTACTGTCTTTGAAATATTATTTATTTTGTATTCTTTTGGAAACTTCTGGACAAAAGGGAATATCCATTCTCAAACTTTATCTCTTGGGATTCTCAGTGGTGGAGAGTATCACGCTCAGATCTCTTCTGTCCATCCCTGTTGCTTTTGCTGAGTCTGCTTTAAGTAATAGTTGCTTGATTTGTTACTTACAGTAAGATAGAACATAGCTTTATAGATTCTAAATCTGCTTCAGATATTTTTGCTATCTTTGTGTTTTAAAGTGCTGGTTTTGAAATTGCCTGTGAAATCACAGTGGCCGTTCCTCCAACATAAATTTTGAAAAAACTGGACCGATATTTTAAATAATAGGTAATGTGGTCCATTAGCAATTTGGGGAAAAAAAAAACCAAACACCTGTGGTAATTGTGGGATATTATTTTAGCATAATTTAAAATTCAATTTGTTGGTTAATATTATTAGAAGTAGACTTGATTAGTTGTGCAAATACCCAAAAGCATTGATGTTTGCAGTTAAGATAAACTCATCTCACTTTATTTTTTTTGCCTTGCAATTTTTGACCTCTACAGATTCTAGCTTTTTGCAGAGATTCCCTGTTGAAAGGTGTTTGTTCAAGTGCACCATTGTGAATCCAGACCTCACTCCTGAAACTGTTCTTCACATTCAGGTGGATGAGAGCAGGGGTGTAATGGAAAAAACAGCAGATGAAAAGTTCACCGCTTCCTCAGACACGGCTCAGTCTAGGTATTGTTCTTATAACTATTGCCACTTTCTTAGCAGGCTGAAGAGAGAGAAGGCAGAATGTCATACATTACTACAATTAGTTTATTTTAAATGCATGAAACCTCGAGCAAAATCCACTTAACATAATTTCCAGCAAACTTTGAATACTCAGCGGTATTTTGTCACTTCTAGGAATAAAATTAAGGGTGTTCATAAAATAATTTTGCTCTCATTTTTCATCCAAGATTTAAAAACTGTGTCCCAAAGAAGACAAAGTAAAACCCCAAATAAACATCTTTTTAACATTATATACACACTTCTTCCAGTCTCTAGATCAAAGTTGGATGTAGGATGCTAAGGATCATACAAGTCTTGCAGGACACTTTTCTGTGTTACATGACAGCAGTGCCAAAAGTAGGCAAGGTTCTTGGGTAACAGACTCTATGCAACCTACTGTTCAACAGTATTGTGTATGTGCACACAGAACCAATGTGCTTCTA
>JAOXJK010000077.1:21984915-22025391 GCA_025774025.1 Xenus cinereus
AAAAAACAGAGGAGAAGGGGGAAAAAAAAAAGGGGGGGAAAAAAAAGGAAGGAACAAACCAGGAAAAATGTATCTTCTATATATAAAAAGATTGGAGTGCTGTGTTCCAATGGAACTCTAAGCCAGGAAATATTTGATTCCTTCCACCTATGCAAATAGCAAAATATAGATGGTTTCTGATGCCATAAAACACGTTTAAAGGCTCTATTTTATACAGACTTCATTGAAAAAAAGTTGAGTTACCACTTCTTTCTTTCGAAAAACTGAGATTTGTCCTATTCTAATGGTCAGTCTTGAAAACTTCTGACACCTTTATTATTCATAGGGACCCTTGTGTGTTAGCAAAAAATGTGCTAAAGGTAAGGGTAGAATGGCATGAATGAAAACAGTACCTCCACTTAGTTGACCATAAAGGAAAGAAAAATGAAAAATTGTAAATCGTAGAAGAGCTGTCAGTTTTATTACCCACAGAGCATGTTTTGAAAAAGCCAGGTATCCTTGTAATTCAGCAGCTGCCTAGCTTGTATGTCCATGGATATATTTGAGGGAGCAAGGGAGTCTTATTTAAATCTCCGTCTCCCCCAAAAGCTTCTCTGTCTCTAATTTTTCTCACCTGTCTCCTATGCCTCTGATTTCACACAGTTATCTGCAGGGCAGGTTATGCATGTGAAAATACACTGATTGCAATAGAAAGTATCCCATCCCCAGTATTTGAAGTGGCAGTTGTTTAATAATTACTGTCAAGATGATACCAAGATTTTTAAAGAAAACCATCCTGGAATATATTGAATGAACATTATAATTTCTGAAATCTGACCCGCTAAGATGGTCATTGAAAATAACAGTTTAAACATGCCTCTTTCATGGTGTTGATTGCTATCTCCACTGGGCCTTTTCCCTTTGGCAAAGATGGTTACAAAAATGGAATTCTGGCAAAATACTTTGTCTTACATGGGGACAGAATGTTGCTCTGAACTATCAACATACACAACATGCAATAGGACTGTAATGTTGTTGATATCAGGAGAGAGAGCAGATCTGAAAAACAGCCCTTGTGCAAGGGGCAGGAGACCTTTGGTCTCTATTGGTCTTCCCCTGCTGTGCTGTATAGAGTTGTTTCAGATGTACAGTCAAGGCTACAACCGTTGAGATGATTCACTATCGCTGGCTATGTATCCTCTTAGTGTGCCCCCACTGCCACTTGGATTGAAACTTTTCCTCTGATGTGTAAATTCAGTTGCATCTGTGACACGCTAAAGCATGTACACAGTTACCACGGTTCACCTGATGCCCAGTGACTTACATATTTCATATAAACCTGGCTTTTTGGAGTCCATTCTTATCAGTCTAGAATAAGCTTCGTACAGATAGGTCTGGAAAATAGATGAGAGATTCAAATGACACATATGCAGAAATGGGATAAGATGAAGGAAGCTTTGAGAACTTCAGTAAACTGTGCTGAACAATCACTAAACTTTCAAGCTACAATTTTTTTATGGAAAATTAAAAATTCACACAAATTTTTCTGTCTTTAGTGGGAAGGACCAAGTGTTTTAGTAATCATACTTGGCAGTGTGTTTTGATTCATTGCTTTAACCAAGGGATGTCAAAACTTTGGCTTCCTCTTCCACTCTGCAGAGAGAGTGTCATGCAGCTATTTCCTTTTTCATGTGAATTTGTTTGCTGCTCTGCTGAAGAGCTTTGCAAGGTGTTTTTGGAGGCCAGCAAATTATTTAGAGGATAATCACACATATTCCAGAAAATGGGTTGAAATTATTCTCATGGTAAATGTGAGATCTTTAAAGGTTCTGTATATTCGTACCTTTTGTAGAATTGTCATTTTAGTCATTTTAGAAATGAGGGTTTGTATTCTATAACCTATTTGTCTTCAACTTCTATGCTCCCTTTTTATAGTACAGTACACAACACAGTGGTTGAGAAGTTGAAGTAGAAAAATGAGGAAATGATATGTAGAGTTTATTAGTAAATAGAAAGAATTTGTCTTATCTCCCTAGCCAGCCCAAAATATAGTAAAATAAGATTCTGATCTCCTTTTGCTTACTGTTTTCCATATTAGCATATTTTGTACCAAAAGAAAAATTTGTTGTGGGGTTTTTTTTCATAAAAACCTAAAAACAAACATTGCAGAAAATGGTAGAAATATCTGATCAAACAAGGGTGGACATCGGAATCTTTTGGATCTTGATCAATGTTAAATAGTGCTAGTTCTAAAATACCAAAGTGTCCCAGGCTGTTTCCTTGTTGCCATTTTGCAGTTTTTTCTATGCGTTATTTATTTAATGATTACAGAAGAATTGGAACGGGTGTCGCAGCTTCAAATGCTCCTGTTTCAGCCTGTGACCATTCAGTGTGATTGCCAATGACAAATCCTTTTTCTGAGACCCAAGTACATGCACTAAAGCTTTGCTTACAATGAAGAGAATCTTGTCTTAAATCTGTATCTGTTTCGAGTGAAAATCACTTTCTGGTTCTGAATGGGACGTGACAGCAAAAGCCGTTACCCTGCAGTAAATGTCAATGATGATCAACACGGGTTGATTTAGACACCGTGTGTGTTTTATGCAGGGTATTCTAGTAGGAAGACTAATGCCTGTTTCATTCATCTTCTCATTATTGCAGCCTTCTGTATTCTCAGAGAAATATGGGCTACCATTGGTTTTCTACAGTTGATGATTTGGTATTTTTTTAATCTCTTTGCTACAACTCATTTTTGTATGTCTCCTATTGTCTACTTCTTGTGACATTTGTGCGAGAGGAGCTATCGAATATTTTTTACCCTTCCTGTAATGTAGACCGTATTAGGCCTAACTTCAGTGTTCTACAAACTACAGTTGCCTTTAAACCGTAAAGCAAAACCAGTTTCTATTACTTGTTTTGGCTGGTTTTGATTTGGAACAGGGACCTAATGGGAACTTCAGTAGGACAACATTATTATTTTTTTCTTTTCTTTTTAAAAAACACTAGTGGAAGTTTGGAAAAGTGGTGTACATGTGTAGCCTTTAAATTGTAAAGCTTTCTGATTGTAGTTGCAATGAAAACACAGTGTTTGAGTGTGTCTGTACAGAATTCTCAGTCTTTGAAATTACTTTCAATTAAAAAAAATGGAGGAAATACTATGAAATGATGTCTTGGAGCCGTATCAGTGGTCACACATGTCAGACAAAAGACCAAAATGATTATCTTACATGACCTAAAATGATCTGTGCAACAAAACACATTTTCTGGCTTCTGTTGAGCTTCAGCTTCTTGCAGTCCCTGAGTTTAACTTTTATACACAAGCTCTTATGCTGTACTGTGCATGTTGACTACCTATTGCAAATGAGGGTGAGGCAGATGACACTATTTCACCTGTGTTTTCATGACAATCCTGTGCTTGAGCAACTCTTTCAGAAATGCAGTGATGTGTAGGAACTCCACTGTCCTAGACACAGTGATGTGCTAGCTAGAAGTCCTTTCATATATAGCTGTTGCATAGAACTTTGGGAGTTATTTTGTGTTTAACTCAGTTGGTTTGGGGTTTTTTTTCAATATGGAAAATAATTATTCCTCATAAAATCTTTGGAACCAATCAGTATTGTGGGCTATTTTAATTTGGAGACACTTTCATAATAAACATAAGTATTAGGAATGTAGTGTTGTTTTTCTTCTCTTTTCTATGAAATGAAAACAATGTTTTCCTTTGGTTTAGCTCAAAGATTGTTATCCACACTGCAGACTCCAGCATTTTTAGAGCAGATCCAAGTATGTCTTTGCTGAGTTCGTCACTGCAGTATTTTATGTTATTTCTTGTATGAAACTGTAACAATAAGTGGTAGAAGGACAAGATATTTTCTTAGGATTTCAGAGGTAAAGTTTTGCATGTTAATCATTTCTGAATGTCCAGCTGGACCCACCTTGGAAAAGCTTTTTTCAGTCTAGGTGGTGAGAGTTTCTTAAAAGTTCATTCAGATGTTTTGGGCTAAAGCACCACCTCCTAACTGCTTCTGGAAGTAAGATGAGAGGGTCACTTGTACAGTGGTTCTCTGGAGAGAAAGCTGCAGCTCTTGATTTTGCCAAGGAAGCTGCATTTTTCAGACCCCTACCATTACAGTAGACCAAATCTGCTTGCTTATTTATTATAGGAGTCTATGTTTTTTCACTACTGTTACAAGGAAGAGGGGTAAAGGGGTTTGGTTTTTAATTTTTTTAAACAAGGAGGTGTCTATGTGTAGCAATGCCGTGAGCTGGAATTGCTTTCATACACTCACCAAAGTAAAGCCTACAAAATATCATCATCAGGCAGGCTTTGGTGCAGCATTAAAATATGATGAGGTACTTATAAATGGGATGCATGAAAATATTCTTACAACTTCAGCAGAAAATTGAGCCAATGGTTCTCATAACACAAATACTGGTTCTATAGGAATCACCACACATCAGTTGAAGTTTTGCCTCTGGAAGAACAGTAAACCTGGGGATTTCTGTTGTATTTAAATAACTAATTGCTGCAGTTGTTAATATGTGTTCATGATAATATACAGAGAGAATCTTGTAGTGCATTTAATATGGCATTTGAATTCTTGCTTATTGAAGAGACTTAGCAAGAGATATAATTATGTGGGGATTTTTCCAGTTGTATGTCTAATGTCTTTTGCTTCCTATTCCATGTTTACCCTTCAATTTACATAGCACAGGGGAGAGCCACGGTGTACAGAAAATGGCTCAGGATAATGTGAAAAAGCAAGAGTTTTTTTAAGTACTGTCTTTAAGTCTGTAAAGGTGCCTCTGTACAAGAAACCGTGGTTCTCAGAAGAGGAAGACAGGAGGTCTGTGCTGCTTTAGAAGAGCTAAAAGCCGGTGACAGAGTCTCCTGTGGTACAGAAGGTGAGTGGAAGGAATCCAAATGTGTGCCAGATGGGCAGATTGCCATATGGCTTGGTAGCTCATCATGCTGTGAGGGACAGAGTCTGGGAGCTTATGTGGCGAGTCTTCTGCTCCGTGCTGTTTGGCCCAGCTCTAATAGTGTGGGGGGAGGGTTGCTATTTCCCTAATTTATGCTGTTTTTTTCAGGCCTCTATGTGCCCTGTTCTGCAAGATACTAGTCCCTGCCCCTTGGCAGATTTTACACTGCTTACGCTTGTCAGCGGCCTACCTTCTTAAGTGGATTTCACAGAGCAGGATGCCAATTTGTGCTCAGGTATAGCGGAGTCCAGGATGGCTGTTATATGGTCATCACAGGCTATCTTACACAGAGTTCCAATGCTGGGGAATTTTAAAATGTGAACACAATATTAAAAAGTATGAGAGATACCAAATTGAACATTGGTATGTGGAATAGGTGTGAAGCTGGAAAGGACACTGGGCAAACTTGCATATCCAGACTTCTCACCAGTGACTGCCCTCTCCCCTGGACGGTAAAATCCAGACATCGCAGCTCTGTGAAAAGTTAATTCCAATAATTCAAAACCTATTTGTGCAAAGCAAATGAATGAAACTATAACTATGTATTAACCAGGGAGAATAATGGCGTACCTAAGGCATGTGCTGTCCCAGGCCAGAGCTCTGCCAGCAGACGACAACAATGCCCGCTGGAGGCCTCTCCGCCAGGCGGTGGAGTGGGGAGCAAGAGTAAGGCTCACACACCTTCCATCTTGTACCTTAGAAGGTGGCTTTATCACTACAGGAATAAACACGCTTGAGGGAAGCGTTTTATACCCATCTTCTTCAGCCCTGAGTCTGACAAGCTGTTGATGACTTGTAGAGGGATTGCTTACATGCAGACTTGTGTGCAACACTGAGGTGTTTGTAAGGTTCTGACTTTCAAATGTAATTGTTTAGATGTGACACAGAACAGTTAGCTTTCAGTCACTGGGAAATGCCAATATAAAATCAAGTATTACAAGACAGTTCAGTATTGTAGTTTTTATCTGTAAGAGAAGTATGACCAACTTGTAACGTTAGTGCTATAGTTCACTAATTAGATGGAAAGATAAGGTACTTTCTAAAGCAACTTGCTGGCAACATACATTTACATTCCCGAATTAATACTCTCTCCTAAACATCTGAAAAACACCATTGTAGCTCTAATATTTTTTAAAAACTTCCAAGTGTAAGGTCATCTCCCTAGAAGATACAATGCAGCTTATTTTTATTTATTCCAAAACAGGACTGAGTAAGGCTTCCCCTGTACAACTGTGTGACAGTAGCATTTCTTGCCATATTAAGGCAACTTTTTGCAATCTTTTCACATGAAAAAAGAATCCTGAAATTCAGAGATGGGATGTGATCCTTCCTTAGTTAAAATTGCATTGGCTTGCTCCTATATCAACCTAACTAGCAACTTTCTGTCCCGTTTCTGCGTCATTTTAAGGATAACCTCCTCTTTTAACCCCCAGTAATAGTAATTTAGTTACTGTTGCTCTCCTAAATTATCTTTGAAAGAGCTGCCTCCTACCAGAATGGCTTCTTGTTTTACAGTTATATTTGCATAGTCCCTCATCTAATCTTAATTTAAACTTGATTCAGCCAAAGCATTTGGTTGTTACTGTATCTCATTTTTATATGTGGTTTCTCACTGAACAATTTCCAAGTGAGATCAATGCCCATAGCTGTTATTATATTGGACAACCCCGTCCATATGCCAGCTTCAGAGAAAGATTTCCACATTAGTAATTTAGATTACTTACAATGTAGGTCCAACATCTTCGATCCAACATCTGGTACTTCAGTAACATTGAGGAACTGATGACCCAAGTTGTTGTACTCCCTGAACCAAGAGGATGTAAAAAGCAGCCAGGACTGCTGTGAACTTCACATGAGGTTCTTTAAATAGCTGCTCCCCTTGCATAACAATTTCCTGCTAATTGAATAAATTTTTTCAAATTTTTTTACTGTAAAATTCTCACTATATTATTTGGAAGAGGAAAAATGGATTGCTAACAGTGACATCAGCTGCCATCTGGATAGGATTAATGCACAATCAAAAGCAAGATTGGATGCAAATTTTTAATGTTCTGCACCAAACATTATAGTCAAGAAATAATAATTGAAGGAAACTTCAGCAGGAGCAGCTGAGGAAAGTAAAAGTCTCCTTCTCATGTAAATTGCATGAACACTGACTGTAAATTTGCTAATTTGATTCACTGTGATGCCATTAGGAGAGCACTTGGTAAAGGTGGTCCCCACTGTAATGCCATCTCAAGCAGACTGTTGAAATTACGGGCTAACCTTAGAGAATGCTGGAGGCTAAAACAATAGCTAATTGCTGCAGAGTTGCAGATGACAGCATTGAGGATTGCATGTCAGAAGAGGTTTTCCCTCTTTTCTTTAGAAACACAATTTTATCAGATGGCTTGAAGGAAAATACAGGCCAGTAAGTCATACTGATACTGATGACTAATGTTAAAAGAATCCAATTACCAATTTGTTGCATTTTCTTTCCATTAATGGGGCTGTGTCAGACATGGGATTAAACAGACAAGTTTATCTCATTAGCTTCCTTTGGGAAGTCAACTATTAGTAATTTGCCTGATTTTGTTTTTAACCTACGAGGTAAGCATTTACTTGAACGTATTGTGCTTTAACTTAGACAGCAAGTACACCCTTCTGTCACTTCTACCTATTCCTCACTTAGCCAATACGTTAATGTATGCAGTTTGCTCTTAAATGCCTGGAATCCTTAATGATAATTGCCATCAGTGTAAAGTAAATGTAGCATGCTGCTAAATCAAAACAATAACTATGTATAGTTGGTGTTCATTCAACAGACCTGTTTCTTTGCCAAGCCAGTTATTCCAGCTAAAGCTCTGGTGCAGAAGAGACTGGATAGTGAAGAACTGAGCCCATGATCCAGTAGCCACTGCAAAGGAATTCATTGAGGCAAGTCGTCCAAAGAGCATGTAGAGAGTTATCCGTCAAACAGTCACAAAACCGATGAGTCAATTGCAATTAGCATTGTTCAACATGCTGTGACTGAAGAGGAAGGAAACCAAAGTAAAACTGATGGTATCTTCTTTCAATTAATCATTACAGTGCATAGCCACTTTAAAATATATATAAGGTCATATAAAAAACCACTACACACTTGCATGATTAAACACTACTTTTAGCAGTTGTCATTCTCCCTTAACTTTTGAACCCATTGCTCAGTTAGTCCGAATTTTAAAAGGAGATTGTGTTGCAGCTATCACTGTTCTTACAGTGTACCAAATGTAAGCAACCAGGTAAAGGAGAGAACCACAAATCAATGCTCCACGCTGGAGGAAGGGTAGGCAGAATGCAACCCTTGTCCTGCGACTTTAGCAGCAGCCAAGCAGAGGCTGAAGTAGCATAACTCGTGAGTGGCGCTGGCTCTCATCCACCAGGGAGACTGTAAAGAAGAGCTGTGATATTGCAGTGAAGAGAATGGCACCATTTCAGGACAAAACTACAGATCTGTAGGAAATCAGGCTTCATTACCTCTGCTTCTGCTGGAACAACTTGTTTATAAGCTCAAGACTCTGAAGAGTTTTTCATGTTAGAGTGATTAGGGGTGATAAGAAGGAGAAAAAAAATGGAGTCTCACTGTCTGGCAATCAGAGCCATTCCCCCCAACCTTTCAGGCGTACAATCCTATTCAGCAGTAAAGGCTGACGTAATTGGATTGCAACTATTGCTTTCAAAAAGGTAAGAGTATTACCATAATTATTTAGTATGGTTTATTCATAGAGTTAAAAAATGTACTGTAATCTGCCTGTGGGACTAAGTGATTTATGTGTGCATATATTTGTTATATCAGGTTCAGCAGGGCTTTCAAAAAGTTATAAATCAGTCACAAATGAGTTCACAGTGATTTTAGAGCATTATAATGACAAGACTAATTTAGACAATATCAAGGTACTGAATAAATTCCCTAAGTTGATTGAGGCATTAGAGAAGACAGTAAGTAATATAACACAATTGGAATATGACAGAAGCACAGTATAATTTCTATGTCTGTCATAATTGTCACAAGTGTAGCCATTACTTGTCTGTTTGCTTTTTAAAATAAGTCCAGCAACATCCAAGAGAGTTTATGAAAAATGTCAGCAAACTCAGCTTAACCAGCTCCACTCTTGGTTGAGTAGGCGTGTAATAAAACTGTTCTGTTAGCCAGAAGGACCCTTACAGTAATTCAGTTTCTTTTCAAAACTGACTTCCAGATATCATACAAACAATTGTGATTAAATGCACTTGGTACATAAGTTATTAATATTTAATATTGTCTTGCCAAGAGTCCTTACATTTACAGTGTATTTCCAATATATAATAAATTCAACACCTTTTTTCCAGATGTTTACACTATATTATGAGATAAATTTGGGTGCTGAGCATCAGTACATCAGCAATTTTCTGTATGGTCAGCACTAGTTGATGGCCCACACGTTTCAGGCTTGAGCCCTAGTACCTACGTACAGGGCAGCTGTTTGAAAGAGAAGGTAATGTTCCTGGTTGGGCAAACTGATTTATGAACAAAGAAAAGTCTATACTGACCTTCACTAAGATTTATGTCTGCCTTAAAATAAACCTGATCCTGCTAATAGATGAAGCACTAGCACCAACTGGAGGGGGCTGGTCGATGGGGTATCACAGTCCCTAAGCTGCATATTGCTTTTGAGATCAAGCTTTCTTATTTCTTTGGGGCATTTCAGTCCATATTTGTATACTGTCCAGTACACCGGGTCCCAATAATTGTATATGCTGGATGAGTATATAGTGTTATCCTAGTTGTCCTTATTATTATTGGATATTGCTGCATTGTGCAGTTTTGTAACAAATAGGAAATTCCAAATTGCCACAGATCCTGGTGTGTGAAATTCTGTAAGCAGTAAGTGCATTTGATAAAGGAACAAAGGTTTTAAGATACATCTTCAGCTAGCATAAAGGCTGTTTGAGGGATGTCACAAGCCAGTTTTACTTCCTATTTTATAATAAGCAAAGAAACAAATGTATTGTATACGCTTTCCTAGCTTTTACCTGTTTCGGAATGCCTGGCTCTGATTAGAGGAAGTAGGATCTGCATCTGATTTGCCTTGGCAGATAGAAGCAGATTCATTATTCAGACTCCAAAAGGAGCTGTAGAGGTTTAAATTACACACAATAAACATTTCAAACTTTACTTCTTGCTTTAGGGGTATGCACAGAACATTTACAACCAAGCACATCATCTTTTCTAGCAAATAATTCCTAGGAATGTAAATTCCAGTGCAGTGGTTGTCATATATTTTATGTTCTGTGCACAGCAATCTTGGCAAAGTAATTTTGTAGAAGCAATAAAGCAACTACTCATGCCTTGGATGAACATGAAAAAAAAATGGCAGTAAGTCTGAGCATTTGTCTTTGTTACTCGGGGTGTGTTTCAATTTTTTTCTCCTGTGAAGGTCATGGTCAAATCAGATACACTACAGTGCATCTGAGCAATATGGACACCCTTAATGAATAAACAGCTCCATTTGAAAACATGCAAATGAGGTGGCTGCATACTGCCTTCCTCTTTGCTTCCAAGCAACAGCTGTGAAATACTTGGTTGAGCATCCTGAAGTTCTTACTTTCCAGAGCAGCTCAGAGTTGCTCGGCCCAGACCAGTGGAGAAGGGCAGCGATATGCTTCAAAATGAATACGGTCATTCTGGGTACAGAGGCGATGCCATTAGTGAGAAGCCAGAAAGGATGGGCTTTCTAACATGGAACGGGAGGGCTTCTGTACAAGTAAGGAAGGGAGAAGGAGATACCAACAACATGGGGTAAGACAGCAGTCATAGCTCCCAGGAAGGAAGATAGAAGTGGAAAGTGCAAAGCTGGCTGGATGCAATTTTTTTAACTACTGGCTAGTCTATTGACCTACATAAAAGTGCCTACAGCAATCTTTTGGTGGTAGAAGCACTTAATTGAAAGAAATACCTGCTATTTAAATACTCCTATTAGCGTGGTTGAAAAGGAGGCAAAATCTGCTAACGAACAACTACACCCAGTACTTGAAGGCAGTCTCCCAGCCTAGGCCTTTGTCTGTCCCCTTACTGGTTACAAAATTCTCAGAGAGTACATAGGGTTTAGGGACAGGGCAGAAATTGAGGATGTATTTCATTTGAGATGTCATTATAGAAATGTCTAGTAATCTCTTCTGCCATTCTGTTCTAAAATTGTAATGTAATCAGTTAGCACCTTTACCATTATCAAATGAAGTTTTCTTTCATGTTGCTGCTGTCCATTGAAATATTTTATGAAAGGAAAGGCTTTACAAAGAATGTAGAAAAAGAATGGTTTTAATCAAAGCTGAGTACAGTGGCAGTAATAGTTATCTTGATAAGCTGCAAGATGCAAAAGTTGCAGATAAATCATGTGTATTTCACACTTTAATACTTTATACTTCAGGCTTTGACATGTCTTAAGAGTTCCAATGACAAACAGTCCTTCACTACAACATGCTTTATGTAATAAAGGAAAATGAGTAGTCTGTTCTAAAACATACCCAATAAAACACTAGGCTGGTGATTTTAGGAGTGTTACCCATCCACCACTGCAGTTCAAGCTTCAGGCCAGCTTTTCTGCCCAGCTGGGTGTTGGGGGAGCCAGGAACCTCTGGGCTACAGCAGGGCTCTTTCAGCTCTCTAGGATTTCAGATCAAATCAATACAAAGTTCCCACTTGCTCCTAATTAAAAGCTTTATTCAAGAATAGCATGCACATCAAACAGTTTTGTTACTAAAAACAGAAATAGGCATCCAACAAGAATCTCAAATAGGCAGTAAAATATATACTTTAATAGGCCAAAAGACAAACACCAATTTACATGTATGAGAATGAGTGATAAAAGTAGAGAGTACAAAACAGAGTAAAACCTAAGACGCAGGTAGTTGAAGTAATTGCTAAGCTCCAGTGCATTATTTTGGTAGCTTTCAGGCCTGTTCCACCCACATACAAACCTGAAAGACACTTCCATGTTTTTGGAAGAGAAATAGATTACAGAAAATACTTTGTTTTGAATATCTTCTTGGAGTAGCTAAATAGATCTCGTTACATCATTAAGCTACGTGATACTGGATCAAAATTGACAAGTCTGGAGGCTTTCAATTAAGGAAGCAGTTGATTGTACTGTTGTTCAAGGAATCATCCAAAATGTCTCTAATGTCAGTAGTCTAAAATACTATTTTCATTATTTTTCTTTATTAAGAAATTAGAGTAAGACATGAATAAATACATACTTTCAGAACGCAGGAAGGAAAGACACGAAGTGCTCTACAGCTAGAGGGGGAGGTATAAGCTAGTTTTATGCAGACTGTTTATAAGATAAAGCAGTGAAAGCTTTTCTGATGTTGGCAACGAACGCAGAAAAATTGTTAGTTTCTCTCACTTTGAGCTGGAACTCTGCTATACAGTCCAGAGGAGGAGTACAGGAAGTCACTAAAATGACACAAAGATTTTAGACTATTATAAAAAAATATTAGTGGTTTTCCATGCTTATGAAATATAAATGTAGTTTGTTATCTTTTTATGTTTTACCTTCATCCAGTATTATTTTTGAGTAACCTATTAAATAATTTTCTTTCAGCAAAACCTCAAAGAGCACACAATTATATTTTTTTTTTATTTCCAGACCTCCCACTCAGTGCTGTGCTCCTGCAATTACAGTGATTGCAGTAATCCGTAGCCTGCTCAAAAATTGAAGCACATTCCTAAACATTTTTGTTGCTCTGTGGGCAGGCAGACGAAAACTGATGTAGCTCAGCATGTGATAAACTTTTAACTTCAGCACAATTTAGATTTGAATTAGTAAAACCAGAAATTGATTCAGTCCGTACCTAGAGGCACAGCAGAGTAAGAGTAGCATTCACCTAGAAGCCACTCAGCACAGTACACGAATTACCACTGCTGTTCTTTGTAACTGAAGTAAGATCTGTGTTGCAAAAACAGCCTTAAGATCTGAAAGGTTGTACCCTTGCAAAGGGGAATGCTAGATTTCAAGTTTTGATCTTTCTGCTGTGTCACACACCTGTAAAGGATCCCCAAATAGTGGAGAACCTCATTTATTCTCCCCTGTAGGCGTATTTCAGCTTGTTTGAGAAGCCTATCAGCATAAACACTCACTCTACCATAAAAGGAAGAAAACTACAAATTGAAGCGTTTATCTGTGCCTGTGTATGTCTTCTCTCTCCTGCTTTGCTCAGCGCAAAGTAAACAGCAACTCCACAAATAGAAGGGAGTAAAGATAAGCAGTTGTATTTTCATGTAAATTAACAAGAGAAACTTCATTAAAAAATATATTATCATTGCAAGATTTTCATTCAGAAATCAGAAGATAAAGGTTACAACTAAGTTGTACTTTACTCCTCTCCCCCTTTTTTCAAATAGAGGCATTGGATTCTATCCTCTTGCTTAAGTATTTAGAATTCACATACCTTCATAATCTCCCTGTTCATTTATGGAAAGGGTAAACACATAGGGCTTGTCAGGATCTTTGTGGTCAATGTGTCTGAATATAAACTGTAATTGTTCATCTAAAGCAAACAAAAACAGAATTAACACCATAAACCACTGCTGGAGAGTCACAATGAGTACTAAAAGTGACAATACTAAGCTAGTTTCCCTTCATATTCTTAGAATTCTTACAAGTTAAGCAAACCTGGTCTCTTTGAAAGACAAATGCACTTTAACATACCATATTCTGTCATTGGTGAGACAATGGTAGCACCTGTGCTGGAGCAATTCTTCAGTTGTGTAAACCAGGATGTTCTTCACTGCACAATCCAAAATTAAACACATTGTAGCACTGCATGTGGAAACTATGAAAACTACAGAAACTTACTGTGAATTCTGCGTATCTCCAGTCCAAGCCGCTCTTCAAACAATACTTTAGACTTGCATAGTCGCTCCACTCTCTCCTTAGTGGCTTTGTTTTTAGAAGATATTACTAGAATTTTAAAAGCCATCATAAATACCAAAGTAAAGGTAAAACAAGCACAGTAAAAAGAAATAGAACAGTATAAAAGCCCATCAAGAGCAAGTGTTGAGAACAATTCCTCCTTTAATTAACAAAATCTTATTATCCTTTGCTTACTTTCCTTTTTCTTCATCAACTCTTCCTTAAGCTCTTGGATGCTGTCACTCAAATCCTTCTTTTGCTCCTCTTCTTGATTTAGGTTAGATTTTATTTCTGTCAAGTGCTTTTGATTTTCTGATATGCGATGGCTCTGCTGGAGAATCTCTAAAATGATGCAAGAAAATATGAACATACACAGTTGATTAATTAGGTCCCCCCTATTTAGGGCTTATCTTTATAGTTTGAGATGACTCATTTAGTATACATTTCAGTAGATTTTATTAATCTCAACTGAAGAGAGAAGTCAGCATAACTATATGAAGAGCATCGAATAAAAGCTTGAAGTGAAAGTTATTCAAAAGGGAATTATCAGAGGACCGCCCTATTTAGTAGCTTCTGTCAGATGCTATTTGTTTCTGGTGCCAGAACTGTATACAACCTTGAAGCAAGAAGATGGTGACTCTTGTCCACAGGCAGATAATTTGTCAGAAAGCAAGGAATGGAAACACTGACTGATATTACAGTTGCAATTATTTTTATTATGAAGTTTAACTACAAAATTCAGATTAGTTAATCGTAAACTGATAGGCTGACTGTATTGTATTATTAATATGGAAGAGACATACATAACTTCACAATACTAACTTTACTAAGCAATTTAATTTACTTTTCCTATTGCAGTCAGCAAGTTCTGGTACTTTGTTGTTTTAAATACTTAAGCATCAAAACCACTATACAGAAAATTTTTACCCTATCTTCATCTTTTTGCATTATCAATGAAGTTTTCCAACAAATCGCTTTTGGCTTGCAATTTACATCCCATAATCAAGCAAATATCTTTAGTTTCTTCATTCTGATGTTGTTGTTTACCTTTTAAAATGGGAAGTTAAACATAGTATTCAGTTGTATTAAGTTAACTTTAGAAGCGATAGACACAATAAATAAAATACCATACTGTACCATTGCTATACTCCTGAATTTTATCAATCATCAGGTCCCCTTCTTTCAGCTTCTTGGACCATTTCTCTGTAATGGAGAATTATTTCAGTTATCTGAAGAAGTTTGATGGTAACTTGGAAAAAGCAGAGGTAACAGGAACAAAGAGCTTTATTACCTGAAAGCGCTTTTATGGACTCCTTGCATGAATCTCTCAGTGCTAAAGTCTGATTGATCTGTTCAGTGCCATAAATGCTTTTTAATTTGGTCCAGAACTCTTTCATTTCCTTTTCGAAGAGGATGATTTCATCTTCTGTCTTTACATTAGCCATTGCGCTGCAACAAACGTAAGCGAATGTGTCAGGGCACACAAGGCAATCGCAGCAGCTACAACTCACAATTACAGGATAAACCTTCAGGGCGGTTTTTAACCCCTTGGCTTATTGTTGTATTGTTACTACAACAAGCAGTAGCAGCGGCAGCAACGTTTCTTTTGCTGCTCCCCCGGCGGCGGGATCTCCGCGCCAGGAGGCGGCCCTGCACCGCGCTGCGCCGGGCTCGGGACCGCCGCCGTAACCGACAGACCTTTCCAGGCTGCCGACAGCCCCCAGTAGGGCCGGGCCGTGCCCCCTCACCGCCGACACGCCCCCACCCCTTTACCATATCCCACCGACCCCAGGCGGATAGGCAGGGCCCCCCCTCCTCCGCCTGACGAGACGTTAACGGCGGCGGCCAGGCTGCCGTGACCACCCCAGCGGGGTAATATCTGCCGAGCCCCGCAGGCCGCAGCTTCGCCCGAGGGAGCGGCGGCGGCGGCAGAGCGAAGCCGCCCGTACCCACCCGCTTTCAAACCGCCGGTGCCTTCCCGCCGCCCCAACGGCCGCTTTCTTACTGGACACCGCCTCTCGTCCGCCTCGCAACAAGCGCAAAGCTGATTGGCTCAGCCATCCTTCCTGGAGCCGCAGGGGGTGCTGGGAGCTGCCGGCACTGTTGCCACGGTAACGGTCCCCCTGAGGCGAGGCGGAGCTGCGACGGCGGGCAGGGCCGGGACGGGCGGCGCTGTCGGGCGGCCCCTCGGGGCTTGCGAAGGCGGGAGGTCCCGACGCTGCGAGGGAGAGGTGCCTGTGCGTCCTTCTGCTTTCCGGGCAAATGCCTGCGAGATTAAGGCGTTTTTTCGAGTCCCGCTGAGGGGGAGGCGGCTGGGCTGTCTGTAGCGCCGGGGAGCGGGGCCAGCAGGCCGCGGTGAAAAGCCTGTTGCAGTTTGTGCTATTTGCGGTTCTGTCCCGAATGAAACCAGACTCGAACTGGGGGGGCATGCTAGCTCCGTTACACTCCTCTGATGCTAGAACTTGTTTCCAATGTCTGGTTTATTCACGGAACATGCTTGGGGTAACCTAGTCGTAAGTTTTGTGACCTTCCTGATTTGCCTTTTAATTCCCTAAGCCTGAATTCTCTCATGAGTGTGGAGCTTTTTACCTATTTTTATGATGATTTAGTTAAATTTTTATGATTTGCCTATCGCAAAGATGCAGAGGTAATTGCAGTGCTTTTTGGTATGAACAAAATCCAGTAGAGCAGCTCTGCTTGCGTCCAGTCAAATACTTGCCATAAGCCTCTGTCATGGTGAATGTCCTCCTTACAACCGTGTGCCTAATTTTTCTCAAGTTGGGTGTATTCCCTTTTGGCTCTGGATAACCACTAGTTTATGATCCCAGCTACCAGCCTCCTTTGTTACCATAGCTAATTAAGTTCTCCTAGCATTAGTTCAGTGCTATTTAGATGATCTCAGAATAATGTAAACTTAGTAAGGCTTTGAGGATTGCTGTCTGAAATCATTAATTACTCTTCCCCCTCCCCTCCTGCCCCCAGCTACTAGAGCCAAAGCAAAGTCTGAGCTGAGACCACCAAATGGTAGTTGCATTATTCTTGTATAAACTGCAACTGCTGGTGGGTAACAGTGGTACCCAACTGCATTTCTGTCTCATTTGACTCTGACACTTGTTCTCTAGCTTTCAGTTTCCTCAGCATTAGTCCTAAAACTTATTATTAGACCACTGTTTCTTATCTGTTTCAGACTTAAATGTACCAAGGTTGGGCTGGTTCAAGGATGGTTACCTAGCCACATATAAATTTGGGCATTATGGAGCCTGTACCTTAATGGGTTTTTTTTAACTAGGACTATTTCTCTCTTTTTCCCAGTCAGACCTTAAACTTAGCCAAGTGAATGCTGCTAGTATAAAGCTTAAATGTTGCCCCTGACATCAGTAGCCTTTACGTGAGCTCATAACTTGGTGAATACACAATTTTCCCAGCCTCTGGAGTTTAGCAAATACATCTAAACCAATCCTGAATTCTAATCTGTCATCTTTTGGTGGGGTCTTCAGTCTGGTCTCTTCTGGATCCTTTTATTAACATAAATAATAGGCTTACCCTACGGTAGCTGGCAGTAGCTCTAAAATACTAAATATCTTTTTTCATCAGTGAAGCTTTTCTAGATTTCATTAGTTGTATTCCTTTTAGACTTTACCAGCTAAAGACTAAGTATAGCCTGTGACATTTACTAGCACAGTCTGTACCTTAACGGATCTTTTTTCTGACTGATTTGGGAGTCCTTTCTCAGAGTTTTGTAGAGACATAAACTTACAGTATAACCTATCCTCAACCTTACTTTCACACTACAGACTCTCTCCACAATCCAACTGCATGTTTAAATGAAGCATGGTGATTTTAGGAGGTACTAGTTCTCTGTTCAAACTGACATTTCTTACGAACCACAAACAGAAATGTGGCCTCATGACCCACAGTAGCAGAGGTCATACGCTTCTTAAATCCTTTGTTAGGTCTGATTCAAGAGGCTCCATAGCCAGAAATGCTGGCCCCTAACCTTAATGCAACTCTAGCCCAGACACTTGGTCTGAAATATTTTTTTTCTTAATGTCTGTCATATCAAGCCACAGGGTAGTCAGGGATGGAAGAAAGTTTCACCAACCACTTACCCTGTTTCTAGCACTATGAGCTTTGCTGGAGACAATGTAATTGTAGCACATACTCCTTTTCTGCATTTTCCAGCTCTTCATGGGTATCTTTGTAACCCTAGGGTACTTGGTTATACTTAAGGTTCCAGGATGTACAATGACAGCAGCAGGGTGACAGTTGACCTGTAATCAAACTGAAGGGCAGCTTATTGCCAAGAAAGATCTGTTACTTTATTTTTCCACTAGCTCAAAGTCCATATTGGGCTATTCCAGTGCTGGATTAAGGGCTAGTTGAGAGTTATAGTTTAGTATTGGAGAGCTACAGCAGCTTAGGTGTAAACTGCTAAGGGAACACCAAATTGAAGAGCTGGTCCTAATAAACAGCTGCTTCTCTTGGCAGGTTTTTAACTTCACTGGGCTATGGCTGTCGTGGGGCTAGTTTCAGGGACTAGAGAACAGCAAGAAATAAAGCAGTGATCTTACTGGAAAGGGAACAAAAACATGCAATGGAGAATGCATTTTTGCCCTTGTGGATCCAGACTCCTGTGGTGGTGTGCTCTCCCTCTTCCCTCCCCGCCCCAGCTCCTGCTCAGACCATGGCCATCACATCAGTTGCAATAAGTTGCACCTGGACTTTGGGGGATGGCTGGCAACACAGCCAAAACACTGTCTGGAGTGGGGAGCTAGATATTTTGTTCCCATGAGAATATGACTATAGGTCAGTTAATTTACTCTGTAAGTAGTAGACAGCCCAAGAGTCCTTTGAGCTCTCCTGTATGGCAGCGGGCTGCACGCCAGGATCTCCCCTGTGGTGAGGACACTCGCTTAAGGTTCTACTCCTCGAGGTTGAGAGATTCCTTGCTGCAACAGATTCTCGGTAAGTGACTAATAGCACGCTAAACTTTGAAATCTTAGCTAAGTGATATAAAGGGTTGATTGGGCATATATAATCCTTTAGACATAAACCGTTGACCAAGTCTGGGACTAGGATTGGATCCAGCCGCACCTAGACTCCTCTCTGAGAAGGAGTTTAGAAAGCAAGGGGGTCCTTTCTGAACCTCGTGACTCAAGGGGAGGGTCTCCCTTACAGCTCCTCTGACCCTGTCCTCTAGGCAGTAAATAACAGAGTGTACCTTGACATGGAATCTCATAAAACACTGTTGCATTTCCTACTGATTTTGTTAAATCACTGTTTCACCTTAATAAATATTTCGCTACTTCTCTCTTACCGGTGAAGTTAATCACTCCACCCGTGACAACTCCATTTCTGCTTGCAGTTTATGGAACTTGAAGGATTTTTATTCACTCTAATAAGTTAAGCTCTAGGTTTCTTGTAATTTCTAAAAAGTAAGCTCTTCATTCTTATGATAACTAGAATTCCTTAGATGTGACTTTTTCATGAACATACTAGAATTGTATTACATATGTTATTTGTGTCATTTACACAGTTGCACATACACACACAAATGCAAACTAGTATTAAGGTCTGGCAGTTATTGGTAAATTGCAAGCACAAGGTTTGTTGGTTTTCTCTGTGTGTATAGTTCACTTTATAGCAAGGAATAATCACAGTGTAGTAACTAGGAAAGATTAGATTAATAAGGTGGCAGACCCAAGAGAAAACAGCTGGTTCTTGTTAGCATTTGCTAAACCTCTACTGGTCAGTGCAGCTGAAAGAAGCCTGACCTTAATTAGGGCTGCCTGGGTCCAATGAGGAATGCTTGAGGGAATGAAATAGGGAAAGAAAGGAAGAGCTTCTTGAAAGATTCTTCTCTGAATCTAAAATTAACATGTATCTTTCCAGTGTTCCATTTGGAAAACATTCATACCTAAGAAAATAGCTGTCAGTTGCTGTACACAGTGTCTACTTGTGAACTTACTAAATTGGTAGTTAATCCTTGTAGCTGGTCCAGTGCCAATGAAAACACTGATGTGGAAATAAATGTTATTGTTCAATTAACTAAGCATAATGTACCAGAAAGTTAGGCCCAGTACATAGACCTCCATTAACAGTGTTTTAGAACATGTTTGCTTTGATGGCTTTTCCTTCCTTTGCAAACATTTGCTTAACAACATCTGATATCTGTTATGTAATATTTGCTCTAATATGTAGGTGTAAAGTAGCTGTAAACATTTTATCCTCCCTTCAGTGGATCATCAACGTGATTCTTGTTTCTACATTATTACCGAGAACATATAAAGTTTTGGATAGTTTCTGGGTTTGTATGTCTTGGAAAATAAAATAAATCAAGAAAATATCAATAAATTAAAAACTCTTTATGTGAACAGATAGCATTTTAAAGGTTTTTGCCATTTTGTACAGATCTCTAGTTTTGCTCACAGTTCCACGTGCTAAAATACAGCAAATAGTTTTATTTTGTATATTATCTCAAGTGACTTTGAAATGCTAAGCACAGTACAGAAGCATTTTGCAGTGCTTTGCATAGAAAAGGAGAGGAAAAAAGCTTATTGAGGAAGTATTTCTCCTCTGCTATTTTAAACAAGTTATTTGGGAGAGATGTTTCTGAACAAGAAAGTTCCTTGTAAAGAACTGTGAGAAGGAAAATTAGTTCTGTCAGTTCATTATATGACAGTTCCCTTGTTGGACACCCTGAAAAACTGTAAGCTCTATGGCTTAGCAAGAAACAAACTTCCCCAAATATTTGCAGCTAAAAAGCTAGGAAATACTTATTGTTGAAATATCCTGAGATTTTGGTTTTGGAAGGGTTTTCCTTCAAATCGGGTAATACCAGTTGAAGTGAATAATTCAGTCAATACACAGAAAAATATTGCAGTAGTTACTTGGGAACAGTGCATAGCGTTTTAAATCTCTTTTTAACTTTAAGGTTTTCTACATGGCTCAATGCAACTGGTAGGAATAAACATACAGGATTTAAATCTGATAAAAAGTTTCTAAAACCCAGACTATTAATGGCGAAAGTAAATGTGAGATTGTGTCAGGAAGAGAGGTCTTCTGAGTCCATTTAATTGTCATGCCTTATTTGTTGAATCTCCTTAATGTTTCCACATGACTTCCCTGACCACACATCATAAAGCCCTGTTAAGCTGTTAAGTCTCTTCAGCAAAAACAGTTAAGTAGTTCATCTCTTTGTCTCCACAGCTTCTATGGTTTAGCTTTAAGTGCGATGCAGAAAGCAGGAGGGAAGTGCGCAGTGCATATATACAGGTGCTTTGCTTTCTCATTTGAATTGTTTCAGATACATAGATAATGTCTAATATAAGGTATGAATATGGGAACCTGCATAAAGAACTGCTGTGATGATATCAGATGATGTTATCATCAAGCTTCTGGTATCCATTGAATCTCTTGTGGAAAAAAAGTTTCTCATGTAGCCATCTCACAAAAGAACATAATCTTTTCTGCTACAGTTATTGGTACTCTATTGATAAATCTGATGTGCTAATACATTATTTGCTGTATACTCTTAAAATGCTGCTTTCTGGCAGAATCCCAGTTTCCTCCTGGCCGTTTGCCCTGGAGAACCCAAGCGCTTCCCTTGGGAATACTTCAGGGACATGCTCATCATCAGCTGTTCCCAGCCCTGCTGTGGTTTGCGAAGCAGTGCTTATTCCTGCCGGGCCGGGCAGGGGGCTGTGGCCGGGCAGGGGGCTGTGGCCGGGCAGGCTGCCGCCCCGCTGGCAGAGGTGCGTAGGACTTGCGTCATGGAAGCAACACGCGAGAATGGGGATACTGGGTGAGATGGCTCAGGGGCTAAACTTCACCTGCATCGTGCCCTGGGTTAACATGGCCTCTTCCATGAGGGAGACGATTGTTTTTCAGTGCTTTGGGAATATTGCTGCTTTAAAAATGAATCTAAAGCTCAACAGTATTGTTGATGTATGGATGCTGGTTGTATTCTCCATGACTGAAAATGCGTTGTGCAAAGTATTAGGTGCAGCATGGTAGCCAAATTCTATTTCAAAGTGAAATGTACAGCTTTAATGACAGTTCTGCAAAGACCAATTATCTGTGTATTCTTTCTGTCCTTTATATGGGCGACACTTAATGAAGTATACACATTGCTAATGCCCATCCTGCAGAGAAATGAACTGTGAAAAAATTCAAGCAAACATGTTCCAACTGTTCATAGAAAGGATTGCATAAGTCACACGTTGTGTTTCCACAAAACTTTCCCCACAATTTGCTGCTGCTCAGCATGTACTTCACTTAGTTTCCTCCAATTAAAATTTGCAAACAGAAAAGCTTTCCAGTGCTAACAGACCCGTGTGCTTTCCCAGAGATTCGGAGCCACGTGTTCCAGGAATGGCTGGGTACACCACGCCGATACAATATAAAGGCAACGTCAATCACCTTCTCACACTTTTTAATAGCTCCCCTTCATGGTTCTCATTCTCCATCACTAGAAACTTAAGATTAAAGGAACTTTACTGTATTTCAGTACAGTTTAAGCCATTAAGATGGATCTCCTTCATAGCAATGGCGTGCTTATCATTCAGCATTTACAGAGGGACTACAGGGCTTACCAGGATTTCCTTAATTTTATGTCACATGTTGGCGATCCCCGGAATATATTTTCAATTTATTTTCCTCTTTGGTTTCAGCTAAACCAAGTGGTTGGTACTAAAATGATATGGGTGGCAGTCATTGGTGATTGGTTCAACCTCATATTTAAATGGTAAGAAGTTGGATTTATTTTAAAATTTGGTATTTTTAATGATGGTTACTATATGTGCCTCAAGTTTAGAAAACTTTCTGTGAATAATGTACTAGTAGACTTTCCCCTGTAATTATAAAACAGGAATTCACAATGAAGATATTTAAGATACGTTTGAAATAACATTTTGATAAGAAGAACCTATAGAACTGTTCTGGCAGTATAGCTCTTCGTATTCATTGTAAGATTATTTATCATGTTTTGCTGAGGCCTTCTTACATGAGAATCTTTTTATTGTGTTTCTGCTTCATTTTATGTTATTTTTTTGTCAGGATTTTATTTGGCCATCGGCCATACTGGTGGGTGCAAGAAACAATGATTTATCCCAATCAGTCAAGCCCATGCCTTGAGCAGTTTCCTATAACATGTGAAACTGGACCAGGTAAGAAATGTTGGAGATTACATTGGGGCATTTAATAGAGATAGCGGCTTTTGAGGGACAGAGGATATGACTTATGAAGATCTTATATGATATACAAATCTCAGACCTCATGTTTAAAACTGCACCAAAACGCAGGAAAACAATAAGGAAGAAATAAGATATGATAGGTATTTGGTTGCTGTAGGACAAGAATTCTTACTTCATTCCATTTAAACAGTGCAAGGGAAGGGGATTTGCTTTAAAAATAACTCCTACTAGAATGAACCAGCATATTGGAAAGGAGTTTTCTCAAAATTTGTGTCACAGGTTCAGAAAGAGTGATTCACCTGCTTTGTGAGGTCCCTTTTTGGAACAGTTGCAGTGCCGATGACATCTGCTTGGGGAGAGAAATTCCTCATTGTTTAAGAGTGTTCCAAAACAGAACAGGGGGCTGTTGAGTTTGAGGGCTCGTGCACTATTGCAAGAATTATTCAAACCACAAAAACTAGTAGGTGGTTCAGTGTAAATAACAATAGCATCAACAATCGATCACGTAATGTGTGGAAATGGACTACATTGGTGGAAAATGGAACGCCCTCTTCCCAGAACCAGACACTGGTGCTGAATGTGTGTGGGGGGAGTGGGGGTGTACACCTATATGGGGAAAAAAAGTCTTTAAAAATGAACCTTTTCAATGTATTTTCACTCTTTCATATCTCATTGTCTTCTCTGTGGAACTCAAATGCAATACTACTGAAGTTAAATGAGCTTGTGCAACTTGAATATGTGAAATAAGGTAAACTTACTTGGAGCTAACTGTCTGAATTTAGTTTAATTCATTGTACAAGATAATACTGTCTGTGGAAATTAATGTGCATTGTGCCTCGTCAATGCCACTGCAAGCTTTTAAGTGGTTTGCAGAGCTGTATTTTGTTAACAGTATCCTGCATTACATCCCACTGTAATTTTGAATGAAAAGCTTAAGCTCTTGTATCAGGCAGGGTTTAGTAACACCTAGTGTATGTGTGATCTGCAGGCTGTGTCAAATGAATTCATTTGGGACGTAGCCCAAAGTATTAAGGTCCTTCAGCTCTTTTCAAAAGCCTTCAGAACTGAGCCCATTCAGCACCATGTAATTCCAAGCCCTGGCTAAGGACTAGTCAATGTGTTTCATTTTGATTCACTGAACTAGAAGACCTTTCTTCCTCGTACTTTCTTCCTGAAGTAACAAGTCATTCCTATTTCTGTCCAGTGGGTACCGCTGTCATATTGATTCCTTATTTGCACCTATAATGGCCACATTCTTTCCAATCTCGCCCTTGACCATTGGCAATATCTGTCACCCACCAGGTCCTCATTACCAAAAAGGAGTGCAGCTGTTAGGTGCACACAGTCATTGCGTAAGCTTACATGGTACTTCACACACTTTTTAAATTAGCAATTTATATGAAAAGGTTAGAGAAGCAGCCACAGACATGATAAGGACATGTCCAAATCTGCCAGGGAAATGCATCCGAATATTTCTAGGGTAGCCTGAAGCCCAAACTCTGTGGCTCAACAAAAGGGAAAGCTGAGGCAACTGTTTATATGATTACATGGCAAGTAATCTAGAACATGAGTTTGGTTTGTACTTCTGGAATGAACTGAACTAAAACCCTGCAGCCATCTTTTCTTTGGAATTTGTGAGGTTTTAAGCCCATAAACCTTAAGGTGGAGTTTATACTGTTTCCAGTTGGTAATTTGCAGATGAACTATGCAACATTTTTCCTAGATGACATTTTCCTAGATTACAACAAAGAGAAGTTTTCCCAACATGGATGCACAACAGTATGGTTTCCTTATCAGTGACATTTTTTCTGTTGTGAGGTTTAGAAGTGTACATCTGTTACGAAGTTAATGAAAGAGTTGGTAACATGACTCCTAAAGATACTGCAAGCAGAATACTGAAAATGAGTGCAGGGAGCCAGAAATCATTGTGCTTGTCCTCCCTAGACATTCCTGATTTGCTGCTTCACTGCAAATCCTTTTGCTTTGCAAACTACTATATAGTGCTGGGTCATAACACATTCTTAAATTATTAATTCTGCCAATGAAATAACTCTGTCCCTTTTACTTCTCTTTTGTCTCCATAGAAAAGCAAGCTGCAAAAGTCTGGTATAGACAATTTTCAATGATCTAATTTTCTCTCCTTCCCTATTTCAACTTCTTGAATGTATACAGAGAAAAAGAGGTGGCAGAGTAATTTGAGGAATCATTTCGCTTATATGGTGCCAGCATACTTTGGTGATTTTCACACCTGTAGGATTTTAAGCTTGAATATTTCCTTTTTCGTTTTTTCTAGGAAGTCCATCTGGACATGCCATGGGATCTTCCTGCGTCTGGTATGTAATGGTCACAGCAGCACTTAGCTACACAGTTCGATGGAAAGACAAATCAGCAGTTACCCTTCACAGGTCAGTGTCTTTCCATTATTCTAACTCGTACAGATATTTCTTTATATACACGCTATGTTTTTAATGGTCTTATTTTAACCAAGTAACTCTGTTTTGTCCAGTAAAAAAACCCCAAACTTTCATTATGATCTACTTCAGATAAAGAAAAAGAATATTAAGAGGATTTGCCCATTTGTATAGGTTGGTGTTCATTAACTTGCAGTCGTTGCATACAATATCTCTGAATCAGCTCCTATTTAAGGTCATGTCAGATCTTCAGTGTTGGAAATATTGAATTCTGTTAATTGTCTTTACGTGTTGGATCTTTTGGATAGTATATAAATTTACTGCTTTGATAGTAGTCCTTCTTACCATATTTTACTGCAAACGTGCATAATGTTGGCAAAGTTCAGTGTAACGTGCTACTCAGCTCTGTAGGGAAGTCTTATAATTGCTTTGTTGGCTCTCCTTTCCAAGCCTGACAAGGTTGTTCCCATATTATGTGAATTTTCTTACTGACTAAATGAACTTTTGCATTTAAGTATGACTTTATGATTAGAACTATGTTCAAGAGACTAGTACTAATTTAACTTGCCATTGATGATTTTCATCACTAAAACCGTGGTAGTTTCTTGGACCTAAAACTAATGGGGTCTGTTCCAGCAGCCCTAGATGTGGCTGCAAGAGCAACCGCTCTTGCTAATGTTTTAATACTGACTTCCAGTTTTTAATCATCTGGTTCTAAACTTCTCTACTTGTAAACTTCTGCTTGGTAAAAATAAGAGCCTGGCACAAGGGGGTCTGGTGTAAATTACTAGGTGAAATATCTTGTCTTAATTTTTAAGTATCTCCCTTTTCCCTCTTAGATTGACATGGTCGTTCCTCTGGAGTATTTTTTGGATCATCCAGATCATTGTGTGCATCTCGAGAGTATTCATAGCAACACATTTCCCTCATCAAGTTATTCTCGGAGTATTTGCTGGTAATGCTGCTATTTTTTTCTTTTTCAACATATATGTCAAAATATGAAAAAAAATAAGTATGAGAAAAGGCAAGAGATTTTTAGTAGTGCTGCTCAGCTTGCAGCTCAGTGGTGCTCTGCACTCTGGAAGACCAAGGATTTGATGATAGTCTAAAGGTAAAACTTGCAGAATAGTACCTGCTGTCATTGTAGTTCACTAAAAGTGAGCCCTTTCCCATGTGCCAGTCGATACTGACTGCATTATATCCACACTGCCACAGACTAGTGCTGTCTGGTTTGTACTGGTGCGACTGATCTGTACCTGTGCTGCCAGCGTGAAAGGGATCAGAAAGGAAGTTGCTCCTGTGCGGCCCTGTCTTTCCTCTCAGGAGGAAGCTATTTGTTTCCCTTCAGATAGTGGCCAGGTGCAAAAAAGTAGATTTTTCGGAATTACTTGAACATGTTTCAAATTGGTATTTTGGGAGTTCAAACTATGAACAGTCTCTCTAGTATCTATCTGATCTCAAGGAGCATTGCGTGGGGGCTGCCTGCTCCCGTTCTCCTTCATGGATGCAGAGCAGGCTGTGCAGCACTGGCTTGCAAGTCCAGATCTCCCTTTTCACAACCGGGATAAAATGAGTAAGAAAGAAGATAAGCGTGTTCTGTGTCTTTTCCCTCAACGCTCAAAGCCTGGGTGGGAACCGGTATTGAATTCGGCATTGCTGTGTCTTTGAGTGAGGGTCTCTTGTGGAAAAGGAATGTTCTAGTTTACAGCTAATATTTGATGGATTGTCATCTGGGAGACGCACGCAGGCCTAAGGCACACCTCATATTGAAAACATGTAGTGCTTGGTATCGAATTTCCTTTTTTTCCAAATGAGCAGTATTGAGTGGGAGAAAAGGTTTTGTAATGTACTACAGAAGAAGTAAATAAAAAATACATAGCTATATTCTTCTGTCTTCAAAGGTCAAATTCTGCAGGGGCACCATAAAAAGCACTTCTTCAAAATACGAGTATGTTGTTCCCTGTAACACTGAGTTTCTAATCCACAGGCATTCTTGTGGCAGAAGCATTTGAGCACACCCCTGCTATTCAGACAGCAAGCTTGAGAATGTACATCAAGACAAACTTGTTTCTTTTCCTCTTTGCCCTTGGCTTTTATCTAGTCCTCAAGCTTCTTGATATTGACTTGCTATGGTCTGTTCCAAAGGCCAAGAAGTGGTGTGCCAACCCGGACTGGATAAACATTGACACAACTCCATTTGCTGGACTGGTGAGGAATTTAGGTGCGCTCTTTGGCTTAGGTCTCGGAATTAATTCTGAAATGTTCATCACGAGCTGCAAAGGTAAAAATAGCTGTAAGATAAGTTTCCGCATAGTGTGTATAGCTGCTTCTTTAGCTATGCTGCAGCTGTATAATTTTGTTAAGATCCCTACTCATACTGAGTATTTGTTCTACTTTCTCTCTTTTTGTAAGAGTGCAGCTATGCCTCTGACTGTAGTTGCCTTGGTTCCGTACTGTGTCCACTCGTTAATGAGGACAACTGAAAAGAAACTTAATTAGATAAAGTTTCCAAGTGGGTAGCAATGTGGGGATGGATATGAGCTGTTCAAGAACCCTCCACACAGGCAGTTTTGCTCGCTCATTTTAAGCAAGGGGGATGCCACTGCATCTTTGATGTGCTCCTGGTAAGTAACCAGTACATTCAAGAATGACTTTGGCAGCTCAGACATATTAATTGCTGATTTTATTCATAGAAATACTGCAACGAGGGACACTGCAGTATGGTTATATATGACCCAATACTCTGGGTCATAACAGACTTTTAAAGTATAATCAACTAGTTTTATTTAGCTACTTGGTGGTCTTTTAGTTCTGTCCATCTCCAACTAGATGGTGCTTCAAGCCTCAGTTGTATATAGTGATACTCAGTGTTCAGGTTTTTTTATATATGTGTGTTAAACTGCTAGATACTGGTGTGGCAGTATCACACCACCTGTACCAGGCACTGTGGAAAAGGCCAGCATAGTAATAAATAAGGCTTCAGATTTAACTTATTGAGCTTCCTGAGCAAAACAGCTTTTGATTAAGCCAGATGAGAAGAAAATAAAAGTTTATTTCAATTAGACTCCGTAGAATGTATTTTTGCACTACTGTGTCATTTTTGTCATTTTTCCTTCTTGAAAGTGGTCATATAAATCATGAATGTTACAGATTACACCCTTGACATTGAAAATGCATAAATACGGTCTAACAAATCTTTGGGTTCTGTACATATATACAGAGCAACAAATGAAGAAAGTTGTCAATAATGAAATTATTTCAGCATAGTGTTCATGTTCCTGTATTGCAAAAGCAAAGGAGTCTAAGTGTCTCGTATCAAGAGTCAAAAGCCAGAATCACTGTTAGTAGTTGTGTAAATCATGAAGCGATGATTGCAGACAAAGTTATTGCAAGTTTATATTCTTTTCAGCTTGGTTTACCTATGTGCACAAGTAACTAATACATCAAATACATTTTTTTTTAATATATAAAAGGGTGCTCTAAATAGGCAAAGGGAGGAACTTTCCTTTTTTCATTATGTAGCACCTACTGTTGCATATTGCCTTTGGTGCACAATCTTTAAGCACTATTTTGCTGATACCATCTCCTACGGCTTAGTGTACAAGCAGCATAAAGCTATAATATGGGTAATGAGGGCTGCGTCAGTATGATCTGATAGCAATATTGTATTGCTTCTAGACTTCAATTAGCTGTAGGATAATTGAAATGAAAAGAGTTTTATTGAATTGGGAAAACAAGGTGAATAGTTTGAGTTGGACTTGGGAATGAACACAATACAAATTGCAGAAGCAAATCTGAAACAGACATCGTTATTTAAGAGTCTCCTAAAGACTGCATTGACTTAACAAAAATTATGAATCTGTTTTTAACAGTCTGAGGAGCGTTCTGCTTTATGCATCTCCTGATATCTTCTGTAATGATTCTCTGAACTCTTTTTCCTGCAGCAGCTGGCCTGAAACCAGTCTTTTCAATAATTTTGACTCCTTAAGCAAAATGACTAAGCTAATGGGACTAGAAACAAATAATGAAGAGCAAAGGCAGCTATGACAAAGATTTCTCCCATGTTCAAGATGTTCTGTGCTTTGTTATTCCCCGCCAGTGAGGTGACCTATGGAGGCATCACAAAACGCTAGAAGGTTGGTCTCGCTGTCCTGTTCCTCGCTCCTCCTGGCCAACAGCAGGAGAGTCTTTGTGCGCAGCCATCTGTGGCTCTTGCAGCAGCGTTTGGGCCTACTGGCAACGTTGGCGCTTCTAAGCTGCGAGTTATGGGCAGGCATCACGTTTCTAAGCTCCTACCACATGAGGGTCTGTGCTTCCTGGTATTGACAGAATCTTGGTGCCGCTGTTGGGATAGACACAACCATTGATGTAGAACGAGAACTTGCAATCCTGCAGTATTCTTCTAAGTACAGACACTTTCTTGGAGCATCCTGTTAATTAAGTGTGCAACTTCAGTGCTTCAGGGAAAGGGATAAAGACCAGCTTCCTGGCTGAACCACCTCTTACTCTTTCTGCAACTATTATAACACCACTAAAACCAAGAATGGTGGAAAAACTGCATAAATTAAGCTAGTTTAATTTTGCCAGTAACTTCACAATTTAACCTGTTGATAAAGTGATGTCAGTAGAATAAGACGCTTTCTGAGCAGCTGAGTGTGTTGGGCTATAGAGTCTTGTACAACTGCCTGAAGACTCTCCAAAGAGGGCTCCCAAAACTTCATATGGAGTTAGCCTTTTCCGGAGTGGTGGGATAAACAAGTGCCTAGCTATAGTCTTGATATTTGGTAGAATTAGAATTGTAAATCAAGAGCCAGCCATTTAGTTGATACAGTGAAATAGACCTATATGTCCCTTAGTCAGGCTTTAGCAGGTGCTAGTGTAGTTGCATTCACCGTAACAGCGCTGTCCTGCACAGCAGACCCTTGTTACAGGCAAATACATACAAATACTTGTTATCTGCTGCAAGATACTCATTTGCTTGTCTGAAGGGTAAGAGATGAAGTTCAAAAGCACGAGCTGGTAAAAAATACAATTTATTCTTATAATTTTAGCCACAAAAGTGGTGTCCTTTAGACAAAAGAATCATGGAATAAGTACACGTAGTAATTGTAGTTTTTAATAAAGAATAGTTATTTTTCCATGGCCTTAAATACTAATATAAATTAAATATCATATAGGTATGTCAATAGAGAAACATGCAGTAGACCGTACAGTAAACCGTTACAGATACAAGCTTCTGCCAGAAGACCATAATTCCTGGCCTTTGTCATTTCTGAATGAGTTGTTGCTCGATTTATCACCTTTGCTTAATACAAATAGCTAATTATAGATATTTTTTCCCACCTTTACGACATATATTTATGGTTTCTGTAAAAATACTCATTGTCTTGCCTTCTGAAAAAAAAATAACACATTATCCATCACTGTCTCAAGTGATTTAAATAACTGTAAAGTTAACTGTAGAATTTTGCATTGATTTAACTAAAGCATTTATTCCTATTCAAAATCTGTTTGACAGCATCGATCAGAGTGGTGAGTGTAGGGGAAATGACCCTTACCAGCTTCTGTTCCTCCTCTTGGTTGCTTTCCTTACTTTTGTGGAGCCGCCTTCTTTGTAAGTACGTGAGGGTGTTGGGTGGAAATCCAGCCTCCTCCGACAGCACAGCTGATGTGGGTGGTAGGGAGGGGTGGGAGGGCGTGGAGCCGCAGTAAAGGTGTCTGCTGTAATCCTCTGCAGACCCAACGTAAGGAGAGATTTGATCCTTTCAGATATACAGGGTCATTCTTGGGATTGTTTTTTATTCATAGAGCTTATGTAGACAAGTGGCAGTTTCCAGAACACTGGAGCGGAGTCTTTCTTGATTGCTAATTGAGGAATCACAGGACTGTGCAGTCTGACTGCAGGTGGTGGCAATTCCCCAGCTCACCAGCAAAGATCTTTCCCGTTTTCAGGCATTCTTTCCCTTTGCAGTGGGCTAAGCTACTTCCTGAATGCTTCAGCCTATGCTTAGTCCCCTGCACGTGCCTGACGACTGTGCTTGATGCAGAAAGCTACCTACATTTAGGGTACCACAGAAATCACAATATTGTAGGGCACTTTGTAGCACAACGGGGTACCAACTTACACACACCTACCACAGAGTATTTGTTACAGAAAAAAGTATCTTTCACATTTAGAATCACAGTAATTCAGCTAATCGGGGCTCCAGTGGTAACGAGCTTATAATAAGCTCCTTCCATGGCCATCAGTTCATCGTGAGTGCCCCTTTCAATGATGAGTCCCTGTGACATCACAGCGATGATGTCGGCGTTCTGGATCGTGGACAAGCGGTGGGCAATGACGATGCAGGTCCGCCCTTCTCTGGCCTTATCCAGTGCCGCCTGCACAGTCTGAAGGCAACAGACAAAGTGTCAGAATGAAAACGGGCAAACAAAATTGGGGCTTGGAGCTGGAGAACTCTGATTGCTTCAGATTAATTAACCGTATTGTGCAACTTGTACAAGCGACTGAGGTTAAATTGGAGCCTCCTGTGCGTGCTTAGCTGGGTCAGGAACTCGGTTTCTTAGCAGTTCAAAGAAGGGACAGGTAAGCATAGACAGCAGTAGAAATTAAGCCAGGCCTTTATTCGGCTGACGTGCTGAATGTCAGCTCAGCGGGGATATGTTTTTAAATTTTCACCATTTCTCGAATCTCTGTGTGTAACCAAGCCATGCAAATTATTGCCCACGTTCTTAGGCCACTCACTGCTGTATTTATTGGATATTCGAGCTCATCATTCATATGCTTGAATACATTTTTGGTTTTTGAATGCATTTTGCATTTAATTTTTTTTTTTAATGTGCAGAAGCTGTATTTCTGAATCGTTCCTACTGAATGCTCTGAGACCCAGGGAATTAGTATGCACGTTTCTGAGAAAGCACCGCCTCTCACTGGCAGTCTGAGAGCCCCTGTAGCTGCTGCTGTTTTTCCAGCTCTGCTTTCTGCATCTTTTGAAAAGATGGTTAAAGGGATAAGTGCTGAATTAATGGGAAATGCAGTCATGTAGTTAGTGGAGTAGGCTGGGATGTCTCTGTAGAGCAGACAAAGGCATTGTACATTGTAAGCCACTGTGTTAACCTTCCCTTATTGCTTATCGCGGCGCATTTACCTTTTCGCTTTCTGTGTCTAAGGCAGATGTAGCTTCATCCAGTAATAGAATTTTAGGATCTCGTATGATGGCCCTCGCTATAGCAATGCGTTGTTTTTGCCCACGAGACAGCTGGGATCCTTGAGCCCCAACATTAGTTTCATATTGCTGAAAAATATACAAAAGGAAGATTTTACTCAGGTGTAAGCAAGCACAGCAGTACACAACCTGAAGGAAGAGCAGGAGGAAAGAGGCAGAAGCACTGATCATTGACGCCTCCTTCTTAAAAGAAACCCGGCAATGGGCAAATACTGCATGAGTTGTACATGTCTGGGGAGCCGTTTCCGAGCCATGCTTTGCAGTGCATATGGCCCAGAAGCCCAGGCACTACGGTGATGGGCCTAGAATTAAGAATTGATAGCAAGATGGTGGCTGATTTGTCCACAAAAGAAATCCTCCCCCCGCCCCGATTTGGGAGAAAAGGCTAAAGGTGATTTAAGGGCTTTCTGGACAAGTGCTTTGTTTGGGTGCCTAATCTGTATTCATACCTTTTATGTTCTGCTTTATATTTATATGATTTCAGTGCATTTAAATACTTCTTAAGTGCATGTAAGCAGCCAGCTTCAATATTTTTGTCTAAGTATCATGCCCCAGTTGCAAGGCAAATCTCCTGCAGCTGGGAGTGGGATTTATATTTCCTGGCAGAGTGTAATGGCTCGACTGCTGAACTGTGCTGCTTCTGCAGCACATCCTGTCAATGGCTTTGAAAAATCTTTCCTTTTCTCCTAGTTAGAGTTGTAGCTGCTGGTTTCAGTTTTATAAATATTTATATTTATATAAATAATATATGAGGCATGGTCAGGACACCCTCTTTGTTCCTGCTATTACAGCAGTTGAAGTAAATAAAAGGCACACGTACACCGACTTCAACTGGGTTTGGAGCAAGTCCCGCTGCAAGGAACAGCGAGCGGCCTATCTGTAGTCCCCAGGCAAGGCCTCGCGGGTACTTACTTCAGGCAGCGACATGACGAAATCGTGCAGCTGAGCCTTCCGGGCCGCTTCTATGACTCTTTCCATCGTAACCTCTTTGGTGTTACTGCCGTATTTAATGTTATCAGCAATGCTGCAGTCAAACAGCACAGGCTCCTGGGACACTATTCCAATTTTGGATCTAAGGAACTGTACATTTGTTTTCGTGGTGTCGTGTCCATCTATTAACTGCCAGGAAATAGGAGAAAACTTGAAACATCATTTCAAAGCAACAGCCTGCAAAACCCAAATAGTTTATAGCAAAACTAAATGATTTAGCCGTATTACTAAAATGCAAACACGACTGATTTAAAGTCATTTGAGGAATCTGCTTATTTTTGACTCCTTTGTGCAATGATGTGTATTTTTTGGGTATGTCTGTGCTCCAGCTGAACACTAGACCGTTTACTTAATCTTAAATCCAAGTGACTTATATATTTGCTTAAGGTTAGGCACATGCTTTGTGGCCTTCCTGGCATAGTGATCACCACACTTATTTCTTCCAAAGAAAGAGAAATCTAACCAGATGGTTTAGTACTTACATCAGCAAATGATATAAAAGCTTTTTAAATTATCAGCAGTTGCATAACTGCAAGTTAAATCTAGACAAATCCAACCTGCAAAGCAGCTGCATGTTGAAGCTATATATTTAGGGATGTTCCAGACTGTTACTCCATTCAGGCTTGAGTTGTGCTTGTGCTCCCACAATGTACACCCCCACATACGTTTCATACGGGAGCTACCAAGGTAAAAGCATATGACCTACATTAAAACTGAGGCTCGTAGTATTCTGCTCTTGCCAGAATACATCTGAGATGATATTCAGGAATTGTCAGAACGGCCCACATCCACTCAAGAAGGAGCTGAAGCCCCAAGCTGCAAATGTACGTGCCACCACTTTAGGCTACACAGTAGGGCACATTGAGAAGAGTCCTTGTAGCACTGCTGAAAACAACCGCGCACAAACCACGTTTCCTTTGCTTACCACACTTCCTGTGTCGGGGTCATAGAAACGCTCCAGAAGCTGCACACTGGTGCTCTTACCACAGCCGCTACTTCCAACAAACGCCAAAGTCTGTCCGGGCTTAACAGCTACAGTGAGTCCTTTCAGGACCTGAATATCAGGCCGAGAAGGGTACGTGAATTTACAGTTAAGAAATTCAATGCTTCCCTTGAAATCATCCTGGTGAAAAAATAAAAAAAAAAGATGCTACAATGAGTTGGAGCTCCAAACTGAGTCATAAAGGACAAAGTAACTCTTCCTCAGCTCCGATTCTTGCATCTCTTATTTAAAACGTGACATTAGTGCTTGTGAAATTGGCCCAGAAAGAGGGATAAAAACCATACTGGAGTAGCTCTCCCGGAGACAAAGCCATTAGTCGTAACGCTATTGCTCTGCTTATAGTTCCCTGTACTGCACTGCTCACAGGCATCAATTGGGAACAGGATTGCCTCGCAAATGGGTAAGTTTTTTATTTTAATTCAGACACACTGTCAGTGTAAATTTGGTGACAGTCCAAATACATTTGTGTAAAAATCTGGATTTGGTAAAAAAAATAAAATCAATCTAGCTTTGCAGCATTAAAACAATACATGAATTCAGGTAAATTTTCTCAGAACACTTAAAAAACCCACTCTTTTACAAAACTCTGAGGGGTATCAAGATAGTTAATTTTCATCATTTGAAGCAGAATATGTAATGGTTTTAGTTCATAACAATTACTTCAAGTTTTTCTTTAATGCTGAAAAAAAACTATTTGAATTTTCTGGGTCTGACTTTTCAATTCACCAAAAATTGAGCATTTTCATTTTTTCTGACTCAAAGATGATTCGCCTCCTCCTGAACACCCCCAGCATTTTGATGTGAATGGAAAAAAAGCCTCCATTATAAGCCAGCGATAGTCAGGTTTATGTGCGAACTGTGGAGCAGAAAGAAATAACATGTTATTCTGTGAGTCATCTAAATTGGTCCTGTTCCAATTCACAGGAGCTTTACACTGACAAAATCCTAAAAGCCACACTTTTAGCGAGAGCGCAGAGCTTGCTGCTTCCAAAAGAGCAAAGTCAAGTAACAATTATACAGGGGGCATAACCTTCCTGTAAAGCAGTGATCCTCATCGTTAGTACATCCCCAGTGCTAACATTGAGCTGAATGACATCACAAATTACTCATCTCCGCTCTTACCCATTTTTCTCCTTTTTCACTGTAAACGCTGATTTTCGGAAGCCGCTCGACCAGTTGAAAGAAGCGTGCAGCAGATGTTTTGGCTTTGGCATAGTTTGGGGTATAGGAAGAAGCTCTTCCCAAAGCAGTTCCACTGGTGACAATAGCAGAGATCACCCTGCGGGGAAGGGGGACACGGTCATTTTTGGGAAGCAATCGGGAAGCCCACCGCGACACCCAGCCCCGCGCTGCTGGAGAGGAGCCCGTTTGTGGCTCCAGGCTCCAGGCAGGCTCTCACCTGAACACGAAGCTGTAATGGAGCCCTTCGTATTCAACTAGAAACCCCCCGTATCTGTAAGAGACGGCGTTGGCAATGAACACTATGCTCTGGGCAAAGCCGAAGCAGATTCCATAAACATGGGCTTTTTTGCTGGCAGCTTTATAAGGCATATACAGGTGCTTCTCAAAATTGTCGACAAACGTTTTCTCTTTTCCTATCCCAGCTACAGTCCTGATGTTAGAGAGGGCTTCACTGGCAATCTGGAGGAGAAAAAAACATATAGGTAAAAGCTCCAACTTTTTACTTGGAAAAGTAGAGTGTGCTCTTTCACAAATGTGTGAACACAGGGCACTAATGCCATATTATTAATTGATTCGGGTACGATACAGCCTGGCCCAAATATCAGCCAACCTAAAAAGAAGCTTTCCTACAAGCAATTATCTACTGACATCCTCAATAGTAATGCTCTGCTGGCTCCGCTAGAGCTAAGCACACTTAGGAAATTGGGCACTCACTTGTGACTCTCACAAAGTGCTCTCACTTGTGACTTATTTCATGCTATGTGACTAAATGGGACACCCACAAAAGCAAAAATGGTTTTAGGAACACTTATTTCCTTGATTGCATGCATTTATTGACTAAAGATGTTTACCTAAATTATTTTACTTGTTTTATTTATAGCAATAGTCAGAGTTAGAAGAGATGCTATCCTCCACTTCTGTCTCATAAATGAAACCCACTTGAATTTAGTGTTTCCTCACCTGCTCACCCTCCCTCTTTCTCTTGTTTATGTCCAAAAAGCCTGATGAGATGGAATATATAAATGGAGGATGGCATCTTGATTCCTCTAACACCAGTGACACAATTTCCAGGATTTTTATCTTGTACATGGGCAAAGAGTAAGCAAACACTTGCCTGAATGAAAAAATGCAAAACAAGCAATTGTAAGATAAGCCCCATGAAAACTTCTCTGGAGCCTTAATTAATTGTAGGCTTTATATTGTGCTTTGTTGCCAGTCAGAATTTGGGGTTTTGTCCCAAAAAAATAGCACTCCAATTTGATCTATAGAAGTAAGTTGACATTTTGTTTGATCCTAATTTCACCTTACTTATCTCGAGTCATTTTATTAACAAATTGGTTTAAAATGGTGTGCTTCGCCTGGACTTTGATAGTAGCTTCATAATGTGAAGCACTTCCTTTGGGAAGCAATAGTCTGGTGTATGGCTTATGAGTAGGATGAGATCTGAATATAAATCATTAAAACAAATTTTTAAAATTAAATCATTAAAAATATTCTATCCAATTTCAGGGTTGTTTTCCTGTCCAAAATTCAGTCACATCTCTTGCATTATCATACAATGTGAAGGAGGGGATAAGCAGGTACTGTGAACTGGATTGTTCAGAGTGTGTTTTTCCATGTTTAGCACGGCTGATGAGCAATCACTATGGAAGAACTCAGAGTGTTTAGCATTTGGATGCAGCGCTGGCAAATAAATTAGAAGGTAACACCAGACATAATCAGTCATCACCAAAACTGCTGAAGCATTGAGTGCCCTTTTCATCCCAGACTCTGGGTCATTCTGTTGGGTAAAAGCTGATGCTTTGACTCATTAGTGAAGTTTCTCTTCTTGTCAAGACAGTATTTTGATTTATCACTTTTTGTAAATTATTAAACCATCTGAATGTGGGCAATTGGTCAGATCTCCATTTTTCCTTGGCTTTCTGGAATTGGAGACTGTTCTTAACAGCACTCAGCAATGGCCCGTAAATGCATTCATTTGATTAGCGATACAAAAGCCGAGTGATATTAATTCACATAATAACTGTTGTGCATTTAAAAAAAAAAATAATCCAGAAGTTTGCATGTCTAGGTAGTCAACACAATGTCCTGAAGTTCTTTGCCCACAGTCATGACATGCTTCTTTAAATAGTTGGTAGAGAGCTCAGATGGGTAGAGGGAAGGTTCAGATGGGGCAGGGTGGGAGGTGAGATGGAGAAGATGTTTGGTGGGCAGGACTTTAACGTAAGGAGGAGGACTGGGAGGAGTGCGAACTCTACAAGACTCGTGTTAGGATGGGCTAAAGTAGCTCTGCAGAAGGAAACTCTCTGAGCCTTCTGGAGGGCCTGCAAAGCGCACTTTTTCTGATGCTAGAAATGTGGCAGCTTAAAGCAGGGGAGAAGGCTCAGGCGGGGTAACCTGAAGTAGTCTTCCTCATGTTGCCTGTCTTCTAAATCACGCTGCATTTCTGATGCAGTTCATTTTCTGCACATCTACACTAGGTATATTTCAAAAGTATCAGATTCTGGGTCATTCTGGCCAGAACTTAGTGACCCAGAACTAAAGTCAAAGGAGTCGGAGTGTTTCAAAGGCAGCAGACCTGCCCACTCCTCTTTGTGCATACGAGTGGACTGGTAAGAAAATTACATTTCCTTTCTCTTGCACCCCTGCCTTTTCCTTGTTCAGTACATGGACTGGAAGTCCGCTCAGCCACTGCAAACTTCATAAAACTATTCTCAGCCTTGCGTGAACTTCATAAACCCATCCTCAGCCTTCACGGTGAGGCAGTTCACAGGGTCTTGCAGCCAACGGAGGACGGGATGCTGCTAACGTGATACTGGAGTTAGAGTTACAAGGAGGAGGGCTTTAGCCAGGGATCGCTGAACACTGGACACATTCTTTCCAAGGAAAGGGAATTCCTTCCTTATGTCCCATGCTGGTTGGTGTAATACCCACACAGGTGTGCTTTCACCATGAAGCAAAATTTAAAGTATTATGAGAAAGTGTTATGTCTCCTGTTACAAATTAACAGAAAAAGTGTTGGTGCTTATCTGAATTTAAAAAATTTTAAAAATATTCGTATATTAGCTGAGAAATAAGAATTGATAGAATTTTTTCCCCGTGCCTGTGACCTAGCAGCACACACTGATGGAGAAGCTGGTAAGCTAGTAGGGCCCACTGAAGGAACAATTCTGCTCTCTAAAATTCGCATACTGATCTGTGGTTCAGTGCTGAATTCTCAGATGTGAGGATTTCTAAGTGTCATTGCTTTCTGAGGATTGGATAATCACAGGGCATGAACAAATGGGGCTTTAAATAAAACAGGACGAAGGTGACACAGACTGCTGAGAGATCCGTGTCTACCCGTTAGGTCCTATAACATTTCAAAAGTCAGTCACATTCCGTGCAGCAAGTGCTTTTGCAGTTAGGGAGTTCCCAGTGGTGTTTCAATGGTTTGACAAGCTGAACTATTACAACTTATTTGCAGATGTCACCGGTTTCTTTACATTTGAATTACTGATGGTCCCAAATGCCTGATTTTTCAACTACCTGTGACTGTAAATATAAACTATTTTTTAAATAAAGTTACCCGTCCAGTAGCTTCCAGCGCTTTCTTGTCCTGAGAGGCAAATCCTGTCAACATTTTAGCCTGCACAGCTCCAGATAAAGCCAAAAATGGCAGGAAACACAGTATAACCAAGCTCAGTTTCCAGCTGAAGTAGAAAGCGATGATCATGGCCACCCCAATGTTGGTAAAGGAATTGACAATCATTCCTATCTGCGATCCAGTTGCCTTCAAAGAAAAGAAACAGAGATGATTGACTTGTACACCAATTGTAACTTCAATAATCTTTGACTAAATTTTCCTATAAAACTTTAGAAAACTCAAAATGATATCTAAATATTATAAGGCACCAACAGCTGCTGACTGCACTGGAATTTAGCCAGTTTGGATAAACTCTAATTAATTGTATCAAGAGAAGGACTACAAATCTCCAATACTCCTTTTACCTACCAAACTTTCCAATGAGAACTTAAAAAATTGTTTCTAAGGATTGTGAGAAATTGAAATTAGTTCCCTTGTTTCACTGGAGAATCACTCATCTGAATATTCTGTTTAGCCCCTACATTTATCCCTCTAGATTTAAATAGTAAACCTCTTTGCAACTTAACTATTAACAACAAAGTCTCAACTGTGCTAAGGTCAGTAAGAAACGTCACTGAGAAGGGATGAATTAAAGTTGCATTTCTGCCTGTCTCTTTATTTAGGAAAAGTTTTAAATACGCCTTTGACATCACCTTTATTGAATGCATTCATCTTCTCCTTATGTACTTTGAGAACACTAATCTTTGTAATAAATTTTATTTATTTCCTCAAGAGTTATTCTACTTCATAGCAGTAAACTGCAGCCCTAGATTAGAACTAAGTTGCCATGTATTTGAAAAAAATATATACGTTTGATATCTTTGATCATTTTCAGTCAAATTCATTTCCAGGATGTGAACTTGCAGCACAAAAGGAGGGAGGTCGTGGAGTCCCCTTTGGAGATTTTCAAGACCCGCCTGGATGCAGTCCTGAGTAACATGCTCTAGCTCTGGGCAATCCTGCTTCAGCAG
>JAOXJK010000077.1:22025491-22040682 GCA_025774025.1 Xenus cinereus
TCTGGGCAATCCTGCTTCAGCAGGGGAGTTGGACTAGATGATCTCTATGGTCCCTTCCAACTCTAAAAATTCAGTGATATTCAGTGAAATTCAGTGAAAACCTTTATCTTCTACTTCTCCTCTGACCTGCAGCAAGAGGGCAAGATAGCTCAGACCTGACCGTGGTGGAAGGTTCACCTCCCAGCTCTGCAGAGGCTACCAAAAGAAGCAGCCGTAGGGCTGCTCTTACCTGGATCTTGCAGCTCTAACACCCCCCTCCCACTCCAAGAGTCCACTTCTTACTCCTGCTGCAGATGTAGACACTTTCAGACCTTGGACATCTTCGCACCTTCAGCTCCCTCTGCAATAGCAGCAGTTGGCTAAACTCTGTGCTGGGCAGTGAAAGGTGGGGGACACCGCTGCTCAAGCAGTTCTCATCTTTTCCCCTGGAGCTGTGGGTTAAATGGCTGTTCCCCACTGCTCTACGTGTGCTTAGGACAAAGATGTCCCTTAGGAGGCTATCAAATGGTTCAGTCAGTGTTTTAAAAGTGTGTTTATTTCAACTAAAATGTGCCCTGTAAGTGCCTGTAAGGGTTGAAGACGTTTGCAGCTGGTTTGTCAGACTCTGTAGAAATTGCTGCTGACAGGGGTTTTGGGAACCTCTCCTCTGTCTTTTAAATTCTTAAAACCTCCATTAATAGTTTTTAAAAACTAAGCTACTGTCTTCAATCAAGCTGAAACAGGACAAGTTTTGTAACAAAGAAATCTCTATGTTTCCTTCTTCATTTCTAGAAAATTGCTTGCATTGGAGCCAAGTAAAATAGCATCTGACTCAGTTCTACCAAAGCGTCCATTCAGATAGGTAACATTTACAGCTCAGCATGATTTAACCCTCACCCACTAAAACACGGGGCATGGAGTTAGCGGCTCACTTTCCCAAATAATCAGTCACACTAAAACTGGCTGCATGATTCCCCAGCTGGAGCACCAGCCAGTACTGTAAGCTGTGTTTTCAAGTAGACTGTCGGCTTAAATCAAAACTGTCACAACAAGCACAATACCATGCTGAAAACTTGAAAATATGATTAGTGGTGAATGTCACTAAAATACTAGTCTGACACGGTTTTGAAATAAACGCTTAAGCATCATGGCAAAAACTTAATTCATCTCCAGAAAAAAGAAATTAAAACTTTTGCACTTGATGCTCCCTTCTGGTTCCATTGATGGTTGTTATTTTATTGAGTTCTGTGTTCTTGTTCTGGTAATACAAGCAGAAGTAATGGGCAGTAAATTGTGACCCTATTAGTGCTTTTAAATAAATACAGTGATAACAGTTCCTCGTTGACAGCCTATGATAAATAGAAATAGTTTAATTTGCTGACCAAAGACTGATCTACACTGACCTCGCTAGTTGCAGCTAGCTCATTTCTGTGACAAATGTGCTAAAACAGGCCTTCAGTCATGCTTATAGCAAAACAATTCTTAAACTCTCAGCTCTTACCCCTTGGACCTGCGAGGCATCTGTTGCAAGTCTTGTAGTCAAAGCACCAGGGCTGTTCTTCCGGTCATCAAACCAACCGATGTCTTGGCCCAGCATAGCCTGGAAACCAATTTTCCTTAACCGCCTTGTAAGCAGCTCACCAGACTTGGCAAAGGTGTATCCCTGGGGTGCATAAGAATAAATACAGATATTGTGCAGCAAGAGGTACCCGCTGAGTAAGGGATCAGAAAGAAAATTTACCCAGATGGGACTGCTATTACCTGTAGAAACTGTGTGAAAAATGAAAGAATTCCAACCATGACAAAAAGCAGGCAGACACCATTGATCTGGGTTTTTTGTTCTTCTTAATCAAGAATGGATAAGTTCTTTGGAAAAAAAAAAAAAAAAAAAAGGTGGCATTGTATTAGAAGTGTCGGTTTTGCTGTGTGTGAGTTTATTGATGACTCCCTGTTTTCAAGCACAGAAGCCCACCCTAGAATCAAAGCCAGAACATAGAGCTCTCCCTCACCCCTTGCAAAGACCCAATTCCTTATTTTTCCTAAGGTGAACCTGGGTAGAACGTAATGCTTTTTACTCCTGTTAAACAACAAGTTTATTATACTTAGTGTCTGCAAATAACTACTATCGCTTGTTGTCCATCCCTATTATAATTAATCATCCCTCTACTCTAAACAAGATTCAGTGTGATAACCAGAGAATAGCAATTAAATAAGTGGCATAGCAACAAAGCAACAGTGCAGAAGCTCCCCTCTCTAATCTGTAACATTTACAACTTTATTGGGCCACACAAAATGGAGTCTGTGTAAATAATTATACCCTACCATGACTCTCCTTGCACAACACTAACGGATGCTGTAATTCCTATAGATAGGCTTCAAGAGGAACCTATCGTCTTTTACTTAAGGACTGTAGAAATCACCTCTTCGCTCACTGCTGGGTACTTGAGAAAAAGCATCAGTGCTTGAGGTAAAGCCCCTCCATCCCATTCTGCTCCAGTCTCCATGGTATTTTCTTTTTATGTCTGGTTCTTAATAGATGGTCTTTTTCAACACCGTCCAGTGTTACTGGCTGCTGCTGAAGTAGCGGGCCAAATCTAAGTAGCCATCTTTTAGCAACTCCTTTCAGTCAGAGCAGTTGATATGTAGGTCAGTCAACCTACCTGGAGTTGTTAAACTACTTCTGCTACTCACAGGTATAAGTCACAACTTGTGTTTGTACTTCTCTACAAACCTTAGATTAATTCCAATTGGATTTCACAGGTAAAAATTGCTATAAATTGACTAATCTCTCCAACTGTTATCTGTAAGATATAATTAAAAAAAATCGTGCATCCAACTATTACTTATATCAGGACTAGCTTAAATTCTTCTAGGTAAGTATTTAACAGTAGAAGAAGAAGGAATTTTAATTTCAGCTGCAAAATATAAAAATTCCACAAAAATATCCTAAGTGCTAGTCTTAAAAGGTCAGCTCAAGCTATTTATGGTTCCAAGTGAGCTATGCATCAGAATAACAGGGAAGAATTAGAGCATGAATTTGAGAAAAAGAAATAGCTGTTCTCTAGTGGGAATTCCACTTCAAGTATTTTAACTTTGTACATCAGTACCTTGGCAACAAACAAAAAATCCTGCAAAATCCAAAATGATAATATCAAAAGGACACTTAGTGTTTCAAGCTAAGAACTGCTGCAACACCATGCTGTCTTGTCAGTAGCAAGCCATATTATTTCTCAGATTAATCTTTGTTTAAAAAAGAAAAATCACCAACTATGTTTTAATCTGTCATAATAAGAACAAAACATAATGGTCTGATGCTGTTCCTATTCCCTTAATGGAATCCAGTATACATTCAGCAATTCGTGTTTGATCCTGAATTGAACAGGCTGTGAGCAGATTTCATCTGTCTTTGTAACTTAGGTGTCTAGAAAAGATACTGCTGGTTTTTGTTCGGTTGGGTGTTTTTTTCTGTAGGAAATATCCTAGTTAAACACTTGGGCTGAATGAGATACAAGGTGAATTCAGTGCATGCATAAACTATGTTCATCAAGGATTCTGGGTTTTTGAATTGCCATGATAATATTTTCTGTATCATCATGGTATGCAATATCTAGACATGAATGGAAACATGAATTTCATAGTAGTGGTCATGCCACATGCATAGCTAGCCTAAAACATAACCGGGGGAATAACTATTTAACATTGCGAACATTTGTTAACATGTATGTCATATTCATTACAGTGCTGTGGTACTTTTTCATATGAAAAAACATCAGTAAAATCTCTGTTGAAATGAATAGGAATTCTAATGAGTAAAGCTAATAAACAATATGATAAACAGAGTGTGTGATAGATCATAATAGATAGTTGTGAACTGGGATGAAAAACATGACTGTCCAGAGATGCTGATGGCTTTTTCACAAGTGTTTTGCATTCTGTCTCTGCACAGTCATCCAGAAACACTGGGATGGCCCCATACATGGGCTGAACTTAACATTTTTTCTTTTCACACTTTGAAATTTTTCTCTCTAGTTGAATAAATAAATATCAAATACAGGTCTGAGCTTTGAAAAGCGAGATAAACAGTTGCCCTAGGACCCTACAGTGAGTTCCAGTTGGCATCTATGGTTGTTTTAAATAAACTTCTGTTCATTGCTTCTGTATGGCTAGATGGTAGGCAAGATTAATCAAGAAAAGGGAGAACACTGTGAGCCTTTGCTTTAATATCTTATCCATATCACCCACAAAGTGGTTTCCCTGCTTTCTCTGACGCAAGAAGTATGTTGTGAAAGGCCTTCCCGATTCCTGTGGCCAGGCTCTCTCTCCATTGCTCCTAGATAAAGGCTGAGGGATCTGCAATGTCTGCAAGACAACTTGAGGGTTTCTGGAGAAACCAGTTATCAGTCAGTCTGGGATTCTTATTGCAGGCTCTAAAATCAAGGAAGTATCCCAGCTGAAGAAAAGCAATGGGCTGAACTATGTGCTTATGCTCCTCCTTAAACTGAGAGCATAGCACTTTATCGTCCTAAACAAGGAAATGTGGATAACGTGTGGGGAAGACATCTCTGTATTGCAAACAGAGGACTTTTTTTTGCCTTTGCAAATCTGTCCTGTAAAATTGAACTATCCAACGATCCCATTCTGCAGCAATCCTAATATGCTCAGCTATATTTTTGACCTATGTTCTTGTTTTAAAAAAATATAACACTGATTACTGTAACATGAAGCATGGACAGTAGCATCAGGTCTGTAAAATGAAAGAGTTGTTGCTGAGGTGTCCATGTTCAGATCATTCAAGTTTCAATGGTTTTAGCATGGACTACCTTTTATCTGGGGCCATGGGCTACATGCCCAATAGCAGTCAGAGCCCATCTTTCAGTTGATTTTCACTGGAAAGGATCCATTTCCCATACTCTGAGACAGTTCCACAGTGAGAACCAAAGCATAGTAAGAAAAAAGCACCGAGAAATTTGTTCCAAAGGTACGCTGCCGCTCTGCACTGATCAGAAAACATATTCAGTATTACCAAGTTCTTAATTCACTTTTGGGGATCAATTTCTGCAAACCTTCAAGGCAGATTTTGCTAAATTTATCCTTTCGTTTCAAAGCTGTGGGGATTTTTCCCCTCACTTTCTCAACATATTGGTCTCAGAGTACAAGCCCACGTGTCTGTCACAACATCATTGCAGATATTCAGACAGCTTGGAAAGCAGATGCATATTCCATCTGCCTGACTGCCTTGGCACCAGCCAGAAATGTTTTAAATTTATGAATAATGAAACACAGATGTTGGACTTTGCTCGTGTTCATTATGACTTTTTTTTTCTTGCAGCCTCTGTCTTTTGATGGACTGAGACCTTCAAGAGAAGGAACTCGTTCTTGGCAATGAAGGCATTTAGCATCTTGCAGAGTGACATCAGTCACAGACCTCCCAATGTCTAGAAAACCTCTCTCAAAAGGAATCAAAGGTTAGATTCGTTGCAGAATGCACATAGCAGTGTCTCACCTGCTTTCTATTGAAAGCCACAGTCCTTGGTATGAGGTCCAGACACTCAAAAAGTATTTTGAGGTGACACACCTATGGCTAAAAGGCCAAGCACACTGGCTAGAAGCCGCTAAGCACGGGACTGGAAGGTCTTTTCCTCTGCCCCTCCCTGAATCTTAGCTAGCAAACTTCAAACTGCGAGTAAACGTGACACAAAGTCCTCAGTAACATCCCAGAGAGAAATGTCTAAGCCAAAACAACCCCCCCAAAAAAACAAACTGCAAAAGTTCAATCTTTCCTTTGGTAGATTGCTGGCACTGCTGTTTCTCAACCCTTTTCTAATCAGTAGCTCATTCATTCACTCTTTCCTGCCTGAAAAGTTTCGTTCCAGTTCCTAGAAGAACGTCTGCCCTGTAGGTCATATATTCTTTGCACACCATGCACTACCATGACCTAAACAAGTAAGTGGGAATCACAAGTTTTATCCTATCTCAGGTGGGTACCCAAACTGCAAAATGACAGTGGCATTCACATTTTCTTCTCAGTGAATGTGACGTTACTTTAACCAGTAAGAAATGGCATCAATGGAGGGGTTTTCTCTATCCTCCTAGTTTTTGAAAATTTAGGACGCTTTCCTAGGCATTAGGTAGAGCAGTGCTGAATTTCCTCAGGGAGGGGTCCAGTTTGCCCAAAAAACTGTTTTACAAAAGGGGAAGCATCCGCTTTCTATTACAAGTTTTTGAAGGAAAAAGCAGTCACAGTTGAACTCTTGAAGAGTTTCACGCAGAACTGTGGATTTTGATAGTGACACATCCTTTAGTGAATGCCAAGGTTTAAAGCATATTCTTATTTCCTGCTTACTTTCCAAACTTATTGATGCAAGTGTACCTTTTTCTGGCAGCTATGAACCCTGTTACAATTATCTGCCTCTCCCTGGACATTCTGCAGGCAGCAGGCAGTAAAGAGCTGCCTGAAATATATGAACAAAAAAATGAAGTATTTTCTGGGTCTGATCCACAGTTTTCTCAAAGGCTTGGCCAAGTCTGTAGAATGAAATTCCACAGGGAAGGAGCTCTTTATGTCTCTCTCTCCACTGTACCTGCACATGAGATACATCTTGTCACATCTAAAATAAACTGTATGGAAGTGTAGAAACCCATTCCCAGCACTTCCTGGAAACTGAACAAGAGAGATAATGGAGAACACATGACAAATGCTAATGGGCCTACCGCTTCAAAGAGCTCAAATGATAGTGTGATGACAGTGATATAAATATCTCTACTAAATAATTATTTATAGACAAGAAGGCTAACCCCATTTACTTGATGAGATATAAAGATTTGCCCAAAACTTGTCAAGTTCTGCATCATACATTCACTCCTCTCTGCTTCAGAGCTAAAATACACTTTAAAATGTTAGCATAACTTACCCCAAGAATCTGACTGAATAACAAAGCGTAGAGTGGATTGACTGCTCCATTCACAGCTGCTGCCAGAGATCCAAGTACCATGTATGGCCATTCAGAGGTATTGTATTTCAAAATTCTGGTAAATGATACAGGCTTGACATCTTCCTCCACATCAACAAGTTCCTAAAAAAACAGGTTGGATTTATGAAGCAAATGTATCCCTTCATCCCCAAATGAAATAGTTTGCATCATCTGTTAAATGGCCATCGAGTACCCAAACAGCTGCTCTACCTTTGTATGGGAAAGAGCAGCGATGGGTTTTGGCTGCTGTCTGGAGTCTTTTGTAGGGCTAGGGAGTCACAAGAGGGCTACGTAAATGACTATCTTTACTGTTCCTGGAGAAAAAGAGAAAGATTCATGCCTTATGCAGCTCTACTGATTCCAATTTAAGAGGCTAATGATGACCAGTTTCAGATTTTCTGCCACTGAATCTCAGGCAGTTCTGTTTTCACTGCCTTCAGATGAGGAGTGATGCAATACCCAGTGCCAAAACTTAAACTTTTTCCTCACAAGCAGCTTTTGGTGTCACTCATGGAATGTTCTTAAATATTAATTTAAAGTATTAAATTAAAATTAAAGTGAGTGAACACACTGAACAGGCTCTGAATCAAATTAACAAGTATGCTATATAATTAAAAGGGAGATCTCAGAGTGATAGCTGGATTTGGGCTTTATACATGCTAATTTGCTTCCCTTCTCTGAAACAACCTCAGACTATAGGCTGAATTCCCGTAATTATTCCCAGTAAGAACAGAATATTCAACATCAAATTATAACTTACCCTGCAGTTTGATTTGTGCAGAATTTTTGTAACACTCTAAGCGTTACAAAGCCCTGCTAAGGGCTAAGTGTGCTAAGCCCTGCTCATCTCCCTCAGTTCATATGGCTGGAAACGCCCAGACAAAATAGGCACTGTGAAGACCTATCTGCTGGCAATGTGCAAGGATGAATGGCTGGAATCATCTTGTATTTTCTCTTCCTTCTGAGCTAGTGCCAGGGTGACAGCACTAAAGCCCTCTATTTATCCACAGAATAGTCTTAGCTATAGCAAGAACAGCGACTTCTAATTGCTGTACTCTGCACTGGACAACCGCAGCCATGCAAACTGGTACAAGCACTTTGGAAATTCACTGTGTATATTCCTACATATTCTGCATAATTTTAAGGCATGCTGTCTTTATATTCTATGCTAGTTGATTGCACAAGGACACTGTCAGTGAAGCGAAGGTCTCTACTCAAACCTCCAGGTGACTTTGAGACTAAAGTGAATTTACTCTTTATCGAACAAGAAGCGGTGTCATTTGTATCATTGTGTGGCTATTACATTTAGAAGGCTGAGCATTTTGCTTTTTGTCAGTTAATTCAGCTTTTATGAATATGTCTTTTCCAGCTTAATCTGCAACATGTATCAATTTACAAACAGGTCATGATCTGCTAGAAATTGTATACGGACCAATAAGCATAACAGCCATCAAAATGCAGCCCAGGGTTTACACAGAGGATAAGCACTGAAGCTGTGGTTTTGTTTAAGTAGAGAAAAGGACCAATCCAAGAAGACTATCTGCCAACAACTCCTATAACAGAGGCACATATCTACAGGTTATCATTACCAAGTAATATAACCTGTTTGGTTTAAAATTTAATAAACTGACCTTTTTTGCTTGTTCATCATCTTCTCCATAAGGCCTAGGTTTCACATACTCTGCATGATTGCTTGTAATGGATAATGGAGGGTCAGGCACCGCATTAGAGAGCTGAGATCTGGAGCGTTGCCTAAGTGAAGCTCTGTAAAGAGGACAGAAATGGTCTGTTCTTCACAGCTCCATAACACAATAATTCCTTGCAAAGCAGGGGCAGTTTGCATATCAACTAAATCACGATTCACTGAAGCAAATCATAGGAACCCCATAGACCTTTTCTTTCTCTATGTTCTCTCAGCTTCTTGAGAAGAAAATATGCCACACAGGTACAAATACTTTTCAAAGTCATATTCCACCCCCACCACTCAGACATTGCCATATATGTACCCTGCACCCTGTACTGATTAACCAAAATTGTGGTGTATCCTGCTATATGTGCACAAGCCGTTAAGACATCAAGTCAATTCACCGTTAGCACTATCAAATAATTCAGTCCAGCAAAACAGGATGATAAAACTATCAACCTCTTTCCCTGACAAAACATAACCCTGTAATGTGGGAGATCTATTCACTCACATATGTCTGACGTGGACCTGCCTGAAAGCAATGTCTCGCTACAAGACAGTCTGGCTTGTAAAATGCTTTAACTTTCATCAAGTAGAAGCCATAATAAAGATGTCTTCGTACATTGCATTGATTTCTCTAATAATTGCACAGCAAGTCATTTTTCAAGTAACTGCACTGAAAGTGCATTAGGTAATATAAATATATGGCTGTATGCTAGTAATATTAAAAATGGATCATTAACACCGTAGACCACAATTGGAGAGAAAGTACTATGGATAGAGAGGGGAGTAAAATTGAGTCTTGCTATTTATCCAAGGGCCTTCAATCAGTAACGTATTACCCAAGCTATTTCTTTCTAAGTGAACTCTGTCTTACTAAAATGCTTGCAGCCCTTCCACCCTTTCTTACACAACATACAGAGAAGTGATTCATTAGCACCACTGGGATTTTAGAATAGTGGAAAGAAGTGTAGAGATCTGGAAACATATTGAGGTTTATAATTGAGGCTTATCATTTTTAAGACTCACCGCAAACTGGCCCGATAGCTTCCTCTGCTGAATGACTGGACTTTCTCAAGATTTGGCTCACCCACATTATTTTCTGCTGCTGTAAAATATAGTATATAGAGCTCTTAAGTTTCTGCTAAAATTGAATACAACCTAAGTCTACTGTGGCTCTGAAAAAAAATGCAGTGTCTCCAAGTCATAACTGGAATACTTTGTAGAAAGCAAGGAATGTAATACAGCTACTCAACCTACATGTACCACAAGTTTTATATTTGTATTTGACATGATGAAATTAACTGAATATTAACCCAAGGACCATCCCACTAGGGATGTGACTGCTAAAGACTGTTTCCCTATTTTAGCACCGTAATTGCTCTCTTCTTTTAAGATAATAATATACAATAACAGAATCACAGAATAGTTTAGGTCAGAAGAGACCTTTAAAAGTCATCTAGACCAACCCCCCTGCAATGAGCAGGGACATCTTCAACTAGATCAGGTTGCTCAGAGTCCCGTTCAGCCTCACCTTGAATGTTTCTAGGGATGGGGCATCTACCACCTCTCTGGGCAACCTGTTCCTGTGTTTCACCTCCCTTGTAAAAAATTTCTTCCTTATATCTGGTCTAAATTCACACTCTTTTAGTTGAAAAGCATTACCCCTTGTCCTATGACAACAAATCCTGCTAAAAAGTTTGTCTCCGTCTTTCCTGTAGGCCCCCATTAAGTACTGAAAGGCCACAATAAGGTCCCCTGGGAGCCTTCTCTTCTCAAGGCTGAACAACCACAGCTCTCTCAGCCTGTTTTCATATGAAAGGTGCTCTATCCCTGTGACCATTTCTGTAGCCTACTCTGGACCCACTCCAACAGGTCCATGTCTTTCCTATGCTGAGGACTCCAGTGCTGGACACAGGACTCCAGGTGGGGTCTCACCAGAGTGGAATAAAGGGGCAGAATCACCTCCCTTAACCCACTGGCCATGCTTCTTTTGATGCAGCCCAGGATACGGTTAGCTTTCTGGGCTGCAAGAACACACTGTCAGCTCATGTCCAGCTTTTCATCCACAAGTACCCCCAACCCCTCCTCGGCAGGGCTGCTCTCAGTCCCTTCATCCCCCAGCCTGTATTGATCTGAGGGTTGCTCCTACCCAGGTACAGACCCTGCACTTAGCCTTGTTGAACCTCATGAGGCTCAAATGAGCCCACTTCTCGAGCTCGTACAGGTCCCTCTGGATGGCATCCCATCCCTTAGGTGTGTCAACTGCACCACTCAGCTTGTTGTCGTCTGCAAACTTGCTGAGAGTGTGCTCAATCCCACTGTCTATGTCATTCATGAAGATACTAAACAGTACTGACGAGGGACACCACTCGTCACCAGTCTCCACCTGGACACTGAGCTGTTGAAAACTGCCCCCTGAATATGACCAAGGTATGACGCTTCAGAAAAATACAACAGATCATTCTATTAGACCTCCATTTCCAGAAGCTTTGATTCAAATCTGCCTCTAGTATATGCTGTAATTTGCTTGCATTTCAAATAAAGCAGGACTGGACTGTCAGCACTAAATGGAGCTATAAAATGACAGGTATTGCAGGTCAGAATTAATGTTTCAGGGCAGATCTATATTAGGAAGGTTATTCAGTGCATAGGCAGTAAAAACACTTCGCCAGAGCTATTGATGTACTACTTCTATGAATGCTAAAATTCAGCCAAAAGGGTGGAATTAAAAAAAAAAAAAGAAGCAACTAGCCCTCATTTAAAAAAATAATCTGCATTCTGTGGAATTCTACATCATTTTCTAAAAGAAAACAAAACACTTACTTTCCGTTGCTTCTTTATTAAGTGCTGCATCTCCTGTGCTTTGCAAGGTCACCAACATGAAATAAACGCCTTTCCTCTTCAAGAGCTCTTCATGCGTTCCTCTCTCCACAGCCTTTCCATGCTCAAACCCAATGATGACATCGGCAGCTTTGATGGCTGACAGGCGGTGAGCTATGGAGATCGCTGTGCGGCCAAGGCGAGCCTGACAGGGAACAACAACAGCCCCATTCACAGAACCGCAAACAGAGATGCTTGGAACCAGCACTGTGTAATCTAAAGTTTGGTCAAATCAATAGGACTCTTTCTAGTGGTCACAGCTGACTTTGACTTAACTCCATCCATAGCCCATAGATGAGCATCTGTTAGTGAGCAGAGGGAGCTGTAGATTTCTATTAATGTCCCAAAGTAAGAGAAAAATATTTTCTGTCAATAATAAAAGGTTCTACTTGTGCCTATGAAACAGATATTAAGAAAAGGTTCTCACTGCTTTGTTGCAACTCAGCAGCACCCCCTGCAGAGCGCATTAAAAATAATTTCTGCTTTTTAAAGTCTGATTTATGCTATGCTATAGCAAACCTTATGAAGTGCTTCTTGGACAGTAGCTTCACTTTCATTATCAAGTGCTGACGTAGCCATATCCAGTAGCAGGATTTTTGGGTTTCTCACAAGAGCTCGAGCAATAGCTATCCTCTGTTTTTGACCTCCACTCATCTGGCTTCCACCCTCTCCAACATGAGTATCAAATTGCTGTGTGAAGGAAAAAAATGAAAATACAATAGATAACAAAAGAGTCATTTAAGCTTCTGGTGAAGACATTGGTAGAAAGTCTCTCAGATTTGTCCTGGGAGTAGACTTAAAAAATTACTGTCTTTGAAAGACTAAAACATTGTTAGTGCATCAGATTCAAAGAGAGAGCCGATGAAATAATTTCCTTCAAAACGAACAACATAATTTTTCCTGAACTGGGGTTCCAACCCCAAGCCAAAAGTATGTACTGATAAAAAGGTGAAATGTTCTGGTTTGGCTCAAAACAACTATATCAGCAAAAGCTGAAATGAAGAGGAAACACCTGCCCACTCTCCATCAGGTGACTCACCAGCAAACTTTCCACAGAGCTGGACTTGTCTGCTGATGGCCTGTGACTCATGAACATTTGTGTCTGTGATTCATGGACATCATACTCTGGTGGCATTGGGTTCAGGTAGAGAATCAAATAAACACATAATGCCTAGATCTCAAGACCCAGGATAATTATATTCACCTGGACCCAAACCTTGTTTATTCCTCCATTTCCAGGAAATAAACAGGGGCTTTTGCATAGTCATTCTATGAATAGCTTCCTGGAGGCCTGGAAGTGCATAGACGGAGGGTAAAAAGTACATACTGACATTAGTTAATGGTACTTGAATCCTGTCAGTCAGGTTCACTGTTGTAACATGTCCCTTTGAGAAGCTACTTGGCAAAATAACACTCTAGAAAAATAAATAGCCCAGTGGCCCAGTACTATCAAATATGGGCTTAGTAGGGAGGATACCATCAGACTGATCCAAGCCCTGTCATGATAAGGGAAGGAACCAGGGAAGAGAGAACCTCCAGCTAACTGACAGAGCTCATACAAGGAGATGAGGTTGTAAGGATCAGTATAGACCACTCAAAAACATATGCTGGCCAGCGAGAGTCTGGGATTTAAATTGCTTTTGGCCTGAGAAGAAACAGATCTCCATAGCATGAAAAATACGTTATTTTAAAATCATGATATGATTATTACCATGATATTGAACATTGTGCATATGATTCCTGAGGAGCTAACTCTTCTCATTTTGTGTGTGTTTGTTTGGGTTTTTTTAACTTGGTGGCATACACATAGTAAGACCTAATTAACTCTAGTCAAAGGATAGGCTGCTGCCTGCTATCTGTATTAACCTGCACTTTCACCTGAGCACAAATGGCTGCACAGGGGAAGGGACAAAAGGATTCTCTATTTTTCCATCAAATTCGGACAAACGTTTTACGAGGCACAGCATACCTGTGGCAAGTCCATGATGAAATTGTAAGCATTGGCCTGTTTGGCTGCTTTGATTATGTCTTCCATGGTAGCCTCATCCCGACCATAGCGAATGTTCTCTGCAATCGTGGTGGCAAACAGCACTGGCTCTTGTTCAACAATGCCAATCTGTGAGCGTAGCCACTGGACGTTAAGGGAACGAATGTCATGGCCATCCAGGGTAATCTATAGAAGCCATTTAAGACATGGACACACAAAAATTAAAAAAAAAAAAGGAAAAAAAGTGAGGACCATTGTCCCCTCCAGTTCAGAGACAAAGACAGACACAATGGAAATGAAGGGCCTGTGATGCTGTGTTTCCATGACCAGTGCAAAAAAATCAGCTTTCATACATAAAATATGCAATGCAGTGGCAGTAGTATATGCTAGTTCTTGGGCCTAGGAGTTGTGCTCTTTGATTTCATTTCCCAATATTTCTTTTTGCTTGGCCTCAGAAATAAAACCAGGTGGAAAGTAATAATCAAAATTACAATGATATGTTCACAATAAATTGGTTCTTTGTCTTTTATACATTCAAATACAGGTCACTATATATATGATTTGTGCCAGCTGGGAACACATAAATGGAATGAGACTGTTAATAGATGTAATTCACATTCTTAGCCAATCCATTACTATATGGTAACTGCATATACTAAAGGTATGTTATGGGATAATGATAACGTGTTCAATACTGTGTTTTCCAGAATGTAAAATGATTTCTCACTCGTAAATTATCGTATCTACAGGTATAGCTTTCCCCCAGATTCAGCACTGAATCTCTATTTTCTCCTAACAGTTTTTCTTTTTCACATAATTATTTTTTATAAGACTGTTCAACATTCCCCTGAAATGTACAAGAGGATATTTTGCTGATTTAAAAAATAAAACAAAAGAAAATAAAGTTAGGAATCTTCCTCCCCACATTGGAGAAGAAACCATGTCATGCTTTCAAGTCCCCACGGCAAGAGAAACACATTCTAGACCAGTACACTTACCATGCCATCAGTGGGGTCATAGAAACGCTGGATTAGCTGTATTGTTGTACTTTTTCCAGCTCCACTAGCTCCAACAAGAGCTGTTGTCTCCCCTGCTTTAATAACCATATTGAGGTTATCCAAAATCTGGAGAGGAAAAAAAAAAAAAGAAACAGAATCCATCCCTTCTAATTCCCTCACAGTCGTACAACGAAGCGGGTATATTCTTTGTCTTAAAATGGAGATTCCAAGCGATCTCACAAAATTAAGAACAAATATTACGAAGGAGGAGAAAAAAGAAGGCCAAAGGTTTTTGCATTGTTTGAAAAGTTTATAAATGCAGCGCATTCCTTTCCATGTCAGGCAGGCAGATTTTGATCTGTTTATTCCTGTTGTTCAACATTAAGAACTAGTCAAGTGAATACCATTGGAGAACTTGGTAATAAATCCCCTTTAAAGAACACTGCACATGTATTATGAATGCCTTTTAAAGCATAAATATTAAGAATGTAACAGTGAAATTATGTAGAAAAATCTGATACTTCCTATGCTTCTGTCTTTAGAAGCAATAGCACGCATTTGCTTTTCCAAGGAGAATTTTTCAACTCAAACACAGTAGTAGAGCAATAATGGGGCATACAGCCGATGCTCCTGTACCTTTTCTTAGCATTTTAATGGGTCACATGACATATCCCCAGTGTAATGGAAGA
>JAOXJK010000077.1:22043005-22086632 GCA_025774025.1 Xenus cinereus
CCTGCTGACTGCAGGGAGGTCGGACTAGATGACCTTTGGAGGTCCCTTCCGGCCTGGACAATTCTATGATTCTATGAATTCTCATCAATAAATGCCAGTGGCCCTCAGACTTTCTCTTATTTCAAATATCTTATTTTCTCTTATTTCAAATATCTATCTGTCTGGATAATATCATGACTAACATTTATGACTACTGCGTGGCCAGTGCCTGTGCTCATTTGGTCTCATTTTAAGTCAGAGTAGCTCTGGGACAGGTGACGGGGGCCACTTTTGCCACTAATGCCAATGGAACCACATCTTTTGGTGCCATCTGGAAGCTGGGAGCTAGATGCTTACTTCAAGTTTGGCTGCAAGGTGACTATTAATTCCTGCCTGTGCACTCTCCGTGGGCCAACACTGATGAGTAATTATACGTGAGGAGAAATGAGAGTAAGAAACAGCAGTAGCTGAAGTAAAACTTCATTATTCAGAAACAGGCCACTTAAGAAATCTATTTAACACCCTCTCTGAGCCCATGCACACACCACTAGACCTTTCTATTGCACAGTCAATTTTTCTTTAATTGCACTAATTTTTCCTCATTTATACAGTAGATAAAACGACTACCTCTTGAGGCTTATTTAATTATTTTTCCACTACAAAGTGACACATCTTAGAAATTCATTACTTACTTTATCTATTGTCTCAAAAATGTTTGCTGCAGCCCCACGGCCAGTGGCGAAGGCTTCCAGACACGGAGATGCCTGGCCAAGATTTAAAGCTCCTACTAAAACACCAAAGAAAACCTGAAGAAGTGGAAAAAGAAATTAACAAAATATGACATCACACTTTTATTACAGTTTAGAGCTTAGACAGGCAAATCAAACTACAGTGGCTTAATGGCTTCTTGTGCATCAGCTGAGCTACAGTGATTCACTGTATGAGCATAATTAGCCCACAAGAAAGCAAAAAAATGCATCTTAGAAAGGATTTCCACTGTCTTTCACAACTTTGCTTCCAGGCTGACATAAATCAAATATCTCATATTTGCCCTGACCTAAAAACGTGTGCACCCAGGTATTTACTGAGGTAAATTTACTGAGGAGCCACCGAAACACCACACATATGCAAATGTATTAGTGGTCTGTTTTTACAAGAAGGAGTGAGCTGCATTGTATTGTAAGTACAGCTTATTCTTCTCAGTGCTAATATACCAGGGTGTGCCTGTCAGAAAGAACAGGTTTTTTCCTAGAATTTACTCTGCTTTATTCCTCCTTAGTTTTTCAGTTATAGAGGTGGTTTGGCAGAGCAGTTTATAAAGATTTGGATAACATCTTTGGTGTTGGCTTTTGGTCCATTTTTGTGGACCAGCTTTATTGTGGCTGATAGTTTGAATATTCACCCTGAGCACTGGGAGAACTGGTATGTAATCCTTTGTTGTAGTCTGGCAATACCTGAGAATTCTGCTAAGAAGCAATCAAGGACTCAGCTAGCCTTTTGAATACAATACAAACAGTAGTCAGGATAAATGGGCAAGGTGTATAAGGAAACACTACTGTTGAGAAAGAAATAAAAGTACACAGGACTCAGTTTTCCCTTGCACCATAGTGATGTTTACTGAGAAAAGTCCCGTGGCTAAAGTGGAAGAATCTACTGTATACATACTGTGCACCGCAAACATCTACACTGGGATGTTTAGATCATGCCATAAGTTCATACTCAGCTTTACTACAAACTCATTTTCTTGTGTGAATGAGTCCCAAAGCAATTAGGTTATATGCATATCAGAATCCATCATGAATGTGAGGGAGCAGGTTCTGTACATTTGTTAGAAGAAGAAGGGAAGGCAATGCCTAGTGTATCTCAATGCAATATGGCTGGTGCACAACAGTTTTTTCAAAGACCATGAAAAACACATTTAAATGTTTTGTATCTACAAACCCTTCCTCCCCCCAGCTAGACTAAGAGTGTATGGCAGAGAACATGAAGTACAAGAAAGTTGACTGGAAACTGAGAGAAGAAGGGGAGCATGAGGGAGAGTCTCTCTACTGACAGCTACAATTTTTCAGCCACAGGGTAGATCCCCACCATTTGCCATTCGGAAGCACTGAGCTATAGTTACCGTGTGCAAGGCAAAGAAATTGTCCTCACTTTGTTTTTCACAGCATTACCTTGTATCAACTACTGGTGTAAAGGGCAGTTGCAAATGATTTCCTGTGAGGGACATCCTCCTTGAACAGGATGACTCAATTTTACAATGTTCTCAGAGTAATTTACCAAGCTCCATTTAACAGGAAGTTTTGCACTGCAAGCTGCTGGTGGTTGGGAGCTCTCATGAAGTGCAACAGACAGAGAAAGGTCAGAAATAGATGTCTCATCAGAACACCCAGGACTTATCAACATTCAGGAAAAATTTACCTGTGGTCTGGACTGGAGCTTGCTATTTGGGCAGTCCTGGCTTAAAGCAAATAACCAAAATATCTGTAGATGTTCTTTTTATTGCATTTATGTCATCAGTGTCTAAAGCATCTACTGTGCAGAAGCGGATGCACAAATGCCATGCAGGTTAGTAAGGTTTTACATACAATGCAGGAGCCACAGCCATGTGGCTGTTTATCAACATATATGTTTACAGGTACTTGGTCATCTATAGGGCTGGTGCAATTAGCAACAGAAAATGGTGCTTCAAAGGATAGAAACTGTTCATATGAGAGAGGTTAGATTTGGTCAGAATTCTCTTTACCATAATGAGCTTTTCCATCACCAAGTAAGATCTTCAGAGAAGCCAGAAGCTACATGCTGACCCAAAAAATGGGAAAGTTAGTTTCAGGCCTCTGCCAATCATGTAGCAGGCTCTCAAATGAAAGCATTATTCTGATCTCAGTAGGCAGCATTTCAAATATTTAAAATAAACTTGGATTTTTTTTTTAGTCTTACCCAATTGTGCCATGTATTTTCATGCACATACTGAGTAATGATCTTTAAAAGACACATACAGTGTTTGTTACCACTGAGCCACCAGATATCAGAATGCTACAAATATGAGTTCCAGAATCAATGTTTTAAGAAACAGTCCAGAATAGTTGCATCAAGCTAAAATGGGTACCTGCAGGAGAGTGCCAGGAGAATACTCTTCTTCTTCAAGGACAAGTTTAGAGCCATACCAAAAGGCTAATGCATAGCACAGGAAAATTATAAGCCACATGTAACCAGTGAATAATCCCATTATTATTCCTTTTCGAATTCCCCAGTGCTGAGCAAACACCAAATTCTTGTCATATCTGTAGAAAGAGAGAAAAAAATAAAAGGGGATTAAATGAATTTCATAGAAAATTCAAAAAGAGCAAAGACCAACAAAATCCTTCTAGGTTCTAGAGTAATAAGCACAAGAAAAGCCACACTCACTCCAGATACCTCACCATGGGGTTTGGGGTTTTAGTAGTCTGACACAGGATTTGAGAATTTGGCCAATGCTTCAGAGCATCTCCTAGAGCCATGTTATGTTTTAAATAAATTTAAAAGAAATTTGCAGCTTAACATCATAAAATTATTGTCTTGTGGGAACCAGTTCTCTTACTTGAAAGTACCCAAAGTTTTCAGATGTGCTGCAAATGTGATATATCAAACAATGTTTGGGGGAAAATTTGACACTATGTTCCTATAAGTGGAAATGACGTGAAGATAGTGTTACTGATATTTTATTTCACTGATTAACCAAATTATGACACTGGTTTTACATATGTCATGTTACTTGAAACCTAAATTTCCATAACATACATGGATATAATTCTCAAAGCTGACAGATGGACATTGTTGTAGAATTTAGACACTAATTGCCATAACTCTGAAGTGCATTACAGCATTTCACTGCTACAGGAAAAAAGAAAACAGAGGCCTTACAATTTGTCCAAACAAACCTTTCAACTTCTTTCTTCTCCCCACCAAAAGCAGCCACTGTTCTGATGGATGAGAGCACTTCATCAGCCACAGCTCCAGCTTTTGCATAAGCCTTTAATTCTCGGCCTGTTAGTTTTGCCACAGCCTACAAAAGCATAAGAAGTGCTGGTTAGACCTGAACTGTATGTGCAGACAAGAACAGCAGCAAGCAGTGCTGGCTGTCACACTGCGCTGGCTGTCATGACCTCTGCATAAGCTCTGAGCAGGCTTTTATTAGGCACACTGCACACTCAAAGACTTCTGTCTTCTGGTATTAGGACAAATACCTCTGTAGCACATGTTTTGCAGAACAGTTATCCCCCGAGCCAACAGCTGTGCTCCAGGTAGCTCAAAAGAGCAGCTGACAGCACCTGCTTTCCCTCCCTCCCTCTCTGCTGCTGTGGGAGGAAGGGGGAGCATAAGCAGCAAGAGCCACCACAGCAGAACCCAACTTCAAGAAGAAGAGGTAATGGTCCTGATGGGGCAGGACAGAAACAGATGTGGCCACCACTGTGCTTTCTTTGTTTCTTGGGCTGACAGCAAACAGGTCCCTGCACAGCAACCCACAGCACGTTGGATTCCAAAAGCTTACTTAGGCTACAAAAATGTTTAAATTAATGGAAAAAAATGTAGTCATGTACGATTCTACACAAAGATAACACATTGGCTTGGGAATGACATATTACTAGAAACTGTAGTGTGATTATTTCCTTTCTCTCTTGCAATACCCTGCCCCAGGCATCTGTTAGCCACTTTTGGAGACAGGAAACCATGCCAGACTGATCTTGGGTCCGTTTTCTTTATTGTAAAAAGCAAAGACTTAGGCAGGAAAGGCTTGTAAGTGGGAAGCACTTAACAGTGGGTATGTGAAAGAAAAGAGATGGGGACAGAGAAATAGGAATGGAGAGAGGGGAAATAACAAGCATACAGGGGAATGAGCTCAGAAAGAATTTGCAAATGAAGGGAAGAGACATTTCGGGGTTTATTTCATTCCCTGCCAGGATTCTGCTCTCCCACTTCACACTGAGTCATTATCCATGCCATCTACTTGCAGCCAGCACAAGGTGCTAAAGGAGGGCAGGAAGACAATAAATTAGTCAGAGTTACATTAGAGGTTTGACAGCAAAATGACAGCAAACTGTTCATGACGTGGAAGAAGTGAGATAGCCAAAGGGCTGAACCCAACCAAAGAACAGAGTGTGAGAGAGTTCAAAGGAGGAGCAGGAACTGCCCGGACCTGCTGGGTGTAGGAGAGGAGGTAAGAGGGCAGATGATCCTGCAGTTTTTCCCTCTTCACTGTCCTTGACAGGGAGTTTGTAGGGAGCAGATGGAGAAGCAGAACAGGAACAACTGGGAGAAGACGCAGCAGCTGCCAGGAGCAGGGACAGCTTGAGGTAAGTTTGAGCAGTTGTTTTCAACTATTTTACAGCTCCGAAATTTAATCATCCCTAAAAATCCCTAATCTACATAGAGAAATCAAGCCCTGTGTGTAATAACCATCTAAACCAGGTGTGTAGTAATACAGAGAAGATGTGGGCCAGGTTCTGATCTTGGCAACCACAATATCCATCCACAGGGCCCATAGAAGGTACGCTTACACCCCCGTCTTAGAAGCAGGATATATTATTCCAGCAATCAGAATAAGCAAAGCGGGCGCAAAGCTCATCTCTCCATTCCCCCACTCCCAGTGCTGCTGTGACCATAACCTGCCTCTCTTGACTTCAAAGGAGTGTAATAGCCTTCTCTTCCACCGGTCCTCCCAGCTCTATGGCATGGCCTTCCTCATCATACTTCAACACAGACCTTTCACAATTCACTTACCAAGCCATAGATGGCCGCTCCAACCCCAAGCAGAGGGCTGACTGCAATGATAACCAAGGTCAATTTCCACCCACTGACAAAGCCCAGTAGGAATCCACAGAAAAAGGTGGTTATGCGCTGGATAAAGATTGCTACTTGGTCAGCAATAGCCTCATTAATTTTGTTAACATCACTGAGGAAAAAGAAGAAAAAAAGAAAAATAAAAAACAACAAAAACCAACAGAACATTGCTGAACATATCTTTCATTTATGTTGCAGGTCTTGGCCACATTTGGGTTAGTTACTTTCCCTTGAATGGGGCCCTTCCTCACCCCTATTCTTTCCACCATCGTGCCTTCCAAAGATCCTGGGCTACAGTGAGAAAACCTCACGTTTTTGCAATGGCAGAAGGCTTTTATACATTAATACTGTGGAAAAGGTACTATCTTTTAACAGGACAACTTAAAAGTTGTCCTGCCAGCAGGTTCATTCACTATCTGGTTCTTACTACTGTGCCCCAGCTTATTCCCAGACAGGAGCAGAGACATCCCGGCTGGATACAGCTACCCGATAATGGAAAAACGGTATAGCTAATACAGCATCCTTCCCATCATGGGGCACTGGGAATGTACCACACAGTCTTGCTGAGGGGGCAGGGAAAGGTAAGAGGGCTGTAAATCTATTAGTTCTACCTTCCCCCACCTCCTGGTTCCTCTCTCCACCCTATCAGGTAGTTTGCTCTCTAAATGGGAGAGTGGGAAAATTGAGGAGGCCTTCTCTATCACCGGAGACAGTGGGAAAACATGACAGCTCTATCACATGCAGGACAGTGGTGCAGTAGTTAGCATCATTGGACCCCCAGGCAGCTGCAGAGCTGTTTGCTCTCCCTTATGTATTGCCAACACAGGAAAAAATACCTTAAAGCAAAATAGTCATTATACTTCTGTCACTCTTGGCTACTGCATCACCCTGAGATCAGAAGAACTAGAATAAATAGGAGCAAGTGGTGTTGAAATTTAAAGTGCAAAGTTGTTAGCTCATTGATATATCAAGGGAAATTACAGTCCTCTATTGAAAAAAATTAGAAGCGTTGAGTTGAAGAACATGTTTATATTTCTTCTGGAGTATGTTTTTTGCAGTCAGGAAGCTTTTTGTAGGCACAGGACAACGCTGTTTGAAAAAACAGGGAACTAAGTGTTATTTGCTAGACAAATACATACTCAGTTCCTACTTTTTGACAGAGAAATTCTTCACGGCAACTTACACTTGCCATTTATTCTTCATAAAAAGAACACCACAGAAAGTCATAGATACCACTGGGTATTGAGAAAAGGCAAATAAAATCAACTACAGAAAAATCATCTGCAGATGTGACTACTGTTACACAGGCGCGACTGAGAACAGGGAGCCATCTAGAGTCAGCATATTCACCTCACAGCTGCCTTCAGCCCGTAAACAGGAACCACTAAGGAAAGGAGCAAGCCCTAAACTCCGTCAGGGCTAAAAGTCTACCCAGGATAAGAAGGTTTCTCCATCTACCTTGGGTCCCTTTCTAAAGGTAGGTGCTTGTACCTTCTTTAGCAGAAGATTAAGCAAGGCTCGCTCTTCTCTTTCAAAAGCCAACAAAAGCAACCTCTGTCCCTAATATAATCTTCCTTTCTGGGAAGTGAGAAAGGGTTCAAACCTGCATCTCCAGCCTCAGGGGAGTGTGCAGCGGCAGCCAGATTATAGATTACTCTGAAAGGACTAAGTACAGGAGAAGAAGAGAAGGATAGGACAAGCTGGCAAAAAGACTCTACTCCGAAACCTGGCAAACACCCCCCCCACCCCCCACATTTACTGATAGACAAGGGAAATAATTGTGGCTTAACAGTTATGGCACTCAGTTCGAAGATGGGGAAGATAATCAGCCTTGCCACTGCTCCCAAGAACACAGCTTTATTTTATATTAGAAGGTGTTTGCCAAATGCCTAGTTATTGGCACTCTGTTGTGTTTGAAAAAAAGGGGAACGTGTTCTCTGTAGCAGGTTTTTTCTCGATTACTTACTCAGAAATTCGGGTGTTCAGTTCTCCTACAGATGTACAGTCAAACCAGCCTATATCCATTCGCATTACTTTCCTGAAATAAGCTTTCCTGATTTTCTGTATCTGACGAGCTGCAGCCATAACCCAAAAGCAGATCTGGGAAGAGCATAATGTGGTTTATAAATTGGAGTAAAGTCTTTCTACTCCCAACAAATAGGAAAAAGCAATTTGGCTATTGATAAAGTTACTATTCAGGTAAAATACATTCTTGCTATGCAAACATGATAGTTGTTTTATGCCTTTGTTCTTTAAACAATACAACAATTCTATAAAGCCTCTGGATGAAACATTTGTCTCAGTTCTGATAGGCTGGGAAGAGATGCAAGTTAAATTCCCTGTGCTGTTACATGAATGTCACACAGACAAAAAATTTTCTATCTACAGCTGTAAGTAATATAGGGATGGCAGCCATCCTACCTCAGCAAAACTCTGGGACAGTTTTTAGGAAGGTGAACAAGTGATTTTTCCTATTATAAAAAGCTTCAAAAGCAGTGGACCCTTTAGTAGATTATGTAGGAATCATCCAAACTTGTCATAAGGATTGAACCACTGCTACAGAATATGTAGGGTATGATTCCTCTTGAACACTAGTTTCACACTAGTAGTAGCCTGTAATACTTCTACAATAGAAACACAAGGCTCAACGTAGTTGAGATGCCTACTGGGAATCTGCATGCCCTTCAGCTATTATTTTGGGAGCGCATGTGTACACTTGAACAAGTATTTCTTGTGGTGTGAAAGGAGCAGCATGCATTCATCTCACTGGGTAAAATGCATCCTTGTACAAAGGTATGCATGCATAAATCCAAGGAGGTCTCAGACTGCCAGAGCTAACCTATTTCAGCCAACAGAATGAGAATGGAAAGTGTCTGCTCTGCTCAAATGGATAGCTGTCTAAGTAGTTAAAGGGAGCATAATTCTTATAAACTTAGTCATTTAGTGATTTAAACTTTTAAATCAAAATAGGGAACAAAATACTGACTTGGAGGTATCCTAACAAAAGTACGGCACAACCAATTCCTCCATAGTAACCTGCAAACTTGGTCATTTCTTGTTCAATGTCCAGCACCCTGGGGAAAAAAAAATAATAAAATGTTAGGAATACTGTTTTAAGTTTCTCATAGATTTTTAATCTGGTGTTTCTTCAAGTTAGAGTCACGTGAGCTGGCAAGTCAGCTTGTTTTGCTAACAGAGGCGTTATTTCCCAATAGTCTCTTGCTAGCAGTGGCTGGTTTGCTTGCTCTGCCTGTGGCACAGGGGCAGGGCACGGGCAGGTACCAGGAAATACTCTGCCATCCTGGAGCAACCCCGAAGTCTCTGAGAAACAGCTCTTGCTTTGTGCTGTTATACCAACTAATAACACTCAGATTTAAACAATGAGAAACTTTAAACTCTCTTTAAACAGAGAAATGAGGGCTGCTAAAGTCAATTAAAGTATTACTTTGTACCATAAGTTTGCTAATCTGACATGATAATTTCTTTTAGCTCAAGTAGGACTTAAATTACTTCTAATATCAGTGCAGGGCATTAAGTTGCTGCTATTGCACTTGGATTACTTTGAAATAGGCATTTCAGGTCATTATCGGTTATGATTTTTGACAACTTTTAAAAAATGTTCTGCAGACAGCAAATTTTATTCTGTTTACCCACCAGAATTTGGTACACTGAAATTTTAAGCCAAAAGGGAGCACGATGCACCTGGCCTGATGTCTTGCAAAAAATAATCATGGAAACAACTCAGGTGCCTGAGACAGATATCCAGTACCATTTTTAATGCTGTAAGGTATCCTACCTGGTGCATAGCTGCTGCTTCAGAGGAACAGAGATCTGTAGCAATTCCTGTGTTGTGTCTGCCAGCCCCATCTCAGAGGGGGCTTGGAGCAAATAATTTGGCCCTGGTCACCTACATCTAGGAATGCAAATCACTTCCCATGTGCTCTGAATTTCAGAGACATTTAGATAAGTAACTTTTAATTCTAATTAAATACCTAATTAAATGTCATTCAGAGATGAGAAAATTCTTAGGAAAGGTTACAGGTTCGAATTTGGCTTTGACAGATATCTGTATCTGAATGAATCATCTAGATTCCATTTATTATAGTTAATGGAAAGAAACAGGCACTCTTACAGGGCATTTCATCTACCTGCCTTAGACATCTCCCATAAGCTGAGATAAATTGCATCCTGGAAGTGCTCATTTCTCTCCAATGACTAAAGTTTAGCTAACTTGCTCTGAAGTCAGCAGGCACCTATGGGTACAGAAGTCCTAACCAGAATGACCAGAAGTCATTGCCTACAGCTTCACTAAAGAATACAGATTAATGAACTCAGACGTGTAGCAGATAAAACTGTTATCAGAACAATCATCATCAAGAATATCCTTGCTGATATCTATAGCTGAAAGATCAAGACCCAAATTGACCTTCTGTCCCTCCAGATAATATCTCCATCTTAGAAACAGAGCTCTGAACAAGAACCATGCCCCTTTTCTGCCTCATGGACAGAAAACGTCAGGTTTAAAAGCTGAAGTGGACTTTCATTAGCAATACGTTCTCTGACAAGCCATAATAACAAAGAAAAAGAGATAAATACATCTACTACTTACCCACATCTTATTGTGGCATTCTTTTCATTCTGATGAATAGTACCATTAATCCACACTATAGTGTTATTTTCACATGTCTTGTTTGGGTCTTTAAGCTCTTGCATTTCAATGTCATATTCAATAAATGTGTCTGCCATTGCACCAAACACAAGCAACACAGCTGGCTGGGCTGCTCCATGAAGAATAGCACAGAAACTACCAACAGCCATCATTAAAATTTCCATAGATGAAGAAAATCGGAACTAAAGAGACAGGAAAAAAATATGGTCTCTATGAGAGGAGGTCTTCATGTTAGTTGCATACTGAAAAATCATTAATCAGGTGGATCAGATACAAAATCATTCTCTTTAAATTTCAGAATTAGCTGCAATACATAAATCAGACAAATCTCTCTCTCCAATCTAATCTAATTGCACCTGTGATTACAGCCTCATAAGTTCTTATGAGCTCCCTTTTAGTTGACAGCAGAATCTGACCATGTGAATGAATGTATTATCATATAATATTAATAGTTCAGTATCATTCCACGTTATCATCATTCCAGAAACTAGCTAAAAGATTACGAATAATAATTATAATTCATATATATAGTCTGCTTTGCAGATTTCCTTTGGGGATGGATGGAGAGGGAAAGGAGAAAAAAGCCTTAGGGCATTACGTAGAGCCTCTGAATAGAGTTAGCCAATTTCTCAAAAGTCTGGGGTACTGTGGTAGAAAGCCAGCTAAGTGTCTCACAGCAAGTTCTCATAATTAATATTCTAAAACCTGTTGGCTGATCCAGGCAATTGTGCCTTGGCTCTTAATCTGGGAGAAATACATAGAAATATGACATAGTGTGCAGTAACAAAAGGATCAAGCTAAGTCCTATTACCTTACATTTGCCATGGGCCGAGAGCATGCACACATGCAGCTGGTGGGTGACTCAGCTAAGACACAGTGACTTAAGTTACCTTTGTCATAATTATGTGAAGTCTGATTCTCAAGTTGAAGTCATGCATAAATATATTGATCAAACTGTCCACATAGAATATCAGTACTAAATGCTATGTATTTTAAAAATAGAAGTGTAAAGAGAAATCATAGCCCGCTGAATAACCTGTCTAGGTTCTGTAGTTGCTATAATACGTCTAAGAGAAGAAAGGGTGGGAATTTGGAGCACATATGGAAAAGGGACATTAGGGCAGAGACAAGATAAAGGGAAAAATAAGTCAGTTAACACAAAAGAGAAATAAATAAAAGGTCTTTCTACAAAAAAACAGGTATTCTTGTATTGTGAAGAAAACTGTAGCAAGCCCTGGTCATAAGAAGTCTAGGAATTCCCTGAATTAAAAAACAAAACAAAAACATACAGAAAATGCACAAATATATATCTCTCTCAGCACATCTGATGCAAACGTACTGTTTACCAACTGCACTTTAGGACTTAAATATCTGTGCAAAACAGGCTACAGAATTCAAAACCCCTCTGCCCTCTGTGTGGACAGACTATTCTCTTCACCCAACTACGAGCTGAGGTACTTAGCCAGGTAGAGTACAAGCCACGCAGATGTAACTGCACTAGCCCAATACTACAGTCAGGATCATATTAGTCTGGACACATTACAGGTTTATAGCCTAGACTACATGAAAAACAGAAGTAATAAAACGTCTTAGCTGCAAGCTTCTGGGTTGGACATCTCCCTACTATATTAAAAAATTAATTTTTAAATTTTGGTGCACCCTATGGGATTTCAAGACCCATCAAAGGCTAGACCTACCTAGTATTCTAGGCACCTAGTATCGTGCATTCCTAAGTTTCTATAGTTATCAAATCTTCTAATACCCATGGAACAATTACAAGGAAGCTAATTATCTGCCAAATATCACACAGCAAATTTTTGGCAAAAATTACAATGAACCAGGGTCACCTAGATTCCTGCTGTGCATCTTAACTCTTTTCCCCATATCTACCTGTATGTCCAATATAATGTGTTTACTAGACAATGATGACACAAATATCAATAATCGATACCAAGCTGACAAAATGACAAATGGTTCTATTAAATCCCCATTGACTTTAATGGCAGGATTTCATGCCAAATGGTTTAATCCTTAAAAGTTTGGCTTAGTCACTGCTGTTCCCCAAAACAACCATATAGATTATCGTCACTTATTCTGCAGCACAATACACATAAAATATTTATAGCCATTGCTCTCATTACCAGCTGAAAGAAGCCAATACGAATACTGTTTTCTTTCTTCTCTGATGACCTTCAAGAACAGAAAAGAAAGTTATAAACTTGCATTTTAGTACATATTTTGTTCTATATGCAAAGACAGTAGAGAGAATTGAACTGAACTCACTTTTCATTTTTCTTCTCGATAAAAGGTTCTTCGTATGTATAGAAATTCCTAGGAAAAAAGGTAAGATTTTACATTAATTCTTTTATTCTATTGGTTACTTCTCTGAAATTATATTTATTTGAGACATTTTGCCCAAAATTTTAAGAGACCAGCTGTTTCCTTCAGATTTTTTGGAACCAGAGATTTGATGGTTCTTTCCAATTTTAGACGCGACTAGAACAGAAGTTAGGTTAAAATGATCTGAATCTTTATGCTTTGTTTCATAAGCAGTTCCTCAAAACACTGTTGCTATAATGTGGATTGTACGTTCTTGGAGGTCGATTAGAGAAATCACTGGCTAGTCTTTTCTTTATGATAGAGAAAGGTCCTGTTCCCATTCCCTCTTATACTGCCTGTATGTTCACATATGTCCATAGTGGCAGCAGAACCTCTCACCCTACCATACAGGTTTTTACTCAGTGGTCAGATTATGAGCTGCTATTCTGTTCGGTCAGTTAAAATATAAAGAACTAGTTGCACCATTATGGATGGGATCCATACTATAACACATAATAGCAAACACCAGCTGTATACATTCAGTGATGGATGAGTAGGGATTTTGAATTTGGATTATTTTGTTTTTAATAAAACAAATTAATTCAAGTTTTATTTGTCATGAACAGTCTTCAGAAACCAGATCCCAGAAAGCCTGAAGGAAGCTTCATATGTACAGTAGGTAGGACTATATGTGTGTTACATATGGAAGTCCAACAGAACTTGGGTTTCAAGATATGTGTGAGGACCATGGCAGATCTTGATTACTGGGCTGCTGCCCTCTGAGATGGGCAACCTGACAAAGACAGCAACTGACAGACGCTCTTCCTTCTTCATTCTAGGAGTAGTTCTCAGACTGTGTACACTGTGTCAGAAAGAGCTGGCACAAATTATAGCCCCATTAGGATGTCCAGTTTGCTACAGAGTTGTCCCAAGATTTAGGAAGTGGGAGGCTCTTAAATCCATTCAAATCTGAGATTTTAGCTGAAGGTCTCTTAACTCATTTCAGCTTTTAACTATCTAGAATTCTACACTTAAATCTTAATATCTGAGTTCAAATGATGCAAGCTAATTCTTTCTATTTTAAGGTCTTACAGTTAAGCTTTAAGAAAAATTAATAAAGATTGGTTAGAATTCCTAAAAAAAAAAATCATTTCTCAAACTAAAAGCACAGAAGAAAGATAAATTTGAGTATCCAAAACATTTGCAGAAGAAAAACCATAGTTTGCTGCCATTACTTTGTGTTTTTAAAGATTTCTAGGACTGTTTTGGACTACCTGTGTCAGTTGTATCAAATAAGGCAGTTCAACTCCTACAGAACAGCTTTTCATTAAATACCATATATTTAATTAATGCATCAATTTGAGCCAGTGACATTAACTTCTTTCCTGAATATTCCTAGAAATACTGATTGTTCCATTTGTGTACATGACTTACTCTGATTTCTTGAAGCTGTTACCTGTTAGGGAAAATAAATGGACAGTCTAGTTAATGATTATTGTTAAAGTACATAATCCTCTGTAGACATGTGAAACATAAACCCTAGAAGCCCATGGGACCCGGTCATTCCTGAGTTATAAGCATCTTATTCCCACTGATACATCTAGCCAGGGACATGAACTGACACATGTCCAAAAATTCCTTGGTAAATTTATATCAATTTATGCCTGCTTTCTCTTGAAGAAGTAGTCTCAAGTTTTTAATACCCCAGATGACAAAATTGTTTTCTCTAAATACATTATTTAGGACTATTGCCAAAAGTCACCTCGTGTTCATTGCAGACTGTTTGCTAGTATTCAATTAGTTCTCTTGGACACTGTCTCATCAAGGAATACCACTCTACTTGCAGTCCATGCACGCTCCCTGAAAGGAGGAGCGGTAGCTCTTCACTCCTGCCTTCCAACAACTAAGAGACTGCAAATCCTGTGGAAGAGGGACAGCTGTGGCCCTGGATGGTAAGATGAACTTGTCACACTGAAGTCTATTCTCGGGATACTCTCCAAGAAACCGTAGCTTAGAGGGATGGAATTATACTACAAAACATAATTATGCTGTAGGGCAACTCCCTAGCCCCCAGAACAGATCTAGATTTAGCTCCCTTTCAAGAAGTGTTGTCATACCTACAGCACAGCTTGTGTTTGCAGGGGCCTCAAGGAAGAAGTGTCATCATAAGGGCTGACGTAGAAAGCACACGCTGTACATCACTTGATGACAATGAATAAAGAGCTATTTTTATGTATACAGCACAGTTTGGATAATCTAAGGGCACTGGGTGTATGCACCTTTCTGATTTACAGTGCACTGGGCAGCTCAGCATCAGTTTCAGAACCATGGCATGTTTTTCAAGCAGTGCCTTCCTTCCCTCACATCTAGTGACACAACACTGAGCAATCATAGGCCTGTCTCACAGAGCAAACACAAAGGAACTTTGCGTCATGATTTACAGAAGGTGCAAAGAAGTCACTGAAACCACAAATTTGGCTTCCATCATTTTCCTACCCAATAGTAGAAGGCTATTCCACTCTCTCCAGGGTTTTGCATTTCTCAAGGCAACAATGTTAGATAGAAGCAGTCTGAGCTTGAGACTAAGGGAACAGCTGATTACATCTCTTTTGGGGGGTTAATGAGATAACTTTATTTAGCTTTAGCTAACAATGACTCTGTTGGTTTTATTTTGCTCTGTTTATTACTCAGGGATGAAAAAAAGAAAAGTTTCTTTCAATAAGGGCACGTGTCTATTCCAGGAATATTTTAATTTCTAAAAATATTATTAAAAAGAATCATTTGGTGTTAGAAAAGAACTGAGTGCGAAGGAAAAAGAAACATCTGGTTGCAGTTTTTTGAAGTTTGACAGTTGGTAACAGCTGAAATGGTTTGAAACCATTCCTAGAAAATTCTCTGGGGTTTATTGGAAAAAGTAAGGTTTAGACAAAGTTTCCTCTGCCATCTTGTAATGGAAAGTGTTTTGCAAAAAAAAATGAAGGAACTGGCTACTAGGAGGAAAAAGGGGAGGAACAAAAGAATCTAGTGAAATAGCTTTCTGAGTCATATCAATTTAGACTGCAAAATAAGCATTCTTCAAAGATGAAGAAACTCTAACCTATGAACTTGAAGAGGGAAACAAGAGTGTATCAATGCTATTCAAAAGCACAAGGAACTGGGGGCCCACTTTTGTCAGCCAGCAGTTTTTAAGCAGGAGAAGAATTTGGAATGACATTACTAACACTTAATTTAAAAGAAGGAAACAGACGAGTAACAGATCACACTGCTAAATTGAAAAAGTAGAAAAAGGACAGAGCATGATTTTCATTGAAAAGAAATGAAAGGTAGGGAAAGGTAGGGAAAACAAAACAAGGTAGGGAAAACAAAACAATTTATTAACCCTATAGAAAGGAGCTATAGTAACCTTTGAATGCTCAAAAAATTTTGAAAGGGGAATTAAGGCATTTAAGAAATTTTACAATTTGAAAAAAGCACAGAATCAAGGAAAAGCTGAAGAACATTGCCAAGAATTTGAGTTTTTATTGGTATTGTGAGAACATAGTAAAAGTTAAGCCTGAGGAAATCAAATGATGAAAAATTGTACTCAAAAGGCTCCCAACTAAAGCTGGCTCTTAACTATACCTACAGATGTGGCGTTCAAGGGCTGATCCAGTGAAGGCTAATTCTTACTAATATGTACAAAAAATAGTTATTGAAACAAACCTCACTGGAGATTATGGAGCAGAAGAGATCGATCAGCAGAATGTCGGTGCTAGTATGGTTTTAAAGCAACGATGTTTGCTTTGGGAAAGCTGCTCTAGCAGTTCAACAAACTGCTCTCTACACTAGGCAGAAAACACAGCGCATTTCCAAGGAAACTGAGAAACCAGAGGCAAACTCACTTGGATAGGCCCAAAAAAAGCCCAAGTGTGAAAAGAGGAAGAGCTTTGGTCCCAATCAAAAGTCTTATGCCAAAATCCTCTAACAAGTAAAAGTGACAAGTACGTAAGACAAACTAAGAGACAAAAACCAACCCCTCAAACCAGCTAGATAGATCCGGACAATCTGGGAGAAGTTCCAAGTGAATGGCTGGAAAAAACAGTTTTCTGTCCCAGAAGTAGGAGGACATACCCTTTTACCTATTCACTCTCTTTTCTCATCATTCCTCCCGCCTCTCCACCAATATTAGAGCCCACAATGCCCCACACATTGAAACTGCCTTCAGTTAGCCTAAGTGAGAAGTTTTAAAAACAAAACAAAACACAGCTGGGAGAGGTGAGGGGAGATCTGTTTGCCTTCAGCACGCAGATGGCTGCTCATTCCAGCAGGAGGCAGAGCCGTGTGCTGTGGCAGCAATACACTGGGGACAGAGCAGACTTTCAGAAAATGTTCACATTGATTTCTTTCACAGTCATGGAGCTGAGGTTGCTGCTGCTGTGTTGCAGGCTTTAAAATCAGGTGCAGACTCCAGCATGCCAGCTCTGATTTTAAGAACACATTCTAGTTATTCGGAGAATAATTTCCTATGCTATCTTCTTACCAGCTGTAACAATGGATTTGAAGTTCTTAACAAAAACCAGACCCTTGAATCTGTTGAACAGGAGATTATCTAGTCTAGGAGAGTAGACTTTCAGCAAAGAGAAAGAGATTTGATGAGGGTGGTTAAAACCAAAGGAATTCTCTGGCTAACACGGAGAGACAGAAGTTGGGAACATAACATCTGCACGTGAAGCTCTTGTTCAGTTTCTAATGTCAGACCAAAACCAGCACATGCATTGTCTTCTAACAGAACAGCTGCTTTTATGTTTGCAGATATCAATCATCCTCTACAAAGATAACCACAATCACGGTTTAGTCCTAGCTCGGGCTGAATACTCCAAATGTGTTCAAACTCTGCTGTTATGCCAACAGTTATATGAGACATCCTATTACAGACAAAGATTGGAAGGAAACCCCATACCCAAACACTATTAATGATACTAGATTGAAACACAGATTCAGCATCAATCAGTAACTACTAAGTTTTAAAAATAAAAACAGACATCACAGATCAAGTTATAGCTGGGCCACTGTGCTACTACGTATCAGGGAGAGAGGCCTGAAGAGGGCTCTCATTAAAAACCAGTCTTGAAATGTTTGATTATTATCTGAAATTTCATTACATACGTAGTTATGGGAAGAATTTTACTGCATGCCACAAGTTTTAACAAAAAGTAAATGTACGGTTCCCATGGAAAAAAAGAGGCTGAGGCTGGGCTGCCTTAAACCCGAGCTCTTGCCTAGGCAGTGGAAATTAAATTCACTGTAACTCAGTCTGGTATGGTTTGTTTTGATTTCTTTTGTTGGTGAAAAATAGTTCCGAGAGAGACACTGTCTTTCGATATGAGTCTTCAGTTTTCTGGAGGTAATCTGTCATAAAGTATTTCAAGTGAAATAGAACTGCATAGTCTTTATCACTATCCAGCTCGATTGTTCTAACAATACATCTGATGAATTAAAAGGGGAAAAAAAAGACAACAGAATATAAAAAGCATCCCTCCTCCTCAAGCTGTGTTTTGTTCAGAGCAGACCTGAGAGTACCTATTTTTGTGATGAAGCAGCTGAAATTGGGAGTGAATACCACATCCATAAATCCCAATAAGGCCTGTGTTTAGAAGACAGACTATTTTATGCATGGTCTGAAGCATTTAATTGGGTCCTAGGAGAATGTTTTTAATGAAAGCTTAAACACTTGAAGGATTAGGCCACAGCTATCAGGGAATTTGAAAATACAAAATGTATGTATATTTAGGCAATCTATATGAGTGCTGGAATCCTTTTGTGAACCCTTTTTGGTCTATGTGAGGAGCATGTACGTTGCATTATATTGTAATTTATCTTCTATTATGTGCTACTGTTTTGCTTTCCTTTGTACCTTACATTCAGTATAAATGTTTAATGCCCCTCTCTTTGTCTGCTTTTCTCAAGTCGTACAAACAGAATTCAAAATATTTAGCAGTTTCTCTTCATGTTTCTCCTTGGCCCTTGCAGAATTTGGATTGGCAAAATGGAAAAGTGCACATTGCAAAGGAAAAACAGAAGAAAAAAGGAAAAGCTCTGATGAGGAGAAGCAATGCAGATCTTCGCATAGTGATAGCTTATAAGAATTATGCCTAATATAAGTATGACTACAGATATGTGTGCTTGTTGAAAGTAGATCTAGAAGCTACGGAAGACAGAACTTTTTATTTTTTTCCCCAGTAGAGACCCTTTACTTGTACACCAAAGTGCTGAGTATAAAAACCTAGGTAGATACCATGAACTTGTAGGCTGTTATATGTAGTTTTTACAGAAAAGTTGTTTTGCAGGCAGCATTCCCGTAACAGCAGATACCAGATAACTCTAGATTTATTCCACAGACTATTTGCTTTGTATTCTGTAGACTATTTGCTCTACTTAGGCCACCCACCACCTATTTTACATGCTTTATAAAATAAGGAGCTGACTGAAGAATAAACTTACTTTTGCCATCCAAGTCAAAAGCATAGTTATCTTCCCCCAATCTCTTGATGCTACGCAGAACAACAGGGTCAGACATGATGATTGGTTACTTAAATCAGAAGTCCTGAAGAGAGAGGAGGGGAAAAAATAAAAAGAGTATCAGCATACATTTGTCTGTGAATATATAACAATTTTAAGTTAAACTCTTGCTTACCTTAGTTTTGCCCTCATTATCCCAGCCCAAGTTATTACAGAATAGATGTCCCGGACAGAGTGAAACTACAGAGCAGAAAAACACCCGAGAGAAGCGTGCCCAACTGCCCCCTGAGGGCAAGGCCTCTGAAGGCCTCAGTGCCTCCTGCCTCAAGCGACGGCTGATCCACGGGGCTGTGCAGCCCACTGCAAACAGCCCTGTCACCATTAATAGCTGTATTAAAACAAACTACTACCTTTGTGCAGGTGACATCTGTAGGTTATAGACTGAGATATTAATCTGACAGATCCTGCCTCAGTTATAAGGGAGTGTCAGGCAGGAGACCTCCCCCTGCTTTGTCCTGTCCCAGCTGGCAGCGGCCAGGTGGACGAGGACAGGTGGACAATTAGGAGACAAGAGGGGCAGCTGGGGGAGACCTCAGGGCCACACTGACATCTGTAGCATTACCACCACCAGCTGCACTCCCACAGCTCACTTGACTGGGACAAGTTACCCGGCAGACCTGCTCCTCTGGACAGGTTTATTCCTAACTAGTCACACAGACATGCTGAGTAGATGCCATACATGAGAAGAAATAAGGGGAGAAAGTTAACACTTTTTTGTAAAAGAAGTGCTTTTGTGAGGTGAAATCTGCCAGTAGTGCCAGTTTTGGCCGGGCAGGCCTGGCATCCAAGATGACACTCAGGGAAGAGTGTTGCAGAAGTCCTCCCCAAAAGATGCCCTTTCATAATCAAAGTCATCTCATCCAAACCTTTGATTAATGTAATGAGTCCCAAAGCATAGTTACAATACCTTATAGCAGTCATTAAATATCAACATTTGTATGTTTATACGTCTGTATAAACCTCTCATGACCTCTCACTTTAAGCATATTACAACACATTCAGATATCAAAGCTTTAACATCTTTTACCCAAATAACACAAGAAGTCTTCTGTGTAAAAGAGGCATTTCCACAGATCATTTGTGTTACACCACCTGACTTCCCAGCCAGCTGAGTTTTCACCTACTTAGCCCTTTAAAGGAACCACTTCATTTCTGCTAATGGTATTAAAACTACCAAAACCCTTCATATTGGCAACAGCTGTGTGATTAGCCACAGCCGGGCAGTTCCTTAGAACTGGGAAGGGCTCAGAAGAAACTTGGTTCTGAAATTACTGGAAGATGTTGTTTTATTAATAGAAGTACCACATTCTTGGTTCACATTTAGTTTGTAATCCACCAAAGTAACTCATTTTTTGCAAACAATTTGCTACAGAGCCAGTTGCTTTCCAAACTACGTTTTTACAGTTGATTAATCCTGCCTGCCATTGTCTATATTTAATAGCACCTTACATACCTCGGCCCATCTTACCTGTTTGTTAAGGGCATTTTGACTTCTAGTCATGTTCTTCAGTGTACCTGCAGTCTGTCCTCTCTTTATGTCGTGATGAAATTTAATAAGGGTATTCTCCATTATATAATTGACATCATGGTCAATATTACTGGATTATACCAGAAGCAAGACAGACCTCAGCAGAACTTTATTCAATACATCCATTCATTTGAACATTGGTTCATTGCTTGCTACTTTATGGATGTAGTTTTTCTTGCCTAAAAGGTTTTGAGAAGCAGAGGCAATTTATTCATCTGCAGGTATGTAAATTCTGACCCCCTCACATTCTGTGACCCCCTAAATTGTTACACAAATTCTCTCCTTAAGTAAGTGTGTAAAGCCAAATCACCATTGCAATAGCAAAATGTCTAGCTAGGACTAGAATAGTCACCTACAACATAAAATCACAGGAACTTTTAATTCACCCCCACATGCAGTGAAAATACTTATAATCTTAATCATAATTTTTCTGTTCTCTGAGATATGGGCTGAACAAGCTATGGTAGTTCCTTAATTAAAGTCTCTACCGTGTGCACATTTCCAAGTTCTCTTTCGGCTCTTTTATATAACAGAGAAAGCATGTAACATCTGCTTCTGACCAGAAAGAAAGGAAAGCATCATATAGGTATCGCTGTTTCACATGGGACCTACCTATGGATTATTAAATTTCACTTCAGCTGGATTTGCATCAGGCATATGGAAAAAGATTTAATGAGGGCTCAATTTCCAGATGACATTATTCAGTTTATATTGAAATAAATGTAGCTTCCCAAAAAGAGCAAGAATATATTCCTGGTAGCTTTAAGTCCCCTGAGATAGTGTTTTCACTGAAGGTGAGAGTAACAATTTCCCCAAGTGGGAAAAAAAAATTCACTCACTTCTTCAGTGAAAACACAGTTATTCTGCTCCCTACCTCTTGCCTTTTGCTGTGTCTGATTGATTGAAATAATTTCAAATAGAAGATCTCCAAAAACTGTTCATTCAAGTCATCCTAAAGTTCCAGAAGTTTCTTAAGAAAAGAAGTTTCTCATCCAGCTCATTTTTGGCTATTTTGTCAGTGATCACATTCACGAGGCAATTTTTTTCATATGTCAATTCAGTGTGAGGTTGGAGCTGGAGATCTGAAAGCACAGACTTTTCGCTCTGCTGACAAAGAAGTTTGATATTGATGGCACAGACTGGGGGACACAGCCACATGATTCTAAGGAAAATACAACTTAAATATGCAATTGGCCTAAAGCTGGCCAGTTCTTTTACCCTAATTATATGTTTTCAGTAAGGACACAAAAAACCACAAATGAATAAATTTCAAAGAAAGCCATCAGTATGAGAAAAATAATCAAATTACAGTGTTTGTATCTTTGTTAAAGCTTTTCAGACTTTTGATTCAAATGGTTAAAGCATTATTGGCTGAATTAAGATACAAACTGCAACCATACACTCATGTTTTCTTCTGCAAAAGATAGTTCACCACAATGGTAATTTTTACTAGAAATTGGCCCTTAAACACGAAGCCATCATTTACTTCTAGATCTAATACCGACTGCTTTGCACTGTTTAGCACACAAGTAATGCAACTGTATGAAGAAAGCTGAGCTAATGCACAAACTGCTGATTTTACATTGAAATTAGTGTAAATGGAAATATCACCTGGATTATAAAAACGTCTTCTGCTGGAGTAACGATGTTCCTATGTGTTCTGTTATCAAAATAAATCTAAACCTTAAGGGTGGTATTTACATATACATTCCAGCATCTTTAAAATACTTTACAATTTCACAGAAATATAAACCTATCTAAATTAAGCGATACAAACTATTTGAACCATTCTACTGAATGTCGCTCACAGTGAAAAGCTATGAAGTGTTTAAAAAAAAACCTCACCGCATTTCTGCTTCAGAAAGATAATGGATAATGTCCTACTGTAAATTGACAAAGAATGCAAAAGAAAAGCAACGCAAAGTCACTCTCTCCCTGTCTTCTTTCAGCTATTTATTTGACTTTGCAATCACAACTTCTATACAAAATTTTGTAATGGAACACGGTAAAAATCAATTCGTCTTTTAAATGCCAGCATAGAACACCATGCTGGGAATTCTCATTTCAGTGCTTTCTCTGACACTGCATTTTAACATTATGAAATGTACTTTGCAACTGATTGTTTTAAGCCTGAATGCTGATGCAGTTTTAAATAATAGGAAAAGCACAAAAAAATATTTATAAACTTGAATAAGGATTCTAGTTACAAACATTTGCTAAAGCTAAACTTTCTGGATTGATGTCACTTTCCAATAAAATCATGACTGTCTCACATTTTTGAAAGGAAACATGTTTTTCCTGTATTTTCTAAAGCTCAACATATCAAATACTATCAACACGCTATCCTGTCCAGCAGGCATAATTCATTAGTTGACTTAAACACATTAGTATAGCACATTATCATCCTGTATTAGAATATTAAAATAACGTTCCTTGGGGTCTGAATGTTTATCTGGGAATCACTTAAACATCTTGGAAAATACTGTTGCCAATGTCTGCATTAAAAATTATTCAGATAATAGAAATCAGAGACAGAAGGCATTAGACCATCGTATCTACCCCTGTGTGTGCAAAATACAAACTAGGAGCAGAGAATACCTCAGAAACTGCACTAAAATAAAATAGCATTTTATGCTAGCCAATTAAGATATGGCTGCTGGATTTTTGATAAACAAAAATCTTTAAGGAACTCAAAATCCAGATTTAAACAAGTAATGTTTGGAAAATGCTAACAAAGGAACATATCCTGAAGAATGAAGTAACATTAGGACCTGATCCAAAGCCCTTTGAAATATTTTTCAAATCATACCTTTATTCAGATTAGATTTTTATTTAACATAAAGGGAGAAAAAACGCCGATGATAATTGACCCTGAAAGCACTGTCCTTCATTTTTCTTTAAAACTAGGTTCCTCAGATAGTAATAATAGCATAAATGAAGAAAGACATTTTGCTTCAAAACAGAACTTGAATGTTTTGTTCTTCGAACAGTCCCATTTAAAAAAAGACAACAACAACAAAAAAAAAAAACCAACAACAACAACAAACCCCCAACCAAACCCAAAACACTAACTGTACAAAGGGAATTTAACATTTAGCTGAAATTGTTCTGAAGGAAAAATAGAGGCACCTTTCAGTTCAGGAAGTTTCATCAGTTAACTCTGAAATATTAAACACGATAGATTTGTTACTCACCTGTGGCTGTGAAAAACCATGTATCATAGAACAAATTGCAAGGATCCTGTTCAATTAGTCAGTGAAGCACCCAACCATTTCCCATGGTGTTTTCATTATTCTAACCCATTTGTCAGAACTGAGGCTTTAAATTGGGCATTGGCTATTTGCACCTGGGTCAATAACCGTGCAGTCACAATGGTTACAGTTCATTGACATCTAATGGAGGGTTTAAATTTGACTAATGTAATCTCACAACTTAAAGTCAGGCCACTCGGGAAGCAATTATACATGAGGAGATCAGACGTTCTCTGGAAAAAAAAATGTATGGGAACATACTATTACAGCATTATTTTATCAGCATTAGTATAGAATTACTTTATTAGCCATGCAATAATTTAGTGTACAGTACTGTCCTGGCAGTAAATAGCAATATCAGCTGAATAATATGAAAAGTAATTCAGAGATTAAGCTAAACTCAGATTAAAGACTTGCTCAAAAGCTTTGTTTTCTAACACATAGCTTCTCCCTCTCCCCATGGCTTCTAACACTTTACCATCCTCCCTTTTAAATGAAGACCTTACAACCTGGAAGCTCCTGAGTAGTAGTGAATTTTCATTGGACATGAGCCCTCCATGAATTTTTCAATAAGGGACATTGGTGAAGACAACACTGTGACCTCACCCAATGTCACCTCAGTTTAGAGTGAAATGGCAAACATGTTTGGTTCCCCTCTGAAATCAGTTCTCACTGCAGAGAGCCCCAACTGATAGGACAAGATAGAAAGGCAATGCCTTAATCTTAGTGACTGTCAGCTCTCCTCGAATCTTCTGTGCTCTCAAATTTTCCATTATAAGGCCTGGTGCACAAAAGTACATCACAATTATATGTAGCTAACCAGAATGGCATTTTCCTCATTACCGTGTTCACAGTGACAGCATAACCAAACACAAACCTGGTGTTTTCTCCCATTTTCTTAACAAAAAGTGGTCTACAATCTATACTAATGTATGCAGCATAGCTTTGAGAATAACACTATCTGACATAATGTCACAGTGCTAATCATCTTCTACAGCACATCATAGAGCTACAGAAAAAAAATAATAATTACTTGCCGTGAAGGGCACAGGAGTAGAAAGGCTGGAAGAAAAACTATTCGGTGGAGCAGAACTCTGCTTTGCTTTATTCTCCCCTGACAGCTTCTTCAGTAGAAACATGGCCAAAGGTCCTCCAATGCCTTTGTTCTTCAAGGTACTGGAGCAGAGCTCACACTTACCATGCAAGGAAGTCCAACATCTCCAGACAATGGCTGGCTTGCCAGTGACAGAATACAATTTTAGCTTTACACAAATTACTTCAGTCTTTCCACTTAAAGACTTTGCTCATCAAAGCATTCGGGAAGTGTGCACAGAGGCTGTTTCACGCTGCTTAATGAAGTAGATTAAGGCAGTGATGAATCGGAGCTGAGACCACAGACTACCCAAACCTTTTCAAAGGGCTCTGCTCCCTTTTAAACCTCTGTTTCTCTCAATTCATCCTTACAAAAAGTCCTGAAGATTAATAAATTCTGACCTGACTTTATGACATGGGCCATAAAAATGAATCTATGCTGAAAAATCATCTGTCTGTGTACTTTGTTTCCTTCTGACATCCTGGCAAGGGAAAACTCAGTTTCTGTAGCTAGTCAGCCCTTCAGTGAATGAAGAATTAGCCACTGAAGTAAAACAATACAGAGCAGGAATTCAGTAAATCAAGGAGACTGAGGACAGATGCTCCCATCCCTAAATTCTTGTAGGGGACACGTGCAAAGTCTCTCCATTTTTTTAGGTTATAGATACATGAACTATAACCTACAAAAGGTAAGATGAGCAATATTTTCTGGATAATTCCTCTCGGAATTAAAATGGCTCTCATGGTCTGGGTTGAAGGGAAACATTTAACTTACAGCTCATGTCATTTTAATACCTCCTTGCACAGGAAGAAAAAGATTACAATTCATTGAGTTAAACACAGTAAAAGAACTGCTTCTTCCCTCAATTGGAGTAGCTGTTTATTCCAGCATATTACCCCTCCATATGAAGGTATCCTCTCTTCTCTGGATTTTTTCCAACAGTTCATAAGAGCAAGTGAATAAAAATTAATCTTAGTTATTCCCGGACAGATAATTTCTCAGTAAGAAATGAAAGCCCATGCGCTCTTTTGGCACAGGACTCCTCAGCTCTAAGCTGTAGTCTATAAACTATTGATCTTTATTCCATTATTGACAACAGCTAGTAGCAGCAATCAAATAAAATGCTTCCAAAGATTCCTAAAGATAGCCAGAAATTTTGCACTGAGTGCTCACAGCTATGGAGGAGTAGGTAGGCACAAATTTCCACCAGGAGAATAGACTGAGTCTGCCACTGCAGGCTGAGACTCCAGATGAGCATCTTGTTTCTTTTTTTTGAGCTAAGATAAGTCTGTATGCAATTACAGCAGTCTGGACTCTCTTGCCTGACAGAAGGCATTGACCAGACAGCTCTTACGCTTCATTAATTTATGTTTTAACCATTCATAGCCAAATTTATTTCTGTAGCTAGCATATAGTGGTTCCGGGACCAAGAAGCCAGACACCAGATATTTCACTTCAGTATAATCCCCATCTCAATGTGCCACTTACAGAGATAGCACTTCAAGAGTGTCAGAAGCGCAAGGCAGAAGTGTATTGTACTACGCTGCTGCTTCTGCATGATGATTTACCTTCCTGTCCTCTGATTCTTTGAAAAACAAAGGAAAACATTTTGTTTGCTTCTTTATTTCTCCCAGATTTTGAAAACATATTTTGTTATTTTACTCCACAGGCTATCACAATTTTTTCAGCTCAGTAGTACAAAGACGAAAGTAAAGTGAACTCCAAATAAACGCAACTCTCTCTTGGTTCCCTGATTTAAGGTAAGGGACATTTCAAATAAAGTAGATACATTTTGCAGCTTGAATTATTACACAGATTACTTCCACTTCTGTTCTTGTAGTGTCACTTGTTAAATATTGTTTGTGAAATTCATCTAAAAAATTTATCACAGTTATAAAAGTATCTAGAGGAAAAAACCAACATTGGGCTGGAAGGGAACAAGCTCCTCTGTGGGATTCTGATCAGCGCAGAGACTAGAGGAGCAGGAAGCTGCAGGAAAGGTCAACACACACACACAGTTGGTCAGGTTGGCAAGTGCCTACATGCTGTGTCTTCATTCTTTTCTTGGCACCACAGCAGTTATACAAACATGACTTAGTATTCATTTTGTACAGTGAAAAGTGAATTTTACACTGAGTTTACTGATTTGTGATTTATGCTATTAAAAATGGAATTATGTCAATCACATGAATTTTGAAAGAGTTACTGTCCTTTCAAAGGTCTTTAGCAAGTGTTCTACATAGAAACTTCCTTTTTGCACCGCAGAGCAAGACTTCCTTTTTTTTTTTTCAGTCAAACTATGTTTCTTCACACTGAAATTGGGAATAGGAGATACTTTCGTTACAGTGAAATAAGGAAAGTACCTCTGGGCACAATGGGGACGTCTCTGTGAAGGTGACTTTCTCTTGTTATGGAAAGTAAAAAGTCCCAGTGTGTGACTGTTGGGAGGCTCCAGGTGGGAGGCTAGCACAAAGAAAGAAACAAACTTCTTTCTTCTCCCATGGTCTAAATCATGATCAGAGACACCAAGTCATGGTGTATTTATTTTTTGGTCACAGAAATACGCTATACTGAAACTACAAAATAGCATCCGGAGTGGGTCCAGCAGGGAGACTGGGAGGTAGGCAGCAAGGGACTTAGCTCTAGTTACTTGCCTTGTTTCTATAGTTAGCCACTCACTATCCGCTCTTGGAAAGGACCAGCAGCAGGACGTACTCGCTTATCCTGTTGATCCTACCTAAATCTGGTAGCCAATAAGGACTTTTTTCTCCACTCCAACTCTTGTGCGAATAAAAATAGCAGAGATAGCAAAAAAACCTGACCAAGAAAAAACCCAAAAAAACCCTGTAAATTTGAAATGCAAACTTTAACTTTTATATCAAAATTAAGTTGCTCAACATGTTAAAATAAAGGAAATTTTGCCAAGGGAAAAATTTCCTCATCTTAACAAAGGAACCATGAAATACTACACGGGAAGGGGGAGGGCAGTTACCTAATTGCTTCTTCAGACTTTCTTCACTACCAATGCTGCACTGAAGTTAAGCAACAAAAACTAGCATCTATGCATTGCAACTTCAGCAACACCCTGGGTAACTTGCAGCCAGCACAAGGATCTGCATTTCAGCAGCACACATATTTATGTAAAAAAGCACCATGGGCAGCCCTGGGGCTTGCAATGTAAATGGAGATATGTTGAACCTCCCATGTCAGAGCAGAAAGCAGTTCTATGTGCAGAAAATAAAAGCAGTGTTCCTGTTCTGAATACAATGCTTAAAAACATGTCAGGTGTTTGCAATTTCCTTTTGAATTAGGTTTTGCCAGAGGATAATTTGGCCATAGTAAATGCAACTTCATCTCTGCACGGCAAGATGCAATGGATTGCCTGTCAGCAATCTCTAAAAAGATCTGTACTCCTTTATGTCTATTTAGAATTACTTTTTCAGTCAATTGCATGAGGTATCTCCTGTTTTCCGGGCCATGAACATTCATGAAGAAGTATAACTGAATTGTTTTCTCTGAGCAGAATTTCATCCATCATCAATAGTTACTTGTGAGTTCACCATTAAGTCAATTGGAGCATAATCCCAGATACGCAGGCTCTTCCCAAACATATTTTGCCCTATCGATGTTGTGACACTACCTGAGCTTCAGTCTGGCAGATAAAGTGCTCCAACCTGCATCCTCCTTCCTATGCTTGGGGAACACATGCAGACTCCCACAGCCTAGCTGGTGGGAATTTATTTCTTGAGAGGCAAAGTGGCAGTACTTGCTTACTCTCTTTCTTGAGCACCTGGCACTGACAACCAAAAGTATTAGTAAAATAAGTATTTTTTTCCTGGCTAGCATTGCCTAAGTATTCACAGTAACGAGAAAGGATCTGGGTCCTGTTGATAATAGAATCATAGAATGGTTTGGGTTGGAAGGGACCTTAAAGACCATCGAGTTCCAACCACCTCCCACTAGACCAGGTTGCTCAAAGCCCCATCCAGCCCGGCCTTGAACACTTCCAGGGATGGGGCACCCACAGCTCCCCTGGGCAACCTGTTCCAGTGCCTCACCACCCTCACAGTAAAGAATTTCTTCCTGATATCCCATATAATCTCCCCTCTTTCAGTTTAAAACCGTTACTACTCCTCCTGTCACTCCACTCCCTGATAAAGAGTCCCTCCCCATCCCTCCTGTAGGACCCCTTTAGGTATTGGAAGGCCACTATAAGGTCTCCCCACAGCTTTTGCTTCTCTAGGCTGAACAACCCCAACTCTCTCAGCCTGTTCTTGCCTGACCTTTTGTTTCCAGCTGGCCCTCGCCTTACTCTTTAATTTTCTATGAACTGTCACTAAGTTCAGACATTTCTGTTGGTTTCCATGCAAATATTTCATTTTTGCTATTCTTTTCTAGTCAGTTTTTCTTCCAGATATGTTCAATAGGAGCTTACTGACCTGGCAGCAGCAATCGCATGTGCATTATTCTTTGTAACTTTATTGCAATATATCTCCAGTCCTCATTTCTGCTTAAGAAAAGGTTTTTGTTTGTTTTAGCACAAAGAGGCTGCTGCGCTGAACTGTGCCTGCTTCTCTGAGTAGCTGCAGTTAGTCAACTCAAGAAAGAAAGAAAAAAACCCAACCAACTAACAATCCTTTAAAAAACAGCAGTTTGTGTTTTTTCTTTTTTTCATTTCAGGAGAACGTGTCCAGAAAACTTCAGTAAAAATGCTTTGCTATGTATTAGTCTTTCTTGGCATCATCTCTCTGTGGTGGCATTGGAGGACAAGAGACAGGATGAAGGTTACAGATCTTGCCGGAAAATATATATTCATCACTGGATGTGACACAGGATTTGGAAATATGGCAGCAAAGATTTTTGATAAAAAGGGATTCCGTGTTTTTGCCAGCTGCCTGACTGAAACAGGAGCCAAAGAGTTAAAAGCTGTGACCTCAAAGCAGCTTCAGACAGTGCTGCTAGATGTGAGAGATTCAGACAGTGTTAAGAAAGTGGCTGCATGGGTCAAAGCTGAAGTTCAGTCAGAAGGTGAGTGCCAGGATATCCTTCTTTAAAAAAAAAAATAAAAAAATAGAGTTTTCCTTAAAAATACCATGCTACTTTCACAGCTTATTTTAATTGACATTTGACAAGTGTATTTGGATGTCCTGTCACCTTCCCAAAACATGGAAGAAGATCTCACTAGAGGGATGTTTTACACATCTAGTTAGTGGTAGGTAAATATTTGGGAATGTGCTCAAAAAGTCAGGCTTATCGATACATCATTGTCAGAGCAGGAATCCAGTTCCTGGAACCTTCATTGGGACTGTTTGCACTTGCACGCGTGTCTGGGCTATGGCACGAGTGCTCAGCACCTCCCATGCTGTGCTACCCGCCTAGGGGACAAATCCAATAAATTCCACTTAACAGGCTTAAGGAGTTCTTATTTTAAAAATTGAATATATGTAATAAATGACTTGTAAGTAATCACTCATTCTATCAAAAGCAAAAAATATATATTAACTCTATTGAAAACAATCTAAATAGAACTATTTTGGAATATTGCTTGCAGACCATCTGAAAAATAGAAAAATCCTGTATCTCTGACCCAACAAGCTGTGCAAGACAAGATGCTGCTGGCCTTACTCATGCATTAATGATGTGTTAATGATGCATTAATGATGCATTAATGATGCCATTAGTACTGCCTGATTTCAGTAGAAGTGGTATTGCAGTAGAATTTACAAAAGCCTGAGATCCCATAGGCCAGATTCTGCTAACTTTGAGTCTTAAATCCGGTCTATTATGATGTGCTGTGGTACCAATTATACTTAGTGCTAAATTCCAATCTCCATTTGACCTGTCATCTCTTCATAAAATTGCTTGTAACTTGCCAAATTGCTTTTATTTGAAACTGTGCTTGATTTTTTTTTCCCCAAGAAAAACTATGAGTAAGGTCAGGTCAGTAAAAGTATTCATTCACACAGCATTCATTCTAACAGCTGATACAAGAGAAGAACTGGTTTTATGTTATTGCATTTTCCCCTCCCACTTCTGAGGGCTCAGAAATGTTTTTCAAATCAACCTAGTGTGTTTTCCCTGCCTCCACCTCATTTTTTGGAGTTGGCTGTTCAATTAAAAAAAAATCATTCCCATCTCCAGTTGGGGCATGTCGACGCGAGGCATAAATTCTCTGCTACAACAAAACTGTCAGTGCAGGGAGAAAGAATACTGAAAGCTTCTCTGTCATAGTTTCTATCTTCTTTTCAGACCTTTGAGAAGGATTTTAATATTATTTTTTTTCCTTAAAAAGAGCTGGTTTTTATTGTTCTGGCACCTCATCCATTTCAGAACCAGGAGACACTTACGCATGTCTCAGGACACTCTACTTGTACCAAGGACCAAATCTATTCCTTATGCATTTCCTGTCACTCAATCTAGTTGCTCTTTGCCATACCTTGTCTTCCTCTACTTCCCTTTTTCCCACAAAAAGCCAGCATCACCACCACCTGCCCAAAATACCGCTGCAGGGGGAAGACTATGCAAAGGGTGATGGGAAGTGTGGTGATAAAACCTGGACACTAAGAATAAAGCTGAATACCACAGGACATTCTCAAGCAATTCCTCTAAATCTTCATTGCCCTCTTGGTCCTTCTCTGATTTTCTGTGAAGTCTCACCCAGTGCAATTAATCTGACACATTTGGTGAAAATTTGCTTCCTGACTTTCTTCTTTTTTTTCCCTGCAGGCCTCTGGGGACTTGTCAATAATGCTGGGATTCTGGGGCCAACAGCTCCTACAGACTGGTTGGATATTGAGCACTTCAGAGAACCAATTGAAGTTAATTTAATTGGACTCATAAATGTTACAATAAATATGCTTCCCTTGATAAAAAAAGCAAAGGGAAGGATAGTAAATGTATCCAGTGTTGGAGGTCGCCTAGCGTTCAGTGGCGGAGGCTATTTTCCTTCGAAGTTTGGGGTAGAAGGATTTAATGACAGCTTAAGGTATAACACTCACTATGAGGAAAGACCACTCTTTTTCTTTTTTTTCTGAAGGCTTACATACTAACTAAAAATTGGCACATGCGGAATAGGACCTGATTTATAATCCTGGCACTCGGTATAGAATTGAAAAGCACTATACCCTTAGGACTAATTCTTCTTAAAAGTGCCTTTGCTCAAAATAGATTATGCCACTTTTGAAGGTTAAGGTACAAAGTCTGTTAGGCACACAAGTGGTCCTCAAGTATTGTTGCGGCATAATTGGTACTCTTATAGATTGACAACTGACCTATCTTAGCGTGGGCTCTTATGGCAGAGGAAGCCCCACTCAAGGGAACTGAGATGTCTTTGCAATATAAATCTAATTTTCCTAATTTAAAAGTGCACCTAGAATTTTCCAGCAGCTGCCCATTCAGAAAAAAAAACGTACCATGAGTTATTGCATGATAGTAACTCTTATCTAAGCTTCGTTCTCCAAAGCGTCTTAATTATACCAATCATTAGAGAGATCTAGAGAACATAGCAAACTAATCCTGGGGACCACCATGACTTCTTGTAACACAGGCAGGGACCAACTCATGTGCCTAAATATATAGTGCCATTTTAGATGCCAGGACATGTAAAGATAGCTGACAGATACGAGATGGGGCCAGAAGGAAGTGTACCAATCTGAAGCATCAGCCAGAGGTTGAGAAGGATTCCTTAAAACATGTAATACTTGCATTTAGGCAGCCAAAAAGTCAGATAATTAATGAGCTGCTGAAAGTTGAACTAGGATGTGAAATACACTATGCCAGCTACTGCACTGTCACTGCCTATGCCTGTTCTCACTCTGTGAAGCAGGTAAGATACTTTATTCCTCTTTCATCTCAGGATAACAAGCTGAAAATTCACAACTATGAACAAACCTCAAAGTATTTGTGTGCTGGTGTGCCATGTAAAGACAGAAATAAAAGTGTTAGTACAGAAAAATTCCCACAGCATTAATAAGAATGTCTAATGTAATTAAATCATTGGGCTGTCTTTGCAGGAGAGACATGAAAGCTTTTGGAGTTAAGGTTTGTTGCATTCAACCTGGACTGTTCAAAACAGCATTAACTGATCCAGCACAGGTTATGAAAGAGAAGGAGGTTGTTTGGAATAAACTCCCCCTTGATATTAAAAAGCAATATGGAGAGGACTATTTTCAGAAAGGTGAGACAATTTCCAGACATTTGTGTCAAAACAAGCAATGCACTTCTTGCTCAGAAAGCCTTGCAAAGTAGCACTCTATCTTTAAATCATTCTGACTTTTTGGAAAGACTGTGATGCAGAAAGTTACTGTTCAAATACATCTGCATCACAATATGACCATCTGCACAAAAGACTTGTTCTAGAAGCTTTATTCAAATCTCAGTTAAAGATTAATTATTCGTGTTGGCATGAAGCTTTTGAGCAAACTCCCAAACAGAAAAACTTTTATCTGATGATGTAATCAATGCACTTGATGTGTTTTTCTGTCATTATTGTTTATTTATTTAGTAATCAAATAGGGATCAATTCCCTTTGCTTCTGCTAACCCCAGCGTTGATGAAGCCATTCCGGGACTGTCTGTCAGACACTGGCCAAGCCTGCTTGAACAGGGGCTGCTTGTCTTTTGATCCTTGGACTTTCTTGTCCCTCAAATTTTTTCTTTACAATTGTGTTTCACAACTTACCGTAAAGCAATTTCTCTACTACAAGAGCCTCATTTACAACTACACCATTTCTGTTTCCCTTTGTCTCTTACATAGTTATGTTTATTCTGAGCTACTGTCAGTGCTGGCTGCCTGTCCTCACACCATACAGACCCTCTTTTGTCATGACTGTTCCACAATTAAGGGTAACTATATCACAAGGTCATTATGGTTGGGGACTTAGTCTTCAGAAAATGCTACCGAACTCTTGTGTAGGGAGAAACAAGAAATACCAATTCCTTAGTGAAAGGATCAGCGTGGGGGAAAGAGTTAAAAGTCACCTTGTTACTAAATTACCTTCTTTTTTTGAGCTTTACAGATGCAGCAAAGAAAGAAAAGCTGTCCAAGATCTATCTTAACAAGGACATTTCACCAGTTATTCAGTGCATGGAGCATGCCCTAACAAGTCTCCATCCACGTGCCCATTATGTTGTTGGGCAGGATGCTAAGTTTTTTTGGAATCCCCTCTCAAGAATGCCAGCAGGTATACAAGACTTCCTATTGCTGCGGAACAGAGTAGAGCTTGCAGCTTCCAATGCAAAGTAAATATTTGCCAATATATCACCCATCACAGACAAGGCTGATTCTGTAAGATTGGTCCTCTATATTGGCATAATACAAACTATACATGAAATACACCCAGATTGCCTATAAATGTAAGAAATATATCTATTTCTCCAATATCTGCTACTATTAAAAAAAAAATCACATTATTTCATTTTTCAAGTGTAAACCAGAAAAAACAAAGGAACTATTAAACTTTCAGAAATTACTGTAATTTTTCAGTTCTTACACCTCTAACGTTCTCAGTTTGAGAATGCCTGAAGGCTCCAGTTTTCACAAAGATCCATGAGACAAAAATATCCCAGGAAAATAGGGAATGTGGCTTTAAGTCCCTTCAGCAGGAAGAGTTCAGTCTTCTCAGGCACAGAAGGGAATGGGAACAGGGCCTTCCTCTGGGAGAAGTGAACTCGTGCAATATAAACTAGAAAGGGGGGCACCAGAAAAATCCTCTTCCTGACACTGCTAGTAGTAGTAGTAGTCACTCCTATTCAGTTTTGAGGCCAAGGAAACTGTGGTTGCCTTTCCTTGGTACAGTCCTAACTGGAGCGAGAGCAAAATAGAGTGCTCAAGTCATTGAGCTGGTTGGGATTCACACCCTTTTCCACTTACAGGACTTTGCAAGGGTTAGGTGAGGCATTTTCCTAGTCAGCATGCTAAATCCTGAGGATCTCTAAAGTCCAGCTCTACCCCTCTGTTGTAAAGGATCCATAGCTAAAATTGTAGACTGTGGATCCGATTACATGGGCCCAATACCTGCATTTAAGGTAGTGAAGAACTAAGGTAGTGGTATTTTTAATTAAAAAAAAAATTCTTGCAAGACTTCAAGTCTGGGAGCTATTTCTTGGCATAAAAGTAATAGCCCTGTGTTTTGTGAGATGCTGAATAATTCCTGTGGAGATGTGCTGCTCTTGTTCAAGTCCTGACACAAGTGCCTGTGAAAACCCATCTCCACTGGAATTAATTATGGCAAAGTGCTTGAAAACTGCAGAGACCCCATGTCGAGTCTGTAACTGCGTTGCTGAGAAAGCCATTTCCCACTGCCATGGAAACTGCTCAGCGATGAAACAAATGCTTTCCTCATGCTGGTGAATGTGCTGGTGCTGTGACGTGATCGGGCTAAAGAGCAAGTTACCTGGTGGATATCCAAATAGTGCTGGGTTTCAATTTAGTTTCTTTGGAACTTGCAAAACATCAATTCTACTTCTCTCATTGCAGCTTATGCTTAGGCTTTAGTGGGGTCATTTAATTTCTATCTGAGCTATCTAAGAAAGTTTTTCCCTCTAGAGCAGGTTTGAGGTGACTACCTCTTAACTGGCTACTCTTACTAAGGTATTGATGGCATTGCCGTAGTAGATATTATTTTAAAACCAACTTTGCATCAATAAAAGTGACAGAAAAACAAGTTTCCTTTACTTAACATTTAATCTGAAGGCTGCTGGGAAGCTGTCTGGTGAGAGAGTAGCTTCCCCATCCCAATCTGCATGAGCTGTTAACTTTCCAGGCAAGACAGCAGTCCCTCCCAGTCAGTGAAATTCTTGGCTCCTGCAGACCAGGCAGGACTGGACCCTGGGGATGCCAGTGTTGTCCTCTGATCTTAGCAGACAGCCCTGGTGTCACTTCACACAGAAGCTAAAGCTTCTTTTTTTTTCCCCCGCCAAGATTACTCAGCCAAAAGCTATTAGGGAAACAAAGAAAGTATGAAATGACACCACCTACTCTGATCTTTATCTTTAGAAATTACAGTTTGGCTGTTTTAATTCGGTCCCTGTCAGACCACAATATACTGTCAGTTGCTGCAAGACCCTAGCACTGCAAAGGTTAACATTTAAAGGAAAATACAAACAGAATTTGGGACAGGGCACACTAGCTGTAAATATATTATTTAAATCAGAAATGTAGGAAAAATATCAGCTGCTCAATTTATTACTTCTCACTCTATGGAGGGTCAGATTCTGCTGGCACTTTCTCTCCTGGAACCAGATGCTTCATTTACTCAGATGCCAGCAGCAAAAGGCAGTGACTTCTGGAAATGAGCAAACCACAGTGCGTTCTGCTATGGCTATCAAAACCTGTCCTGCTCACAAGACTGTATATGGCAGGTGAATATTTAGCCATGTGTTTTTAGGGACTAGAAGGGGCTTGTCCAGGAGAAGACCCATGACTTCCACAAGGTCAGAACATTCTGCGGGTCAGCATCCATGGGACCTTGCTTTGGTTAACTTGTTAAAGCCAGCACACAAAGGTGCACTTCAAAGCCTCCACTTGTCCAGCAGGAATAATGTTAGCTTCTTGCTTTTCACTTGAGAACTAAACTTCCTTCCCCAACATGATGTTTCAAGTAGGGTAATTTTTCCACATCTTTTCTAGGAATCGGGGATCTCATGAAATGCACCTAAGAAGTCAATTGGAAATCAGACAGTCAAGTGCTACTTTCTGCAGATGAAAGACTGTCTCATGCCAAGCTCTCTAATGGAAAGCTACATACAGAGCTCACATTTTGCTTATGTGGTTTCTCTTCTATTAGGTTCCCTTGCATTCTGCACTCTGAGCAAGTCAGAGGAACCTCTGTGAGAAGTGGAACTTACTGGAAAAATTCCCCATTTCAGTGTTTTCTGAGATACCGAGCAGGATCTATTCAGCTTTCTGAAAATATTACCTACAGTTAAAAAGCAGTTTGCTGAGAAAAAAATCAGCAGTAGAGAAAAAGAAACTCTGTTTATGTTTTTCTCTCCTACATTTGTGTGGCAAAGGATTGCCACCTACAATAGCAGGACGCCTGACCTGACACTACTGGAGAAACATTCCCCTGCGATGGCCTTTGCGTGCTGGTGGAGTGCTGTTTTGTGGTCATTTCAACCACACTGTAGAGCCTGTCATTTGAATCAGGCCAGATAGGATGGGGCAGGTGCAGCAGGCACGTCTGCCAGACGTGCTGAGAAGGAAACCTCTGCCAGCCACCTGCTAAATCACCAAATCTCCAGCAAGCTGCACACATCTCCTGACAGCCCCAAGGGTGCTAAAAGTGTAGTAACAACCAACACCACAGCTCGGGCTGATGTGGCACTCAGAGTGGCAAAAGAAGCAGGAATTTCAAGGCCTGAGCCAAAATGAGCAGGAAGAAAAACTGTAGGGGAAGAGCTTCCCAACAAGCAGAGGATGAACTAACAATGCTGCAGCTCCTGGCAGGGAGCTGCCAGACAGGGGTCACCGGCCAGTCTGGGATGGATTGCTATTGCTATTGCCATGGTCCGCTCAACTGAATGGGGCCAGATCACTTCCAGCTCCATCCTACCACCCGGCTTGGTTTCCCGTTTTAGTTTCCTTCTCATTCAGTTAGTTTCTAATCAGTTTTCACAAAAATCTTATTCATTCATTCTGCTGTTGAGAATGGTCTTTGCCCAAGCCTCCTCTCTTCCTGCGGCATCCGGCACTGCACAGCGCTCTGGATGGGGAGGCTCACATTTTTGTGCAATAGCACTTAGAGCTGGATCACAAGTTTCCAGCAAATTCCGAGCCAGGCAGCAAACAAACAAGCAGCCTAGCAGGCATATGTTAGTCTTTTCCCATGCAAACTGCAGAGCTTCTGTTTGGACAGTTTGTAGAATTGGAGCCTTTATTTGAAGCACATTGCTTAGTTACTCAGGCAATTGGTTTGCTTCTAGTATGAAAAAGCTGTCTCTAGACTAGAAAAAAATAATTTAATCCCTGAAAGTTTTCACACATGAGGATGTATCTTAACAGATGAAGTTGTGTCAGTAATAACTCGCTCACATGCAGAAGAAAAGGTCTGAATCAAGCCCTGTTAAATCAATTGAAAGATTCCTGCTGGTTTCAAGAGGAAGCACAGATCAGTCCTTCCCAGCTGAGTAGATTAGTTCTCACTAATGAGTCTTGACAGTCCCTCAGGCTCTGTTGATTACTATATATAGCCAGCAGTGCTTACACAACATAGGTAGGACAGGCAGGCATGAAGCATATGCAGAAGACTAATACCAAGTAAGTCCCTAAGGTAGAAGCGTAACAGCACAAGTCATTATCAACATCAGGGAGAGGGGCTGTGCTTGTCAGCCAATGCACAGTGATCAGAAAGCACCACCAGGCACAGAATTTACAGTGAGATTTTTCTGGAAACTATCACCGTGCGGGTCTTGGTGCACAAGCTTATGAGTTTGACTTGGGCAGCTTCTTTTTTCTGACACTGGAAATAACTGGCGAAGGCAACTTGTGAGCACCTGGAGGTATAGACTGAGCTTGCAGATGTCTCCCCAGAACGTGAGTACCGGCACAAAACCAAAGTCCTGTCTATTGTTATAGTAAGCAGTACCTGTTACATGCAGAATAGCTAAGAGAAGGAATTAAACAGTTGGTTTTGAGTGCACAGACAAGAGAACGTGAAGTCCCTTCCTTTCTACAGTGATTTTAACAACTGTTGCTTATCTAAGTACCTACAGGGTCTGAATTAAATGCTAACTCAGAAGTTTTCTTCACAACATCTGGAGTCTTCTCTACTTTATTTTTAATTACTGGTTCAGTCATCTAAGAGTTTACAGGGTTTCATTTTCCTGGGTCTTTTACTGATGCTGTGATCAAATTCGGAAGTGCAAGCAATACAAGGAAAGATACAATCAAGCTGAGAAATCAGCTCCCATTGTACCAGTCTACATTCATCTCCCTGAAAAATGCTGAGTAGAAGAGTTTGGAGATGTACTTCTTTTAAGGTGACATATTAGAGAAGAACTTAAGTTCTCTGCTGATCACCAAACTGAATTATCACACTGACATTTTTCCACAGCGTTTGAAAAAGCACTCCTTTTCCATGAAACAGAAGTGCAAAGCCCTGCATGTGCAGGAATAGCTCACCTAAGAGTGAGAGATGCCATGTGTTTGTGCCTGTATATTTGTTCAATTTGTTAACGGAAGACCAGGGGCTCTGTAGCTCTGGCAGGATGACCGATTATCAACATCTGTACTTCCTAGACTCTGAAGAGCTGTTGGGTGATCTGTAGAGCGATGTCTGATACATCTAAACCTTCCACTGAATGCTATGTGAGTGCTATTTCTGAAGAACCCCAGTTCCTCAATTTCCCCTTCGCAGTTCTTCCTCAGCATGCCTGGCAGGTCACTCTAATCCTCTGCAGACTGACTTCTGGAGGTTTGCACTGCCAGCACAGTGGCAGCTGAGGGAACCCAAAGCACACACAGACCCCAAACCTCACTCTGACCTGAGGAGCTGGCTCCCAACTTGCTGTGGGAGTAAAACACCCCCTTTCAATACGGTGTATGTGCTTCAGTTTCCTTTAGTGCAGAGAAGCAGAGGGATGCTGTATTTTGCAGTCATATAAGGATCTTAAAGGGCTCTTGGTGTAGTCATGCTGTTTTTCTCTAAAATCAATTGCTTTTATAATGGCACTTGTATAGGCATAAGAAGCCAAGCTCTATCCCAAGAGTTCTCAATTTGCCAGGCAAATATCAAAGTTTTAATGGAAAGTAGAATTTGCCTTGAGCTATTTACTGGCTACACTAGTAATCAGAATTCAATATTTATGAAGATATATCAATACTCTTGAAATATCATGCTGACATTTTCTCTGGAAACACACTCTTTGCCACTCCAGGCAGCTATTTCAAAATCGATATGCCCCTGGAAGACAAGTGGCTTTTTTAGCGCTCCACAATTATCAAATTTTGCATAACATTGTACATTCACAGAACTAGACTATTTTCATGGAAAAAAACTTTAACTGAGACTGTTTCCTTTGCTTCTGACCCCAGACTCCCTCCAGCAGCAATGTTATCATCTAGCAGAGTAAATTCTGGCAGAAGGCTCCAGCAGAGCAAAACTCACCACATTTTCAGCACCAAATGACCATGTGTTATCAGAGAAGGAGCACCGCTACTTGGGGGCAACTAGGCAGTTAGGGATTACAGGCTTAGGAACAGTTGCCCAGGGCTGACAGGGGAGAGAGGAGCAGCAGAGGCTCCACACACAGTGCTGCCCTCTCAGCTGTTGCCCCTGGAGCCCCTTGTCTCACAACGCTTCTGTGCCAATTATTGCTACCTAAATACAAGGACTAACACTAACCAGAGCAGTCCCAGGTGTTTCTCCTACAGGATCCAAAAGGCCTCCTGGCCAGACACTCCAGAACTTCTCCGCAGAGCCCAGCTTCAAATTTAACTTGCTTTTCCGTAGTGCAAACTCACTGTCCCCTGCTTCCTCCTTACAGCACAGCCAAGGAAGGAAGGTGTGATTTACAGCTGCTGTTTCATATAAGGTTAATCTTTTCCCCAAATCTCTAATTATTTCATTTAATTTTGTACTGGGGAAAAAGGCAAATTGTGTCCTAAAATGATATATAACAGCACTAGCTTGCTGAGTAGTTTGCCGAGATTTATTGGCGTGGGGTTTACAAGAGCCTGCTGATAACAACCCTTCTCTCTCTCTGTGTCCAGCTCAGCTCCAAGTTCTAAATCAGCAGTCAAAGGAAACATCATTGACTGGCGCGTCACTGCAAACGGACTGGTCATATCTATGATCAGCTGCTGCAACGTCCTGTTTTCAGACTTTATTTTACAGCACAGAAGCCTGAATTAGCCTGAGCTCTTTCACACAGTTTTAATGGTACCTCGTCAGAGCACATTCTGTAAGTCCTCTCAGAAAAGAAATGTTACCAACTCAGTGACACATTACAAAGATGATTCCAAAGTGTACACATTCAGGAAGACTGCAATCCTTGTCAGACTTCACAGGGACATTCACAGCACAAAAGCCAAGTATCTAAGTAAAGTACCTGAACTAGAGGGCCGATGACACCAGCCTCAAAACAACAGTGAGATGGGCTGCTAAAATAACCAGTGCAGCACAGGGACCACTCCAGCACCCCAAAGATTCAGCAGGAGCCTCCCTGAAGATTGCAGTGGAAGAAGCAAACTCTTATCTGTATGAACTTGCTTCGCATTTTAAAATCAGGGAGCATTAACCAGTAGCTCAGAAGTCCATAATGACGGCTACTAATGCACGCAACTACATAAAATAAATCATTAAGTAGCAATAAATGTTGTCACTCCTTATCATTTATCAGCTATGTGACTGATTTAATTATGTAATGAGAGTCCAATATTCATTCACTATCAAATTCTGACATTCCTTACATTCTTACTGAGTGAGGTGACAGCAAAATTTAAAATCAGAAGAAATCCAAATGACTCCATGACCTCAGTAGGAACAAAAACACCAGACAGGGTCTAGCAACCAGGCCTAATACATTGGGCTTCCTTTAAAATTCATGTCTTAAGGTAGCAAGGGTGTTACACAAAAATCAGCCAAATGAATGCTTAACTTCAGACAGCTATGAGTTACAGAAGAAAGACCTCTTCTTCTTTGAGTACTTTTGGGATGTAAAATAATCACAAATTCCTTTTTTTTTAAAGTATCACTTCATCCCTTGAAAACAATCACATTTTAAAGGCTAGATGTCTGAACCTCTACACATAAGTAACCAGAGCCTAGGTGACTGCTTAGCACCTGTAAAAATGTTTCTCTTTAACAGGATGTCTAGAAAATCCTTATGAGTCTTCCATAAATATTTCATTTAATTAATTATTTTGTTTGATTTCTTGCACAACCAAAAAATACAAATAGAAAAACAGTAATCAATTATGAAGATTTTAGATGTCAAGAACTGTATTCTACATTTATAAAAAATTTTTCTAATAAGCAAACACTATCCTCCCCACCAGAGCTAGGAAACCTTGTGTTCCCCTGGTGCTTTTTTTTGCCCTTTTTTTTTTTTGAGGGCAACATCTCCATGCATTTCCCCATTTCTTTACACAAATACACTTCCTGTATAATGTATTCTACTGTGCTGTGAATCAGTGCTAAACAGGCAATGAGGAACAAGACAGAATACTCAGGTACTGCCTCAAAGTTTACCTTGTCTAAGGAGCAGAGAGCAGATCACTCACCATCACACAACACGAGTCACACAACAAACTAGTCATCAGACCCACCACTACAGCTTAGACTTTTCTGGTTGTTCTTGGGGTCACTCTGCTTCCATGCTACAGATAAGAAGGGCAGCCTGGGTGGCATCATACAGGCAGTCAAAGAGAATCATCCTTCTTCCCAGAGGAATTCCTCTCTCCAGTATTAGCACAAATAATCACCAGTGTCCACAAAAAAAACCCCAAACGCTACTGTGAGAAGTGACGCAGTCATTCCTTTCAGTCTGAAACATCCTGAAAGGACAGGGCTGACTAGAAAGATTGGTCAGCAACGCTTGAAAACAGTGGAGATCTATTGAAAAGGAGGATAGGGAAGGTTTTGCCAAGACACGGATTATTCATGGATCCTGATCACATTGTGCTAATGCTTCCACCCCTGTTCTCCCCTAACTTAGAGTGAGATAGGAGGGCTGCAACCAGAACCAAAGCCCCTTACGGGAACTGTGTCTGAGGAAGCTGGGGGGTTGGTAAGTACATTTGCTTCATTGCATTTCTAGATCATTAACTTATTTGCTTGTAGCTCTCACTTTCAGACTCAGTGCACATAGCAATTTTGGCTTCCATACTTTCTCTTATCATTTACTGGCTCATCAGAGACAGTCACAGAGTGAGAAACCTAAGTGGAAGGCATGTCTTCATAACGGACTGTGACACCGGACTTGGAAAGTCACTGGCTAAATGGCTTGACAAAAGGGGATTTTGTGTCATTGCTGCATGTGCCACAGAAAAAGGAGGCCAAGAGCTACAGTCGTGCTCCTCACTCTCACTGAAGACAGTGAACCTGAACTTAGCTGACTCCAACAGCATTGCCAGGGCTGTGGCGTTTGTGACTGAAGAGACGGCTGGCAAGGGTAAGTGGTAAGGTAACTTCCCAGAAAAATGACTCAACATAACCAAATGTGATCTAGTTAAAAGTTCTGGTGCCTCTTCACTCTCTGCAGAGGCATTTTTTGTCTTATTGATAAAACACATTCACTATTCAGTTCTGTCATTTCTTGGTTCAAAGAGATTCTCTCCAAGCAGCACTTTTGGGCTTCCCCTCACTTTCACCAACAGGGTGCCTAAAAATCTAGCCGCTCAGTCAATTAAAACCAGATCATTCCCAGGTGGGTTTTTCAGTCTTTTTGGTGCAGCTGAAGAATCTTGGGGGG
>JAOXJK010000077.1:22086640-22100778 GCA_025774025.1 Xenus cinereus
GCTAACTGGCACCAGAAAGAACTTTCTTGACAACAAAAACATCCCACCCCATTAAAAACAGCTGGTGCAGGGCTTCTTCAGCCCTCCCCTAGTAAGCAGAAGAGTATTTTTGCATGGCTGAATAAGTATGACTTTTGCAATGCACTCAACAACAATTGCACTGTAACAGTTAAATACTTGCCATTCCTGCCAGTTTTCTTAAGAGTTGTTACATAGGTAGCTCTCACTCCTGCTGTCACACACCTCTGAGCACTTGTCTAAAAGAGGAAGAGTTGGTCCTTGGATACTACAAGTTGAATTAAAAAAGAAGACTTAAATGTTTTAGACTTAAGAGTTTAGAGAGGGTGATAAAAATTATTTGTGTGGTAAATATATTCAATGATGGCAATACATGTGTCTTTCTCAGTACCAATAGCTCAGACTAGATGTTGTTAAGGGCTGCCAAAGAGGATCTCAGCACTAGTCAATAGGCTTGTTAACTAATTAACTAGCTAAAACAGCAAAACACATATCTTCTACCAGTAGGACTTTCTCCTCAAAGCTTGTAAAACACTATTGGCCTCATCATGAGGGTTCCAGACCATTCAATACAGTAAACGAGGGCAAGGACAACATAATTATTAGCACTTACCTCCTCCAGCAGGCGCTGACTTCCAGCTTGTGGAAAGCCACAGGTTCTCAGCTGGGGTAACCACTGGTAATGCTGTCAACTCAGTCTGAGAAATTCTTTATGAAGTGCTGGACTTTCAGCCTCTCCCTTCAGGTACAGGCTGTCCTCAGCAAACTCTTGGAAGTGTCACTATTTATCTAAAGTTTCTCAAGTAATTTATAAGGTAGTAAAGCAGTATTATCAATACACAGGGTTAAGCTAATATTTTCAGAAGCATTGACTAATTCTGCATGTCTGGTTCAGACCTTTAGACCCCAACCTAGAAAAATCAGTCTCTCCACTTTTATGTAGACTATTTGATTTTCACAAGAATGTGAGTGCATATTAGAAACCCAAATACTTGAGTAGATCTGGAAAATAAAGACTAATATGGTGGCCCATATCTCCAACCAAAATAGTTTTCCTTTCCCATGCTCTTTTAGGGCCATTGCCTAAGGCCTTCAGCACATTTTGCCAGGTGTATAGAGTAGATCTTACAAGCCAAGCCCAGACAACTGTAGTCATCTCACTGAAGTTTTTGCGGACTCTGTGCTTGCTTCTGAATGCTATATATGAAACTACAGGGTAAGATATTACCGCATGCTGAAATAAATGGTTTTGTAATCCTCTTAGGGCTTTTTGGCTTGGTGAGCAATGCTGAAGGAAGAGCACCTGTAGCACCCACAGACTGGCTGAGGATTGAAGATTTCCACTCAGTGCTCGATGTTAGTCTGCTGGGATTGATTGAAATCACACTCAAGCTTCTGCCACTTCTGAAAAAAGCTGAGGGAAGAGTAGTCAATCTAATTAATGCCAAAGGTCTCATGGCTTTTGTAGGGGGTGGCTATAGCCTGTCCAAATGGGGCATGGAAGCTTTCTCTGACATCTTACGGTGAGTAGGTAGAAATACACTTGTGAATCCAAGAACAGATTCCAGATGTGCTCAGGAAGGGTGGCTGAATGGTTGCCCCTCTCATTTTCTCTCTGGAAATCTTGCCTAAAGGGGGAAAGGAAAATAAAAGGATGTTGGTCACTTGTCTGGGATTTCAATCTCGAGTATTATGAACAGATCCACCAGGCAACTGCACTGGGAAAAATTTTCATACCCTGGACAAATGGCTAGCATGCAGCTTTCGGGCATGTGAATCCACCGCATACATGAAATTAAATCAACAGCACAGCCTGGCCAAACAGCCAGAGTTTCCCAGGCAAGGTGTACTTAGTTGTACTTGCCCATTTACAACCCATTTTATTTTGCTCTAATGCTCTACAACAATCTGAGCTGACTGATTCCAGGCAGCAACCACCTTACCAAAGGTACTCATAACTTCAGAACATTATTAAGCTGAACACCCTTCACTGAAGCCAGTTGTGTTGTACTGCCTTGAGAAAGCTAAGACCTAGCCCAGCCAGTCAAGCTTTCACAAGGACTAAGAAATTGGTTACAAACCATAATAAATGCTTATTTAAAGAGAGCATATGCCCCAAGGAAACATAGTACAAACCAATGGCTAACGTACTCGTGGTCTGTTCTTTTGCACACTTTGAAACATAGCTGCCTGGGTCTCTTGAGCTGCCCAGCAAAACAAAGAGGCCATTTTCATCCCAAAGGAATTGCACTGCAACTTAAAATTACACAGAGGGAACCACGCTACCAGGAAACACACTAACCTTTCTTGCACTAACTTTTAATCACTTAACCATACCCATTTAATTGTACAATGGAGAATAAAGTTTAATCCAACTGAAAATTTTTACTTGCTTTTACTTCTTCCCAGGCACTTCAATAATCTGTTCCTGCCGGAAGCTGAAATGATGCAACAGTATTGGAAATAGTCAAAAGTTTTAGTTTGACATTATGTGGCTAAGAAGTAGCTGGCTGCTGCATCCTTTGTGTCAGTCCAACATAAACCACACAGAAAGCCGTGAATCCATGTGACACTGCTTTTTTTTCCTGAGAGTTAATTTCCTGCTACTCTTTTACAGGAGAGGTACACTGCTATGAAGCTAACTTGAACATCACAAAATTTTTCTGACATTATAAGATAAGAATCAAAGTCTCAAATATTCATTATTGTGACAGACTTTCAACTTACTTGTTTAATGGTTATGCCATTATTGGTCAGGGATGGTTATTGGGGTTTTTTCTTCTAGGATGGAGATGCAGCATTTTGGAGTTAAAGTAAGCATTGTTGAGCATGGTTTCCTTAAGGCAGTAGTTAATTCAGATGTCCTCGAGAGAGATCTCTTAAGACTTTGGAACACACTGACTCCTGAGATCAAGGACTCTTACGGAGAAAAATACTTTGTTCAATGTAAGTAGAAAAAGGACTCTATGAAAGCTAGGGGGTGGGGGTGAGGGTGTATTATCAATGTATATAAATACCTGAAGTGAGTCTGTAAAGACAACAGAGCCAAGCTCTTTTCAGTGGTGCCCCGGGACAGGACCCGAGGCAATGGGCACACGCTGAAACACAGATGTTCCTGCTGAACATGTAAAAAACCACATTTTTACTGTGACAGCAACTGAGCACAGGCACAGGTTGCCCAGAGAGTCTGTGGAGTCTCCATCCTTGGAGATCAAAAAACTGTCTAGACAAGGCTGTGGGCAACCTGGTCCAGGTGACCCAACTTGAGCAGGGGAGGTTGGACCACAGGTCAGTTCCAACCTCAACCAGTCTGTGATTCTGTGAATGTTTGCTGGACTTCTTTGACATTAAGAATCCATTGCTGACTGTTCTGGACTATGTGTATGCTAGACAAGGCCTGTCCTATTAGTTCCTATATGAGATTGGTGAGATGTGATGTCATGCTACCATCATTAGTAACTCCGTACTGAGAGATAGAATGCCCAGGGGGAATGAACTGCTATGACTATATGCTAAGATTATGCCTTACTGATATCTGAAAAGTTGTGCTGTGTCATGCTATGCTTACTGTAGGGAACATCTGGCTCACATTATGGGCCAGAGAGGTTTCTGTTTACTGAGGTCTTGGGTGTTCTGCAGCCTTTCTGGTCTCTGCTCTGCTGTAGCTATACTGCTCTCAGTACTTGAGCCAGTAGTTTAAAGCAAGCCTGAAGCTGTAGCCAGACCTTTGAATATAAATAATCCTCTCACAGAGACTGTTGCGTATAAACGCTTTCAGGTTTATTTTCTTTTTTTGCAGATATAAAAGCTCAAAGATCATCAGTGAAAAGACTGTGTGACTCTGATATTTCTAAGGTCATAAAATGCATGGAACATGCCCTGATAGCAACGTACCCCAGGACACGATACAGAGCTGGGTGGGATGCAAAGTTCTTTTGGCTGTTTCTCTCCTATGCCCCAAGCTGTTTATCTGACATGCTGCTGTGTATGATGTTTCCAGCTCCAGCAGCTAGTGGGGGATCAGTTCCTGGAGTTCTAATTAACATTTAGTATTAAACCAGTATCAGCTCTGAAGAAATAAATACTAATCCTGTCAAAACCAGATGTCATCTTATTTACTAGTTACTAGACTAAATAAATTCCTTTCAGAAGACACCTCCGCAACCCCTGACCCCTCCTTACCTGGAATTTCTGAGTTTGCAATTAGGCTTGTAAATCCAGCATGTTTTTGAAGATAATTTTTTATGCTCAGAAACTATACCTTGATAGGATATGTATTCATAAAATATGCAGATACAAAGGTGGTTAATACTACTCACCCAATTAAAAAAATTAAATAAGAAAAATAAAATCAATAAAAGAATAAGTTTTTCAAGTAGACTACATCAACATATAGGCTGCTACTGAACTTGAAATAAAACAATTATTGCTCCCTACAACTACCTGAAAGGAGGTTGTAGCAAGGTGGGCGTCAATCCCTTCTCCCAAGTAACAAGCGATAGGACAAGAGGAAATGGCCTCAAGTTGTACCCGGGGAGGTTTAGACTGAACACTAGGAAAAATTTCTTCACTGAAAGGGTTATCAAGCACTGGAAGAGGCTGCCCAGGGAAGTGGTGGAATCACCACCCCTGAAAGTATTTAGATGACAAGTAGACATGGTGCTTAGGGACATGGCTTAATGGTGGTTTTGGCAGTGTTAGGTTGCTGGTTGAACCTGGTGATCTTAAAGGTCCCTTCCAACCTAAACAATTCTATGATTCTGTATCTTATACATGTACCTTACAGAATGTATTTAGTCAGATTTAGTCATCTTTTTCATGGGGGGTTTCTTATGGTCATATTCAGGAGCTGCCAAACTTCACAAGCTTCTGAACACAAGACATGAAATCAAATAATATCAAAGCCCAGATATTGCAGCATATTACAAAAATTACAATTCCAGTAATTGACCACATCTAATCACCTGACTATTCAACTGTATAACAATAAAACACAAGATGTTTTACAGGTATGCAATTACAGGGAAAATCAAAACTACATTGTCCTCTGTTACTATGCAAACAGAGAATCCAAACTTACATTTTAACTGTCTTCCTAATATTAGTATGGTTTATGAGGAAAATATTAAAAATAATATGCATTCACATTTCTTTCATCCTCAGTATGCTTTGCAAGTTAAAAAGATGATTATTTCACTCGTTAGATGAAACAGATCGTTAGCGTATGCTACGGCAAATTATTGCAAATTATTTCAACTGTACAAAGAGTGTGTTCAGAACAGCAAAATGTTAGTTGAGGTTATTGTGTCTCTTCTACACTATTTCTTTCTGTTAAGCTGCTGGCCAGAGGCTCACAAACTGGTGTTCCTAGAGATATTAAAATTGAAGGGGTAAAGGTTTTATTTGCTAAAGAGCTGTGCTGGTGATTAATCATTAATGTACAATTCAATTAAGCTTACAAAAATACCATGTGCAGGTCAGAACTCCAAATGTAAGAAAAGGAGTTTCATCACTCTGTGTGTGTGAGAGGGGGCGTGTGTGTGTGTTTGTACATGTGCAAGAAAGGGACAGAACGTAAAAGGGTTTAGTAAGCTCTAAGTATTTCATTGAGCTTCTATTCTCTGGCAAACGGCTTCAAGAATAAATTTATTTTATTTCATTTCATGATAAATACCTGCAGAGATATTTCTCTCTATCTGGCCTGACTGCTGTAAAGAGAACATATATAAAAAAACTTAATGGTATAATTTATCAGCCCTATAGTGGCGGATTACAGAGAGGTGCGGAAATCTCTAAAAATCAGCCTTCTTTGAAATAGAATGAGTCCAGAATTCAAGAATCCAAGCAGGGACTGTCCTCATAGAAGAAAAAGAACACAAGTGAAAACCAAAGTTAGGGGTAGAATCTAACGATTCTGCCGAAAAAAGTACCAAAAATTAAATTTTACATAATCAGAAGGGTACATTGTGGTATCTGACTGAGAGGAAGAGTTTCAGTTGAAGCTTAGGAATCACCACCAGGTATGCTGAACAATCAAATCTTCATACTACCTATCTATACAGAATCCCAGGGATGTTTTTCTTCTCCCTTTGGAGAAGAGGAGGCTCCAGGGGGACCTTATAGCAGCATTCCAGTACCTAAAACGGGCCTACAGGAAAGAGGGAGGAGGACTCTTTTAACAGGGAGAGTAGCAATAGGACAAGGGGTAACGGTTTTAAACTGAAAGAGGGGAGATTTAAATTAGGTATTAGGAAGAAATTTTTTACTATGAGGGTGGTAAGGCACTGGAACAGGTTGCCCAGAGAAGCTGTGGATGCCCCTTCCCTAGAGGTGTTCAAGGCCAGGCTGGATGAGGCTTTGAGGAACCTGGTCTAGTGGGAGGTGTCCCTGCCCATGGCAGGGGGACTGGAACTCAATGAGCTTTAAGGTCCCTTCCAACCCAAACCATTCTATGGTTCTTCCACATCTGAAAAGTTAGAATTCCTATGCGGGAGGGGAAGAAATCTCTGATACATGGCTGATGTTAGCAGAAATTGGTTCGAAATCTTTCTGTTGACAAAGACTATTCACAAAACTGTTGCTTCTTTTTCATGTAGTATACAAGTGGAGGCAAGTCTCATGGAAATGTTAGCCTTGCTTTCTCTCTTTAAAAAACATTGTGAACTCTTTCCTCGAGAACAGCAACCTGCCTTTCAAAGAAGTCCTCTCTCATAGCTTTACAGATGTGTATGCTGTGCCCCAGACTCTAAGGAGTTTTCTACATTAAAGCACTCAGATATGAAAGTTAATCGAGCTAAGGTTTTAATCTCTCATGTCTATACTACTTGAGAGTCAGTCTCTTACAATCACTAATAATTGTTTTCTCTTTCAGGGGCCAGTTTATTTAATGTGTGTAATGAGGCAGTTTTCACACTTAGAGAGATATGATGTCAGTGATGTTATATCAAGAACTTTAGACAGTTGTGTGAAGCAGTAAGCACTACTCTTATTTGACTTTATCTAAAGCACTGTTCTTTCCATCTCAGAGTGCACTGAAGTCTCCACAACTGAAAAAAGTACTGACACAAATTATGGAATAAGGATGTGATAAAATAATACATTTATTAGATTTATCCAGCAGCATCATTTTCCAGTTGTCTTTTCTAATCAAAGTACATTACAAAGTAATTATAAGAATTCTAATTAGAAATAGTATATATTTTGAAAACTCAGATATAAAACAATCAAATAGCAGAAGTCTCAATGATTAAAACTTTAGGATTCTTTAAATTATATGAGTAGCTAACCAGGAATGCTGAATAACATTTTCCTGCAGTGGTACTCAAGAGTTTCCTCAAATGGTTCATGTTGTGGAAACTACCTTTGCTAACCAGAAAAGCTAGTAGGATCTACAGTATATTCTGATAGAAGATTATAGAAATAACCAGATAACTACACAGACTGAATTAGTAGAAATTGTTTCCCTTTCTATTAATGTCCACCTCAGGAAATAAATAGTCAATAAAATTAAATTTTCACATTAAAAAACCTGAATAATTTCTTAAATGAACCAGTATCTTTTGTATTTTGCTGTTTGGAAAGAAGCTGTTATAGAAACCTAGCTACTTCATTTAATAGTACAAATTACTTCCAGAGACTCCAGCCAAGAACATGGATATTTCAGTGATGAGCAGGAGAAAATCTCATTAAATTAAGTACTCATGGCACTAAAATCTAAATATATCACAACTTTTTAAGAACACTATTAATGGGCTGGTGTTAATTGGAACCTAGAGGAAAAGTATGTGTCTTATGGATTGAGAGGCTATTATTTTATTTCACACAGTTAAAATACTGTAAGAGCAACATTTTGCACAGCATAATGATGCTGCATTGACTCTTCCATCTTTTGTTTAACACAAGGTAAACAGAGACACCCATTTTTACATACAGTAGTATGTAAAATAGATAGTGAAGATGCCTATGAGCACCAGTAGAAGTTTTTAAAGGTGCTGTTATATAGTCTAAGACCCTATAAATCAGTAATGTTCCTATATTCGCCTTGTTTGGTTCTTTTTTAGTTTAAGCATTTATATAATGAATTTATCCCTAAAGATACGATCAATTCCGTACAGATTTCTACTAGCAATAACACCGAACAAGATAATCTTTCAAAAATTTACAAATGTACAATATATTTATAACATTACTTTCAGACAGCTTCAGTGCAAAGATATACATATAGTACATCATGATAATTGTTCATAAAAATAGCAATTGGCATTTGTCAAAAAACAAGGCATAGTTTCAACATACACCTCCAGCCATTGGCTAAGAGATGTATATATTTTTATAAAGCATTTGAATGTGAACCTTATTCTTCTGTTTATAAAAAATATATGTGCAAATGGATGTGTCTAATTCTCCCTAAATCAGTTACCTAGTTATACCACAGAGTCCTCTTTAACAAGATTGGCGGTATCTTTAAACGTATCCTCTGTTGCTGTATAAGCTAATGGTTGGTCTCTCTTCAGAGTAATCTTGGGAGGCAGTGAAGGAGAAGGGGTAGGGACATTTTCTGTGCCCTGCTGCTGTTCCTTTTCCATCTGAAACAATAATCATAAGTTAATCATAATCCAAGTTCACATTCTAATGTACAAAACATCCAACCTTAGCTTTCAGAAATGTTAAATAAATATCCAAGTACTTTGCTAAAGTCAAGTGTTATCGTATAAGTTATTTCTGCAAATCGCCACCTGTAACAAAAATTAAATGCTAATTTCACCTCAGATAGTACAGCTGAGTACACTACTACAAACTTACTCCACACATTGAAACTTGTACTTTAATACTTAAATATCAGGAGTAGCTTGGTATGTCTGTATGTACATACATGAATGTAGCATTGGCAGTACTACTGTTTGCAAATAGTTAAAATCATTAGTGTTGGGGAAATGAATCCCTGGCTTTCTGAACTAACTCTCTCACCTTGTTCGAGGATTAAAAACCCAAGTTTTTCACAAAAAGCAGCTAGTTTTTGTCATGTGACTGCAGAACCGAAGTTCTTAAGTCACTTAGGCCATCTCGAAATTTTAAACTGTAAGGTGAAAAGGGCTGGAATTACTGCCTCAAGTCAGGAGAACTCCAAACTTTCATGCCTAAGCCAGGGGAGAATTCCTCCAGGACACATACCACCCACTGGCACACCATCTTAAAGAACTGTCTCATCCAAGTGTATGGATGAAAAAAATAGGGCTGGTACAGAAGCAGGGCTGCAGTACACAGAGCTATTGAATTTTTGTACAGTGCTGAAGCCAGAACTGAGAGAGCAGAAATAGTGCGGTACAATAGCCTCCCACTTGCTCTGTGTCCCTGAACTGTACCAGAATGCACCAGCAAGCTGAAACCAGCACCTGAGACCCTGGAGCGGGAGCAGGCCACAGTGCTTGGGCTGGAAAGCAGAGATGTGGGCAATGCAGCTCTGCTGCCTGAGTTGGATGCCTCCCGAACACCTCATTCTGTGTGAAACTTTATAACTTTTCTCAAAACCACTTCAGTTCTACCTTGACCTGGGCTGGAATTTCTGGGCTGCTTCACTTAGCAGCAGAATCTACACATAATCTTTATCCTATGAAAGCAAGAACAAAGTCTAGCAGTACATTAGCTGAAAAATAGAATTATACAGTATTAAGGAATACCTCTGCATATATTGGGTTTTCAAAATTAGTGTTTTGTTTCACTTTTCTCTTGAAGAAACTCCACTTTGATTCCTGGAACATAAAAATTATGAGAACTTTACACATTTTTCTCAGAACTTCTCCGGAAACTGACATCACCGTTGGTGTATTTCACTTGACTGACTGCTAACTTAGTGATTTCAGCTGGATGTTCTTACATTGCCATGTTGTAATTCTAAGCATGAGACGCGACTTTCTTTTCTGCTAGATAACCAGTTACGGTTACTAAAGCAGTATTCACAAGGCTAGGACAGAAGGCAATAAAAGTGACTGGATTAATTCGTGGAAACCTATCATTCCAGACAAATAGGTCAAAGAGAAAAAAAAAAGTCTTGAAAACAACACCAGAGAAATTACTGGGGGACATGAAACTACCACAGGTTAACACAGCTGTCATTTCAAAGCTCATCAGAGGTGCTTTTTAGTGCACAATGTGTGAAAATAGTCCTGTAAACAAACCATCATCAGCTCATTCAGATGGATTTTAAGACATAAAAAAGTATCTCCCATGAATCATGAATAAACTAGATGAGGCTATACTTTGATCTTGATAGTTAAAATGTCCTATAAGAACACATAGAACAAATTTCTTAAATGTCCTAGCTAGCTTTTTTAAATATGGATAAAATTACAAATATATGTGAAAAAAAACCAATTAGGACAGTACACTTACTAAATGTCTTATTTCAATTTGCTGTACCAAAAAAACCCTGGGGTTTCACTGTTTTAAACCAAAATGTAATTTTTCTTGGGTTTGTTTTCATATTTTACAGGGGGGGAAAAAAAAAAAAAGAGAAAAAACCTCCACATTCTGCTGCCTCTGTTATGGTATAACCCATTAGGCATTTATAAATAATTATTAGAAGTCCGAAGTAAAGCCTTAGTTATAACCATTTCTGCTGGGGAGCACTGACATTTTACAGCAGTTACATTACCATTTTCAGACTAGTATCTCCCCTCAAAATGAAGCACAAGAACAAACAGTGAAAGAAAACTCTCTGTTCCAGTCTGTTCACTTCAAAATAACTGGGTGGGCCAGGAAGAAGGGGGTTGATCCAAATAGATCCTTAGCGAGTGCCTTGGGCAACTCTGTGCTTGTGCTACTTTTTTCTTATGGAACTGTTCCAGTTCTAGCTCCTGACCAGCTCTTGTAAGTCTTGTAAATATGGCCCAGTTAGTTGGACTTGATGCAGATTATGTGCCAACTCCATGGCATTATCTAAACAGAACTGAAACTATATTGCAGATTCGCCAACAATTCGATTTCCCTGATCTGGAGCAAAAAACAAACAAGGCAGCCTTACACCATTTCTGTGTCCTACCTGAGGTGCACCTGTACTCTGAGGGGGTTCCTTCGGACTAGCAGATATCACAGAAGCATATACCGGATTTTCAAAATTTTCATTTTCCTCACTACCAGCTGCTGCTACCTGTACAAGAAGGAAAATCAACGTTCTTCAAAGAAGAAAAGAAGATCATAAAGAAAAAGGAAAGATGAAAGTCAATCTTAAATTTCTCTTACTTGTGTTGGCCGAACAACTGTAACTGCACTGGCTGCGCTGGCTCCACCATCTCTGGTTGCATACATTGGATTTTCAAATGTGATCGGCTGTTTCCCTGACTCCACTGCAAAGTTTTCATTCTATGAAGGAGCAAAACCCAAAACAACAGCTGCAGTGCAATAAACACATCCATATTCCTATGAATTAATTTATAGTCCAATTCTTAATCTCAGGGAACAATGCATGTTTACTTTCATATAGGCTTAGACAAAATCTAGCATTTGTTAAAATCAAAATGTTACTTTATTATCCATTATTTTACTCCCTGACTTAGCGTCCCAGACCTTTGATGGTTCCAATATTACTCCATTCCCTAGCTGGACAAAAAATACCCCACATTTCAATAATTGACTCAAAGTATTTTATGATAAGAAAAAATGACTCTCACAAATCACACCCTTAACAGGGAAGAGATATCAAAGGAGGCATGATCCCAAAATAAAGATTTCATTTTAGAGACTTCAATTTGACATACAAATTAAAAAGCACTATCTGAAATACAGAAGAATAGGATTCATTCATTTTATCCCAGCAGGGAGATTGCTATACTTTTTGAGACAAAGCAGTAAGTGCATCCCCTTAGTTATAACATATGAGTTATGTCGGAAATAAAATGTTTCACAGTTTTTAGTACATCTCTTATTATAAATCAATACTTTGTCCATGCATGAAGGCCACTATGTGGATAGCAGCTACTTCACAGACATACTGCCAATCCCAGAGCTGCAGCTACGGTGCTCACAGTAATGGGGCAAAGGTGCTGAGTTAAGTATTTCTTAAGAAAATATTTAGTGGCAGGTAAGGGTAGCCACCCAGGGCTAGCCAGCTTAGCATCAACAGGGTAATGAAAGCAAAACCCCACCCAGTCTCACTTGCCCTGCTCCCTGCCATAGCCCCATCACAGGAACAGTGAGGAATAACACAGGAATAGTACATGAGCTAGTTCTTTAAACCTGCTTCACTTCTACAAACCATGGCTTCGTGCAATAAGGATCCACACTTTGTGCTATGAGATTATAGCTCTTTACCACACAGTGAATTCTTGTCAGGCCCCTCAAATTAGCCTAGCTTGTGTAAGAACAGCCACACTGAAAAATACCCCTCTAACATCTACTCATGCATATGTGATGTTACAATTTTAGGAAGCACATCCCACAGTTCTTCGCTGCCATAAACCAAAGCCTTTGAATTCTGTCCCAGTGAACTATACTGTTTTTTGTTTATATTCTGAATACATAGAGAGAATTAACACCACTGAAGTAGAAATAGCCTGTATCCAGACCTGCTATCAGCAATGTAAAAACTGCATCAGTTGGACTTCAGTATGTAATGGGGGCCTACAGGAGAGACGGGGAGGGACTCTTTATCAAGGAATGGAATGACAGAATGAGGGGTAACGGTTTCAAAATGAAAGAGGGGAGATTTAGATTAGATATTAGGAAGAAATTCTTTACTGTGAGGGTGGTGAGGCACTGGAACAGGTTGCTCAGAGAAGTTGCGGATGCCCCATCCCTGGAAGTGTTCAAGGCCAGGCTGGATGGGGCTTTAAGCAATGTGGTCTAGTGAGAGGTGTCCCTGCCCATGGCAGGAGGACTGGAACTAGGTGATCTTTAAGGTCCCTTCCGATGCAAACCATTCTATGATTCTATGTCAATATTAGGCCAGAAAATGGAGAGTAGCATGAAGTTTTTAATGCATGAAAAAGATTTGAGGTAATACTGAAGCCTAAAGCTATTTTCCCAGTATTTATTGAAATGTTCATATGGTTATTTCATTACACAAGCTGCCTAATTATAACAAAGAGTGTTTTTCCTCATCTAGAATAGGTCATATACATATATTATGAGCTTATCTTCACCAGCAGTTTCATTTCATATTAATTAACTGTCACTTAAGTCTGTAATTCATCTTTAACTTTAGAAGTTTAGGGATTTTCTAGTGTAGACTTTGCAGCAAGTGCTTATTATTCAATAATAAACCCATATAGTCCATGAATAAGCTGAAATAGGAAAGGGGGTAACTGGCTTAATTTCTACCATATAAATCTTGAGAAAAGTCACATTATTTTGAAGAACAGCCTGCATTTGTCCTTGCCTTCAATTTACAAAAATCATTTTCAGGAAATTATCAATCAATGTTCACTTCTTTTTCTAGAATACATTTATCATCTCACTATCTTTTTAACATGAAAGACTATAAGCTAAAAATGGCATTAAAAGAACACAAAAAAAAAATCATTTCAGAAATAAACCTTACCATTTGCATTGCTCTGTCTATAGCAGAGTCTCCTCCAAAGCCAGAGACTCCTATGTCCATACTCACATCTGCTCCAGATCGGAAAGTTACCCCATTGCCATTTTCAGTAGATTTTACAAGACTGCTTAAACTACAGCAAATAAAAAAAAAAAAAAAAAAAAAAAGAAGAAGAAGTTACACAGAAAGAGAGCTTTTATAAAACAGATTCTCCTAGTTGTTCTTCTAAGCATAATTATCACTTGGAATTTTTGCCAGCTATAAACAAGGGCAGTATTCCTGCATGAGTTCAACAGGTTTTTTAACCTGTTAGCCCACTCAGAATTATCTCAACTCTATATGTGCTCACATAGACATCAAATTAACTCAATGAATTACAATTCCCCCAAATTTACCTACATTTTGACTATTCATTGAAACTGATTTTTTAAAAAATGCAGCTGAAATGGCATGCAAATTTATGGATATAATTCCAACAACACCTATACTAAAGATGTGTATGCATGCAAATCATGAAGATACCTACAGGATACTGTTTTCATATAAGCAAATGTTCAATCTGCGTATAGATTTGCGGTAATTGCAAGTG
>JAOXJK010000077.1:22107844-22129513 GCA_025774025.1 Xenus cinereus
CATCACTGTAAGCTATGCAGACTCTCAGCCAGAGAGAGAGAAATCCTGCAGTGGTATGTTCTTTCTTCTCAGGAAAGGCTGAGCAATTCTATTTTATTGGTGCTCCTGGAAGCACTGTGGGGGCTCTGCTGCAATGCAACAACCAAGCACTAAATTCTAGTGCTTAAAAGGCTTTCCAGTGCATGATAATTATCTAGAAGTTATCTTTGCTCACACTGAGTTCTGTAAGCTTTGTTTCAAGTTGCCATTGTATTCTATTATACTGATCAAACAATACCTTGTACAGAATTGTAAACATTATTGTAAGCCATAATTTGTCAGAAATTCTCTAGTCCTGAAATCAGTGCATTTGAAAAAATGAAAATTAAATAATTTGGAATTTCAAAACAAAAATCAGAAACTGTGACCAATTTTGCAGCTGAGTATGGTCTGGTTGGAGTGAAATATCCATATCCATTTTACAAATGACATGCAAAGAGATTAAAGGAAATGCACAAGGTGACCACAAATCAGTGATAGCTGAGAATAAAAGCCAGGTGTCCTGACTTCCCATCATCTATTATATCAGCTAGCTCATCCCTCCATATTTCTAATTCAGTAATGCATTTACATTCCTAAAGAAAAGCTTCCTTTGCTTTCATCTCCAGTTTGACAGATTATTCTACCTGCATCACACTCTGTGCTGCTGCCTTCTATGAATCGAGTCCCTTGAGGACAAGCGCAGGTGTACCCTCCTGGTCTTAGCAAGCAGAGGTGGCTGCAGACATCTTTACAAGGATTAGGCACTGAAAAAAGTAATAAAGACAGTTGAAGAAGCAGTGTAGCATACTCCTGAGGTAAGATAGGGCAATTCCCTAGTCAGTAGTGTAGCTCATCATCATCACACACCAAAAATGCAAGCTCTAGATCTATTATTTGAAAACAACCGATGCCCAAACACCACATTTATATCAAAACCTTCTCTCTGGCTTTTCTTACATTCTTAAGGGAGAGCCTATGGCTGTTGGGAGCTAGTGTAGCACCAAGAAGAAACCGAACATCTCCAAGCAACATGGAGCTTTCTGACTCTGAAAGCTAAAACACCTTTAAAGAGAGGTATGGTGGATGTTTTTCTGGACACCCTCCCCTGTGATTACTGTGGACGTGTCATAGCTGAAATATGCCCCTTGGAGGCAGTATTAAATGGCCATCACTTTCTATGCTACCAGGATAAATTCATATTGTGACTGCCACCTCTATAACAGCTTCATGATGGAGGTAAAGAAGAGCAAGGACAGAGTCAGAACTAAGAGACTCTAAAGAGCAGTGTGTGTTATTCCACTGTTGATTTCATGGAGGGTATGCAGAAAACACTTGTCAGCCTCTGTTCGGTTTTTAGGTTTTCAGAAGTGAATACTATCACATACTGATAGACACGTTATCAGGACATTACTAAGCTCTTCGAAGACATCAATACCAACTTTGATCTCATAGCAAGGAGTGGCTCACCAGTTTGCTGATTACCTACCTGACTGATTGTATCTGTGCTGGTGATAGATGCGCACTTGAGTAAGCCACGGATTTACGGTCAGCACTTTCACCTTTTCTCCACTTCCAAATTTATCTTTCTTCCAGACTTCTCCTCGTTCTTTAGCTATCCAATATAAATGGCCTTCAAAGACATCAAGGCTGTATGGACTGCCTACTTCTCAAAGAAACCAAACAAAATACTGTCAGCAAGCAAATCTCTAGCAGAAGCAATAAAACTGCTGTTCTTCTTCAGCTTAAATATATCATCTAATCCTTTCATTTTAAGGCATTTGCAGACATATAGATATGTATACATCCTCATGTGCCTGATCACTTCATGCCACTGTGCTTGCAGACTGCTTAATATATAAAAAAGGAAGAATCCACTTTTCCACCTTGTCCCCTATTTTGGTCACGTAAATTACCCTCAGGGAATCTAGTTACCGGGCATCATGAGCTCTGAACATTTACCCCTGTATAAAGGAGGAGAAAACACTACCGAGACTTAGTCTTTGAAAAGCTCCCGATTCTAGCCCCACTTGTGAAGCCCAGGTGCTTGTTAGCATACCTCTTGGTTACTGTTATATCAATTGCATAAGTTCTTACCTCCATGTAATACTACAGTTCTGTCTGTCCCATCAGGTCTCATGGATTCAATAATATTTTCTTTAGAATCACTCCAATAGATCCTATCATTGTTCAAATAGTCAATAGAAAGACCTGTTGGCCAGCCAAGGTCTTCAGAGACCAGAGTTTGTCTTTGTTGTCCATCCATCCAGGCACATTCTATCTTTGGCTGCCTCCCCCAGTCAGTCCAATACATGAGCCTGAAAGGACAGAATCAGAATTTAATATAGTGCAGAATTTGGTCACCATGATTATCCTTCGGAGTTTCATGGAAAAGGTCAGTTGTGGAACATAAAGCTGTTCAGCAACCCATGTTTTGCAGACGTGATCAGGAAAGTCACAGAGAGTTCACTGAACAAGCTTGTTTCAAATACAGAAGATAAATACTGAAAAGAGAATGTTTGCATCTTGTGTCCTAATTTGGAGACAGAGTGATTTTAATGACAGTTTCCCATTCTCAGTGAAAGAAAAATTACTGTGAACACTGAACACCCAACAGTCACAATAAAGCTGGAAAGCCCAGGTGACTTCAGGCAGCTGTGCTGCTTCACTCCAGCTGTGAGAAGTGCATATCGTGATATCTGGTGATCCATCATACAATACAAGATGTAGCAAGCACAGCTGTTGAATGAACCAGTGCATTTATACTGCTTTCACTGTGAACGAGGCTATGTCTGTATTATTGGAGCTGGTAAAGAGAGATTCTCATCAACTTCCCTGTTTCGGTCGTAACAGAGAAATTCAGTGGGCACACAATACTGTAGAAAGGAGTTTTAATACGACCTACGTGGTGTTATCACCAATACAAGCACCCATACGAATTCTCATCCTAAAATACTTTCCCACGTACAGAAATTTCCTAACATTAGTAAAGGGAAACACCAAAACGTATTCCCTTATTCTTTGCTGTAAAGTTTACCATTGCAGGGGGTTTTTATGGTATTGAATAGCATTGAAAAATCATTCTGGTAAGTCCTGTAGTACTTACCCACGTTTTGGATTGACAGCAATAGCTGCTGGTTGATCCAGTAAAGAAAAGATAAGCCATTTCCTGTACCGCCCATCTAATTTTGCCACCTCTATGCGATTAGTGCCCGCATCAGTCCAGTAAAGATGTCTAAATTACATAAAACACAAAACATTCCATAAGTAAATATTTTATACTTGGGAAAGGAATTAAAAAAGAAAAATCTCTTTAAGAAGGAAAGCTATATCAAACCCAAACAAAATTAATATATTGAAGCTGCATTGATTACATCTGAACTTTTTTAGTCTGAAACATACAGACCCTAAATATAGGTGAGTTTAGCAAACTTGATCATTTGACTCACTAGTTTTCCCCTCTGACCAAGTTTCTGCAACTGCCTCTGTTCCCTTGTCGGAAAATCTTCATTAAAGAGCTACTGAGAACTTTAATTGTTACTTTTAAGCAGCAGAGGTGGCTAATAAACATCTTTAAAGATTCAGTTTTCCAGGAGATGATAAACTTCATTACAAATAAAAATTTATCTACCGTGTAATTTATACAGCAACTCTGAAGGTATCCAGCTTATTAGTCCGCAGGTTCTCTAGACTTTTGTCTTCTGACACAGACGTTAATGAATAAATTGTTACCACATCAGAGGCAGACGCTTTTAGTGCTTACAAACAGGGCACTCAGTCTGCTCTTCCTTGAATTTTGTTTACCTTTATCATCATGGCTTTATTTTTTTTTCACCTTAGACAATAAACACAGTCATCATTATGTATTCACTAATCACACAGTGCCTTCTGATGGAAGAAATTATCTCACAATTGGCTCGGGAAAGTAAGAAAATACTGTAATTACTATTTTGCAGATGGGAAGAAGGACTAAGTGTCTCAAATCGTGTATCAGCTTTTATATAATGTGCAGATACTTAAATATTGACTTTCTTAATACATTTCAAGATTGTTCTGAAATCAGTGTAACACTATGTTTGAAGTACTGAAGATCCTAGCCTCACCAGCATGCTGGTGATATCCTTTGTCCTTGCTCTCATGACCATCTAGATTTGTCAACAGAAATTCAGATGATACTCCCTTCTGCCCTCAAAGACATTTGGTTTTCCAGGTGGCCTGCAGTTCACAAAGCAAACAGCAAAATAGCCTAGTCCACACTAGTCCAGACCTTAATACATCTATCTCGTTTTTAAAAACAGCTGAAAGGAAAGATAAAATTTCCCACTTCTTTTTCATCATGACTGGCAAAATTTTTCAGGCAAGTGAATCACTTCAGCCAGCCAGCTTGGCTTTATCCTGCTCTAGAAATCAGGGCAACATACTGCATGAGCAACTCCATAACTGTTTCAAAGGACACACCACCTAACACAGCATCCATCACCTAACACAAAGAGTCTAGGTAATAAAAGCTACATATCGGGCCCCAAACTGGAATAAGCCTTTTCCTAATCTCTTCCTACTCATACAATAGTGTTTTGAAACATTAGAAAAAAAATCTCCGTTGCTACAAACAACATCCAGAGTTTAAAGTGCTACCTTGCCGCAATCCAATGTTTTACCACTTTACTGATGCACAACTGACCTGCCACTTGTGGAGCAATGCAAGTTTCATCAGAGGACACGTGATGCAGTCAGCAACATGCATTTGACCTATTAACCTGCTGTATAGGCAAACAGAGCTTACTAGATTCTTCTTAACTACCTTGAGACTAGATATCTTCAGAGATAGTTCATAAGGAAGAAAAGAGTGGATTTTGCATTGCCTGATCAGACCCTTGACATATTCAATGTACAGCATTTTTCTAGCTTTACAGTGCACTTACCTTCCAACCCAGTCAACAGCTAACCCATCAGGATTAACTATGTATTTGAGATTCAAGTCAACTTCTTTTGTAGGATTGTTCCTACTGCTGTCAAATGTGGGCAGATAAGCACGTTTTATGGCTCCAAACTCAGAACCCTGGCCCAGAATGCTGAAGTACACAATACCTTCAAAGAAGATGACAAAGTTAATTTTTAATGTCTGGTTATTCCATATTTTTGGAAAATTAGAATTTTTCTGAGGCTCTTATGTGAAGATACCTGATCCATTTAGTTACGAATAACAGAGTTACTTGTCTGTTCAATTGAATTATACTCTGTTAGTGTGTAAATTTTTAAGCTATTCATCATAGGTAAGATGTACATCTAAAGTCATCTTGATCTAGATTATCAAGAAACATGTATCACACTTTTCAAGAGTAGATGGTCTTAGCTTTGAAGCCTTTGCACACAATTTTGAGAGTCATTTAGACTCTCATGACTCTAAGGAGCAAGTATGGCCCCGTGAAAAAGGCAAAAGCAGGGAAGGCGATAGACAAAGATATCAGCTAATAGAGGGATCTGTTGGTCAATCCTTCTTAGTATTAGGATTAGTTCTTGCAAGACTTGAACCAGGTTTGGGGACTGGTAGAGGCAGAAGAGGGAGGGGTTCATTTACAGCAATCCTCTACTACTGCATAATCCCAAAGAGCCACAATTCCACAACTGAATTCACACCAAAACAAAAGGAAAAACAGAACATAACCTAGCTAAACTAAATTAAAGCCTTAAAAAGAACCACACTAATGCTGAAGAATGAGTAAAAGGGAGGGATGCATAGACATGGCTAGTTAATCTATTTTGATTTTGGTTCCCAATATAAATTAAATACCTATGATGCAGAAATGCATCTTTTTAAACCAACCATTGCACAGCTGAGTATTAATTTTCTACACATACTCACTCAGGCCTATTCCTTCAGGGTCCCAATCATAATCCAGAGCTTGGATGCGCTCCTGGTTATCAATATAGTCAGAGTACTGTTCTGATGAGATATTGTATCTTCGAATCCGCACGTTATCCGGCAGCAGTAACAACGGAGGATTACCTGTGAAGTTATAATGAATTTTACTTTAATTTATTTCTCATTTTAGAAGAAACAAATGAAAATCACTTCTAGTTAAAACTAAACTGGGGTTTTCACAAGTTCTGTCTGAATAAGAAGCAGATGGAACACAGAACCACTTCTAAAGTTTCTGTGCTAATCAAATTTCTTGGCTTTGCAAAATTAATTAAAAACTCTGGAAATGCTTACTGCTGAGGACAGTATTATACTTTTCACCATAAATTTTGTGCAGTAGTAATCATTAAGGGATAATTCCTTAAAAATTCTTAAACATTACAGTGTTGGCATATCACCACCTCACATCTCAAAAATAGAATGCCACTATACACTATGCAGTTCAGCTCCCTGCCTCAAAGTATGGGAAACAATTTGAAAAGTATGACTACATTGCTGGTACCTTCAGCCACAATCTGTCTGAGTTCTTCTACCTGAACGTCTTTAAATCCTAATGTCTCCATATTCAGATGAGTGTTCACCTACCTACAGGTTAATTTGGGGTTACCCTCAATACTCTAATGACCTGACTATCAGTCCCACCTGGATGATTCTGATGGTGAGAAAATTTAATTGTTCATTCATTTTGCTAAGGACAAAGTTCAGTTGGGGGTCATGGACTTAAATCCTAGGCCTTCTTCCAGAGAAAAAGTTCTCCTACATTAATCACATCTTCACAGAGCCAATGAGAAAGGACAAGGCATTCACCTGGGAAAGGAAAATCTCATTTACCACTGCCTTTTCCAACTAATAATGCTCAATTTCCTATGAAGTGTTCATGCGAACCCTCTAAGTCATGTCCAACTATGGGGGAATGAGATAAGTGACTCTGTTCTCTAATGAACATACAATTCAGTGTAGATATTGACAGAATTTATAATATATATGCTATTACAGGAAAAAGGGGACCTGATACTTTACGTGTGTTCTGAAAATGCTTACTAATCAGGCCTGCAGTGGACACAGGAAGAGTTCTGGACAAATACAGAAATAGAACTTTACCCACAACAAATTTCATTACATTATCAGCTACAGTCATGTTATCTTCTATCAATTATCCTTGAAAACTTCCGATGTCTAGATGTGTCCTGAAAATAGCCTATGAAGAAGAGTTTCAAAGAACTAGATTTCTGACACAGGCACATATCAGGTGCAAATGCCCTTATATATTTTCAGTCTCATGCTCAACAGTAAATATTTGGTGAATTAGACCCCTGGACTGAAAACCTGGAGACCTGGTTTTCCTGTATCATTTACAAATAATTTTCAGATTTTAAAACCTCCAGCAGCACACATTTTGGTCACCGGCATTCTGTTCTGAAGATTTTACTATTTGACTAGGCACACCACATTTCTATCACGGATCTCTTAAATCTGTTAAAGTATAAGTACTTTTCTAAATACAATATTGTTTCTGTCTTTTATATAGTACTGCTGCATTGTGACTTTTTTCTGTTTTCTTCAGCTCTTTACTATTACTATTCTATTACTATTATTTTCTGAATTAACTTCTCTACCTATTCAATGACTGTCACGCACTGTAGTCATTGCACTGAGGTATGATAAATAGCTAATTATTGGTTTTAAACATTGGCCAAGGTCCTCCTGTTTGTGTGCATCAGTCCATGAACACTGAATGGCAATCTGTCATCAAACTGCCTTTGATTTGTACCCATTTAATGCAACTTTCTTCTGATGTATTATTTTGTTGTGAAAACCTAAACTTCAGAATAGGCAACATAAATTTCCTTCTGATGACAACCACAGGATAAGGTGGTTTTTGTTCACAGAAAATTTCAAGAGAAAGGAAGGCAGGCGTCCAAATCAAGATATCATTTTTAATGTTTACAATTGGGAGCAGAGATGAGCATTTCTATTCCTGATTATGGAATGGGTGTAATACACAGATAATGTTATGTTACAGAATAAAGTTTGGTTTCATTCGCTCTTCCTAAAAAAGAGAGGATTATATTCATTAAGTTGCTACACTCCACTTGCTCTTTACAGGTAGCAATCAATCTTGCTGCTGGTTAACATACCATTAGCTGCACACTGTTTCCCTTGTTGATCACCCACAGACCTGAAGCCATCTGCACAGAAACATTCATAGCTTCCTTTGGAATTCTTGCAGTCTTGGGTGCATGTTCCAAAGATCTCACACTCATTGATATCTAGACATAAGTAGAGAAAAGATACCTAGAGCTTAATCTCTTTCTTTCACATGCTGGTCACCTTTACTGCATGAAGTGGCAGGTTTATCCCTTCCCCACATACTCTAAAAGGTCAGTGACCTAAAAAGTGATCTTTAACATCAGCATCTGTTATCTAACAGAAACCCTCATCACCCATCTACTGTTTAACTTAAAAGATTGCTATTAACTGCGTGCTCCTGCTTATCAGATTGCTTTTCAAGAGACATTTTGGATCATGCATTTTTGTGTTTAATCACCAAGGAAAGAAAAAAGATGAGGCATGACTACAATGGAATGCAAGAACAAAGCCTTCTTGAAATGCTGAACCAAAGATACCCAGTCCTCGGGAACAGTATCAGCAGGAAGGAAAGGGAGAGGTGGCCTTGGATCATGTTTAATAAAACTACACAAATTGAACACAAAACTCAGGAGCAACAAACAGAAGTATTCTCATCAAACCATACTGAAATGGTAACTGTGAAGGTACTACATTGCATGAGCACAAAGAATGGCCTTTGGGTAGACTCCTCACCATACTTTATCTGCATATAATCAGGGAAAAAGTATGGCACAATAGACCTGTGCTCTTGTGGTGCAGAATAGAAGGAGAGTATAGCCTTCAGTAAGTTTTGTCTCAATAAGGGAAAACCAAAAACCAGCAAACTTCTGATCCTAAGATTGCAAAGGTATGACAAAACGTACATACAGTAAAGCAAAAACATGTAAGTACAGCCACCAAAAGCTTCTAGCAAGTCTGAATTGTGGAGCCAGTTCTTTACTGCATGAGGTCTGCACATTAGAAAACATGATTTTGCAGCAAAACTTTTTAGGAAGCATCTGCTAACTGTATAAAAATCCTGTTAGAATGCAAAAATGGCTAGTCACATTGAATGATGGAGTGACAGGTCACTGAACACTTATCAGTGAGAAGATGTTTAGAAGATTCAAAATACCATCACAGGAGTTTCGGTTAGTTTCACTGGCCTTGTACCCTGGCCTACAGGAACAGATAAAGCCTCCTTCATTCAGGTTGGTACAGTTATGTTCACAGATATTTTCTGCACAAGTTCGCTCTGTTCCAGGATCTGGGGGGAAAAAAAAATTATACAATTATAAACAAAAAAAAGTTTTAAGTGGGAGGGGATGTCATAATTTTGATCATTATTGTCATTGAAAATGGTTGTCAAGTAGACAGTTAGGGTTTTTTCCTTTTTTTCCTAACTGAAACTGAATTAATGTGAATGTCTATTCTCTAAATCACAATTTACTAGAAGAGGGTGGTAAACTAAGTTTAACCTCTAGAAGTAAGCGAACAGGGTCAGGATAAGAGCCATAACCATCCTAGCTCACCTTCCTTAAGAAAAAAGGCATTCTACATTATCCCACTGCAGTAAGTGCAGAAACTATTTAAGAGACTTGACTCTAACTCCTACCTTTGCCAAACTACCTCTTTTATACCCAGTCCTTTCTTGTCAGTTAAACAAAAAGTGTTCTAAATTACAATTATACATAACACAGGCCCTACATTCTTTATATCCGGAAATTAGAGAGAAGATCTAGAGAGAAGCTTGTTCATGCTGTACTTAATCTAAAGCCTACTGAAGTCAATAAAAAATGTGCTGCCCTTTAAAACATGCCTATAACGGAAAAGGCAAGTCAGGGATAAGAGATGCTCTGTAACAGATAATGAAAATTACACTCTTCTCAAAGTACATATAAAATTCTATTGATTTTGACATACTCTACACATACACAAAGTATTTTCAAACTCAGATCTGTTATATAAGTAAAAAAGTTAAAATCTGTTTATTGTCAGAGCATGAGAAAAAGACACAGATATATGGCAAAGACATTACGTTAAGCTGATTATCTCATTTATACATACACATCCATCCCAGTGCTGACTAAATTAAGTTTAAACAGCTTAATTTCATATACACGTAGAAGGATAAATTCATTGCACGCACACACACAAATATTCTATTTTCTTTATTACACAGGTATTTGATGTTGGGAAGGCTACAAATGTTACAATCTGATCTGCATTCATATCTGTTTCTAAACAGTAGAAGACTGACTGCCAGAAGGTGTTTGGTTTGCACTGTTTCATATCCTTTTTATACTTCTATATTTTCATCAAGTCATTGCACTAGGTTATATTGCCTAAGGACCATTGGGATGGTATGTGGAACAGAGAAACCAGCTACTTCAAAATGGACTGCACTTCAGACTCTGCATTATTTGTGTTTTGCAGGCATGCTGGATCGTAAATCACTGGTGCATCATTTGGCAAACTTTCACTTGAATCCATCAAAGCCTGACTAACTGGAGTTGCAAGAACATGCTCATATTATCACTCTGCACGTGTCTATATATTGATATAATGAGTTAGGAACTTATTTTTCCAGATTCCATGAGAATACTCTCTCTTGCCTCAAAGTTCAAGCCAAAGCTTTTGCATCTAAATGGATGCTAGTAAATTTATAATGCATAGTCAATAAAAGTTGTGCTGAGGATTTGAGAGGGCCCTCAGCCCAAGGACTGGTTGCCTTTATAGAATTCTGTGGTCTCATGCCTGTAAACAGGAACATAAAAGCATCTCAATATACTTTTGTTTTTAACAGGGCTAGAGCAACCTACACAAGAGCCTGCCCAGGAGTAATTCTGTAGGTTGGTTTATTGCAATTGTGATTGAAATATCCAGATGTTCTTGCCTCCATAATGCAATCCATTTCAAAACAAGATCTAGCCATTCGGGTTTTTTGATGCATAAATACTCTAAGCCTAAAATGGACTGTTCAGAATGCGGAATTTCATACAGTTTTCCCCAAAAGAAGGAAAATAGAAGATACTATCATGGCTAATTGGGTAATTCTAGCACAGGCTAATTAAAAATCAATACTTCCTAGTATGCTACTCAAGAAGAAACATGTGTTGTTATCAGTTTCAGAAATTTTTATTTCACTAGCATTGTAATTTTTTATTCTATTTATATTATTACTTACTGCAGCCCATTTCATCAAAATGATCTCCACAATCGTCGTAATTGTCACAGACATAATGTAGAGGAATACAATTTCCGTTACTGCACTTGAATTCTTCACTTGTACAAGGTCTTGGGGTCGGCTCTCTACCTATAGATGAGAAGAGAAACACTTCTCTGTCACAGTTTCAGCTACACAGTACTGACAGCACTATCCCACATTACTAATGAGGGAGCTGATTCAATCTGGTAAAACAACAGCTAGAGACTTTGAAAGTCGGTAGTAAAGTTAAAACTATAACTGGGGCCTCCTGACTTCTAGTCACATCCCCATGAACTGAAAGAAGCTCCTCCATTTTATAAAGACAGAAGGCAAATTCTTCTTGTTAATAGCTGATTGAACTTTCTTTTTAATAGTGCAAATCTATTAATATCCTTTAATGATATACTTCATACATCTACTTCAAGGGATTATGGAAATATTAGTAAACTATTAACTTTAAGAATATTGTAAAATAAAGCTAGCAAATAATATCGTTAAGCAACCAAAAATATAATTAAACTTTATAATATAAAAATCAACATAGTAAATGAAAACTACATAAGACATCTGACAGCAAAAACCTATTGACTATTAACAGAGCTTCAGCAGGATTTGGGCCTAAATATCAGCACAATAGTGCCACAAATTCAGAAGTACCCATTTCTCTATTTTAAAGTCCCAAGTATCCATCCCATCCTGATTTTATGATACAGCCAAACTCTTTCTTCTTCCTTATTTGAAGTGGAGTTCATATTAAGTTGACACAATTTAGTGGCTTCTCATAATAAAATACAGTATGATTTTGAAAATCATGCTCTGTACTTTTCAGACAAATGTTTACTATTTTTTGCTACTAATATGGAGAGCTGCAAATACTTAGTACCAATAATCATAGTTCAAAATATTTCGTACTGAGCGCTAGTTTTCATAATTTATATTTCATTTTGACACTTCTGTATTCCTTTGGTATTATTAAACATTAAGCACATCACAATTACTGAATTTGTGTAAACATACAGTGTTCCTCTTTCTCATCACTTCCATCTCCACAGTCATCCTCCTGGTTGCACAGCTCGTGACTATATATGCAGCGATTGTTTTCACATCGGAAACGGAATGGAGAGTCACAAGCAATATCCACTGAAACCACAGAGATCAGGTCAGTCACATTTTGATACTTCATGCCATTGAGTCACAAACTGTCCCAATCACTTATCTGGTAACATTTATGTTTCCTATATTTTCTCCACATTTTGGTGATAATATGTTAGGCCATTATGCATTTTTTGTCAGAAGACAGTATATCATCTTTGGCCAAAGGCAAATCCTATGACTACATATAACACCAAAGTTCCTAGATTCATTTATGAAATAAACTGATTGAAAATCCAACATGTTATTTAAGTGGCTATATAGTGCTACTAGAGCTAAAGTCAGGACTCCTCAAAAGATGTCACAACTATACTGATAGCTTTAAAAGCTCAGCACACTTGAGAATATACATTATCTGAATGAATCTTTAATTGCAAACTGATGCTTTTATTTTAGATCACCAACTTGAAAATGTGAAACAGTGTCCTTATCTCCTTGATATGTTTCTTCCTATTTTTATAACCACATTTACAAACATCTGCAAAGCAGTGAGAAACATACTGTAGAAAGATGAAGTAAACTTGCATATGAAGGAAAATTCTCAGCACTCATCTTGAGTTAAGCCTGTGAGAATCTCCAGTGAAAATAAAATATATAAAATTTATTTTCTAATTTTTCTGTCTATTGTAATTAGAGATTTTATTATGCATATTGTTCATTTTAATATAATTTTTCTCTCTTACAGCAAAGGTGAAGTTCTTCATCAGAGTTATCTCCACAGTCATTATCACCATCACATTTCCAGTATGGCTGGATACAGACATGGTTTTTACACTCAAACAGCATGGGTGGACAGTATGTACCATTAGGATACCGTGTTGCTGAAGAAAAGAAAATTATTATGACATTTTCCATTTACAATTAAAATTTTAGGTTTTCCTGAAAAATATTCAACCCAACCCTGTATTATTTTTTCAATACCATTCTCTCCATAGTAGGAGATATAATATGAGGCACTGCAAAGATCTACAGCAACAACAGACTGCAAGGACTGAGGACCTCTTAGTAGCTATAATGTAATTAATTTAAGTTTGAATGAATAGTGGAACAACATAGAATTACTCCCAGAAGCTTTTGAAAATAAGCTGTCATTAATTTAACAAATGCTACTTGAATTTGTTACTGACAAATCTAGTTCAGCAGTAAAGGTAAATTATGTCACTGGCACCAAACATGAATGACTGAAGAAGTACATAAGACACCTAATTCCAAAAGGACTCATGTTGGTATAGTAAAATATAGCCAGATTCTGTAAAAGCTGTGAAAAAAACTGTACTAGAGCAAAGAGGAACCAAAAATATGACTCTTCCAACCTACATAAATAAACCATACCCTTGTCTTTTCAGTGGCTTCTGATACGCTTTTTCCTCCGTTTAAGAACAGCCAAATGTTATGTAACTCGAGTTCTGAAAGATTAACTGTTGTGATGTACAAGGATGTGGTTACTGTCATAAAAATAAAGATCCTACTGTGCAAAGGCCCTTTCTTACTTAAAGCATGGGTGTTAAAATCAAGTACATGGGAAGATTTATGGAACTTCCCTGGTACCAACATGAAGAGAAGGGAATTCTCTGGAGTACTGAAGCCCAAAATCATTTGAACGTGTAAGTAAGAACCAACACTTCAATATCACCAAAAAAGCCAATGTCAGTCAGCACAGATAGAGCACAGAGGTGATGTTTCCATTCCTACTGGGTACAATACTTCCTGGGGAAACAGCTGGAGCTGTAGCTCCATATAAGCTACACTGTACATACACTTTTTTGCAGTAGATCAATATACAGAAGGAAGACAGAAAAGTATTTCACTTCCTTGACTTCACTGGTACTTTAGGAACTATACACACCTTTGAGCACTATAAAAACCAATCCCATTACAGAACCTTGTTAGAATACGGTTCAACTGAAACAGTGGATCTTGCAGTGTCCATCAGATAGCCAAAAATTTTAACTCTGTCATGTGTATCTTCTGCTGGACCTTGTAAAGGCATTAATTTCCTAGCATTAGGAATGTGTTTACAATCAGTGTAAGAGATTGGCAACCCATTAAAAAGCAAATATTATACTTATCCTGAATTTTTACTGACATCACTGAGTGTTGCAGAATTCTGTACCTCTAAGGAGTGATCTCACTTAAAGAGAGAAAAAAGGACAAATATTTCTGGAAGAGAGCTCAATGAGCACCAACTGCAAAGCTTGAAACTCACGACAAGTTGCTTCATCAGAGAAATCAAGGCAGTCTGCATTTCCATCACATCTGAAGCGCTCTGCAACACAGTGTCCACTATCACATTGGAAATAACCTGGGTGGCAGGTCCTCAGCTCTGAGAAGATTCAGAAGTAACCGTTAAAATGTCTCGTTCAAAACCAGATAAAGTGTTTACTTTTTGAGAAAAATATCCTAAAAAAGACTGCAAAAACCCAGACCATTAAAACTGTGCTATCCTCTACTTTCGGTGAAATGACCAAGGCAATCCGGTCAACATGACTTCATTAAGGATGCTTCCCATAAAAGATTATTTTCCAGAATAATTATCAAATTAGAAGAAGTGTGAACATGTAAGAAGTAGCATGCAGACAATACGCACCACAGTCACGTTCATCTGAATTGTCTTCACAGTCATCATCATGATCACAGATCCAGCGGGAAGGAATGCAGCGCAAATTGTCACAACGGTATTCACTTTCTGTGCACTCACGAGGACCTTCATTTAAAATGAATGTACATACATGAAAAGTTCCCCAGATGTAGATTTAAATATCCACAGCTGTCTTGTTAAACCAGACAAAAGTAATGTGGGCAGTTAATGTGGTATAATCCTTAAAACTAAATTATGTTAAAACAGTATTCCCCCCAATACTCCTTAATTATGTTAAACATTCTATGTCCCTCTTGACATAGAAAAAAGGAAATTCACTGTGGATTTTGTTTCATCACAGAATTACACAGGAATTTTTATTCCAAATCAGAAAAAAAAGGACCCACTCTCATTATTTAAGGAACTATTTAACTACATTTGTACATAGGGCAGAATTCAAATGTCACTTCTTAGTGGAAAACAGGAGTTTGTGTTATTGTGATGACTATATTTATCAGTGGTTTATGTATCCAAAATGCTTCCCTGTGACATCACTGTGGTATGTCAGCAGGGACAGGCTATAGAGAAAAACAACAGAGTGGTTGCAGTTGAGAGCTGTCTGCCCCATTTTCATAAGAAATAGAAGGACAATTAAGTCAAAAGCTGGACTATATGATGACAGCCAAAAAAGAACTCACTGCAGTTGTGTTCATCAGAGTTATCTCCACAGTCATTGTCTCCATCACACTTCCAGCGCAGTGGGATACATCGATGATTGTCACAACGGAAATCTCCAAAAGGACTGCAAGTCATCTCCTCTGCAGTGTACACAGTTTGCCAATGAAACAGCACACATTAGCACAGTCTTTGGATCAGATGGAATGCACAGAAGATAATGAAAGCAGATAGAGATGTTCATGCCACAGACTGGGACTAGTAATAGAGAAGTGATTAAGAAACAGATGAAACAGCTATATAGAACTGAGACGGAAACACAAAGAGATGAATTTAGTATTGTCAAAGGAAGGCATCTTGACCTCATGGTGAGTTGCGTTTTCAAGTCTTTTCTGATTCTGATATAGTGACCCGACAAACTCTAAGCTTTGTGTATAAGAGGTTTCAACACAAATGTGAAGTTCTGGTAAAGCATGATCATACTTCCCATACAGATGGTTTCACCAGCATAGAAGGTAAGTTATGTAAATGTAGAAAACACTGACAGTTTTAATTGTCTAAAATAGTTCAGCTCAAGTTGAAGTATTTCCTATTTCATTTGATGACATATTGAGCAAAATAATAAAATCCTGATCTACAGAGCTCATGAAAATGTGAGCTGCACAATTAATTGCTGCACATAGAATTTTTCCTGAAGACACATACCTACCAGGGTAATTAATTGATAACAAACAAAATACACCCAAGTGCATTATTATTGAAGACTTTCAGAAAATCAAAGTGACTGTAAACTGGAGAAATATTTTAGGTATAAAGATACTTTGAAAGGACCTTCTCCATACATACCACAGCCTTGTTCGTCACTGTTGTCTCTGCAGTCATCATTCCCATTGCACACTGCCCACAACGGTATGCAACGGTAGTTGGTTCTACAGCTGAATTGTGTGTGATTGTCACACCGATAGGCAGGGCCCACTGAAAGAGGCAGTGGTCAAAGTTAGTTGTGTTACTTAATCATTAAAATGTCCTCCTTGCTATTCTGTCTTTCAAAATCTATGATTTATAGTCAATTTTTTCTACTAATATTTTTTTCTACTATCTGCTAAATTGAGTGTTAGAAAGCTTTAAGAAATGAAACTTCACTTTGTTTTTGTAAAAAGTATTACATGTGTCATGCTCCAAACTGGAATAAGGTAAAAATTGGTGAACTGGCATTCACTGCTACCACATAGGTCATGGATCTGCATATCTCCTTTTTACAACATGTTGTTAGGGGCCAAGCAAAGGATGCTGCTAGCATTAAGCAAATCAAAGTGAGATGCTGCCAATTCTTGATAATCTGGCCAGTATAAATAAGTTTTCTCCCCTTCAAGAAATAGAAAGTAGTAAATTATCACATATCCTCTATGTTTTCTAACACTCTTTACTACATGATTGCAATTAGCTTGCAGAAAATATTCCTTTCCAATAAATTTTCAACCTCAGGAAAATTAAATAATGCAGCTTGCTCTGCTTTTGGTGCAATATAATAGAGGCAGCTTACTACAGCTGCGTGCTTACTGCATTCATGGAATGGCTCATCAGAGTTATCACCACAATCGTCATCCACATCACACTTCCAGGACTGCGGGATGCAGCGGCCATTGTCGCATTTAAATTGGCCTGGGGGACAGGTTCTACTGGCACAGTAAGTACTATCTTCATCCGAGTTGTCACCACAGTCATCCTCTCTATCACACTGCCAGGCTTCTGGGATACATCGTTTATTGGCACACTGCCACTGATGAGTTTCACACTGGTGATTAGCTGAAAGAATACAAATTGGCTGTTAGGATACTGAAACTTACAGGAATGGTCTGCTGGTGTTATGTCAATTGAGCATTTACCATGTCTACACCAAAAGTTAAAGAGAAAGTCAGTACAAATTTAGAACATCGCATTTACTTGCCCAGTTAAGGTACAGATTTCTAATGTCACATGGCACATTTCCCACAGGCATTTTCAGACAAGCTCACTAAGCTCCAACATTTTTCTAGGAGCCACACAGATACTATCTTCTCCCAAAGCAGAGATGAGTAAACTCAGCATTCACACATGATTGAGGCAGGGGCTTCCAGTCACTTCGCAGAGGAGCTAGGTGACATTGTGGCTCTGGCCATGCTTAGATGTACATTGCCTGATGAGACTATTCCTCTGACTGTGAATGAACATGTCAGAAAACTTAGCAGAAGACCATGCTAATAACAGCTCCACAACCTATAAATGTACAGCCTCTATTTCTACAAGGCAAAGCACTGGAAGCTGATGTCAGCAGTGCTGGCAAACTGGGCGAGCTCTGAATGTCTATGAAAATAGGAGTCAACAGCGATCTCTGCTTCCAAGACCTTGTATGTCTCACTGGACACCACTCTACTATTTTTTCACATATACTGCCAAACTGTTCAAGAGGAAACAGCATATTATGATTTCCATACATTCTCTAGACTAAAGGATTCTATTCTCGTGCACAGGATGATGAGCAGAAGGAATTATGTAGACCTAAAAAGACTTTTTATTGTACTCGGTATGTTAAAACCAATGACACATTACGCAGCTGCCACATTTCTACTTATTTAATATTCCCCTGTGCCACACTTAAGAGCTCAGCTATTTGACACTCAGGTAAAATTGGCATTTCATTTAATTCTGTCATTGTTAGAAACACTTTGCTAATGGAAGGCAATGAAACTATCAATTATACAACCACGCTGCTTTCCCACACACACCTCCACTAAGCTTGCAACTGCCAGAACTACATTATTTACAGAAAAATACCTCAGGATGTGCTTTTTTAAATTAGACATAACTATGTAGACTAAGACATGTTTTTAACGAAATAACATTATTCCACAAGCATAATTAGGCTATATTTCTAAAACACTGCCGTCATAAACAGCTCTCCAAAGCAAATCTTCCCACATGCACTGAATTTTGTGCAATGCAGAAGGTGAAATAATTTTCCTATCATGCAAAGCTCTAGAATACAGGGAAAATTAGCATACCTGGTAGACTGCTCCGGGCATTAGAAAGCCTTACATTCCTCATACTGACCATGGCTTTACCCAGAAGAAGACAAAGTGGGTCCTGCTTCTAGTATTTTATACCTCAGATTGTAATTTACACCAGTACAAATCTGTCTCAAAGGTATAGAAAATTTTTATACTTTGATATAGTACATTTTTGCTCGTTTATCCTGCTTTTGCACTGAGGTGAACTGCTCTAGCAGGTGCAAGACTAGAAAAGACTGCATCTGTCTATCTCACCTTTTCCTTTGTAAAAAAAGGATAATGATTCTGAAATTTATATATGTTTTACATGGTTTGTACTGGCAAAACATTTGAATTTATTCGTTGTAACATACCACAAAGTACAGGATCTTCATCTGATTTGTCATGACAATCTGGCTGGGTATTGCACAAGAAATGTGGACTTGTGCAGTTCCCATCATTACACTGGAACTGACCAACAGGACAGTATCGGTGTGGACAGGTAGGGGGCTCATCAGAGCCATCTCGACAGTCCCTCTGTCCATCACATTTCCACCAGATAGGAATACACCTAAAAAGAGAAAACAGTGTTTCCTTTGTTGAGGATATGTCTCGACAAATGAGTCGGTGGTAAAACCATGCTTTTACAGCACAAAAGACAGTTTTGTCTCAGTGTTATTTCTTGAAACTTCCAAGACATCTTGAATTTCATGTCTTCTGTTGCATACGTCAAATGCTAACAAAATATGCCAGAATACTGTCACCAGAAACAGATTATATTGGTGGGCCTCTTGAAGGAAGTTCACAGCAAATTAATAAAGTCTTAATTTATATGTATATTTGTGGTAACCACCACTCATGCTTTTTAAATCAATCTTTAACTGGATTTTTTAATGAGGTAACATTTTAATAATTCACCTGGAATTTAGCACAGGAATTTCATTAGGGATTATCACAGTAACACTGCTTCAAAAGGCCGCCCAATAAGCACTCCTGCCTCACTGGCACCAGAATGATATAATATCAGCACAGTAGCTTTTATTATTGCCATTGCTCTCCCTCCACTGCTGTTGTCTCAGAAAAAGGGTCAGAAATGTGCCCCCACATCAGCTAAATGGTTTTTCTGGGCCACTGGCAGACAGCATATATTTGGCAAAAACAGATACATTGTAAAAGATGTACAAAAATTAAGAGAAGGTTCCACGTTTGGGAATTCAACTAGAAATGGTTTCTGGGAGTACGGTTCTATGATTCTATGCTTCTAACAACTCAAACGTTGCTACATTAGCAATACCATATAACAGGAAGAAAAGGAAAAAAATACTATTTAAAAAATTAGTCTAGAAGTATTTTTCCAAAGTGGAAGCCTGTCTGGACCTGGCTATGTTTTTGCAAGCACACCACAAGTTTGGTGAGAACAGAAGGAATCCCTAATTTCATGGCCTTTTGAGGAGACTAAACTGTAAAATATATCCTTAAAAAGACATTGAGAAAAAGACGGTGAGCAGTGGACTTACCTCTCAGTGTCTGCACAGAGAAATTGGGTGCTAGAGCACATTGGGAGGCAGTGGGCTGTATTGCCGAACTGTACTATCATGAAGTTATCAGGACATTCACAGGAATAACCCTGGCCACCAGCTTTTATTAGACAAAGATGGGAACAACCACCATTGTTGGTGCCACAAGGATTGTTAACTGGTAAAAGAGAAGAATGAACGTTACCATACTTTGCAACTCTCAGGACAAAAAGGTTTCAATCTACAACGGACTCCTCTAACACTGTATTGAAAGCTTAAATGTAATAAGTTGAAAAACAAAACCTAGCTAATAGGCAGTTAGTGAGAGAAATGTGTATGATTTCATATATAGAAAACATACGCAATTAAGCCATGATGTTTTAGAAACTTACTTAAACTTATGCATTTCCAGTCATTGCTATTCGAAGAAAAGGCAATTTATAAGTGTAAAGTGGAGGCCTACATTTACTCTGTGCATTTTATTCCCCTCAGCAAAGGCAAAAGCTGAGTGCACTCAGGACCCTTTACAATTAGTCTCCAGATAACAGCTGACCCTCTAAATACAAATCTAATTCTCTTTTCTCACCAAATGGCTGTCTGTATGGATGGTAGACATGGATGTCAAATGGCCTGTGTGTGGTGTTCACAAGAACAGTTCTGCCTGATCCATCATATTTATTTCCCTTTTCAACAGTTCTTGTGTTCCAGTCAGTCCAATATATCGTGTCTTCAAAAATTGTTATTGCAAACGGATGAGGTAAAGTCCCATCATATACTGTGTGACGATGATGTCCATCCAGGTCAGAGTACCTACAGAAAGAAAAACAGGTGCAAAAATGTTCAGATAAATGCTAAAACCTCTTCACATGTTTATTATGTATCATTGTGGTACTTCACTATTGGTGACCAGGACCACGCAATGTGGAATTGAAGCTTCTTTAGTCCCTAATGATAGAGCACTGTCCTCTGTGAATTCACTTGAAGATATTCAGGAAAGTAAACCAGGTTATCTTAGGCAAAAAAATGGAATAGGTGAACATCCAATGACATGTAAAGCCTTCCCACAGAAGCGTATCAGTGAGTCCAATGAAATTTTGCACACTTACTGCCTTACAGCAAGTTACTTTTGTCGCATGAGACACTAACTTGCCTGGATCATTCAGACTGCTAATAATGGAGCACTTCAGACAATAATAGGACTCCTATATTCTTAAATTTTACATGTCTTTCTGATTTAGAGTCCCCTCTGATGAGATACCTTTAATAAGATTTTATATTTTTAGTATCACCTTGCTATAGGGGGAAATTATGAAATACAATAGAGAAAAAGAGATAGAGAAACATACATATAACTAATATACATATTTGTAAAGACATTTTTAATATTTTGGTATAGAAAAGGCTGCCAGAAGAATGAATGTAAAGCAGAATAGAAGTAAATATAAATATAAATCTAAATATACATA
>JAOXJK010000077.1:22139696-22182537 GCA_025774025.1 Xenus cinereus
ATAATTGTTCTTACACAAACACATTTGCCTCCTCTTTGGTGTAAAGAGTCAGACTCAATCAGGCACTAGGTAATTAGGATAAACTTACGGCAATTCCTCTCATCTGATGTGCCATTATCATAACAGTTGTTTACTCCGTTGCAGACATACTGAAGAGATATACACCGTCCATTATTGCAAGTAAATTCTGTGTGGGAGTCACAAGTTCGGAACAAGCAGCCAACCTCGTCACTGTTATCTCCACAGTCATTGTAGTGATCACAGCGGTAATGATAGGGCACGCATCGCCCGTTACCACAGGTAAAAGCTGTTGGCTGACAAGTATGGAATGCTGAAGCAAATAAATAAAATAAATAAATAATAATTTTTAAAAAGAATATACATGGGTAACGTAATCTAAATTCTCTGACAAAATAACAAGTAAAATCACAGTCTTTTTACCTGCCAGGGCAAACACAGCTGCAAAACGGACTGCATGAAAAGTAAAATACATATTTGAATTAAACAAAGAAGAAATTGGCTATACAGGATAAAAATCCAAGTGCTTTTGGATTCTAGAGCAAATCAGTAGCCATTCAGACCTCAAGTGTGTGAGCAAGCAAGGGATCCTTTCCAAACTACAGCCATAAGATCCATGATCATAAAGCCATAAAAGTGATAGAGAACATAGTACAGGCAAGACAGAGTATGCATCGCTTTCTCATAGTTATTTTAAATGCTTACCACACACACTTTCCAACTCATCACTGCCATCACCACAATCATTGTCATTGTCGCATTTCCATCTCTCAGAGATACACTGCCCATTAAGGCAAGTGAAGAAACCAGTGTCACACCTGGTACCATTATCCACAATGCAGTGCTTGTTATTATTGGCTAAATACCAGCGACCTTCAGAGGGGCACTGACATTCTGCACCAGCTGGACCTAAATTTATGTTTGACAGTATAAAAAATAAAACAAAATAAAAAAAGGAGACAAAAAAAGAAACAAATTTAACACTGATGCTTTAGATAGAGTTCTATGAAACTGTTAACAGCTGTAACACTTGAAAAAGCAATAATTCTCACAACTTGTGTAAGGTCTATCTGCTTAGATAGAAGTGTGGTGACTTAGCCAGATTTTTATCTCAGTTAAAGATACCTAAAGCCATTAAAACCCAAAAGAGTTGTTTCAGAGTTCCATAGAGGAACTGAGGCCAGAACTTGGAGCATCTTAATATTTGCTTGTTGTCCAAATAGTTTTCAGGTGGCAGCAAGATGTCATCTGATACTTTCAAATATCAGAGTTACACCAGCTGAGTCTCTGTCCCTCAAAATCAAAACAGAGTTTTCAAAACTGCTTGCAGTAGACTAACTGCTCTTCTCAAAATCAATGAGAAGTTTGAGTTGTTTTCAAGCAGGACAGATTTTTAAAGGTCTTTAAGATGCTACAAGGGAAAGCAGACACTGAATGAATTTCTGAAAGTCAAGAATCATAACTTCTAAAAATCCACAGCACACAAAACAGCTCTGTAACAGCTATGTTTTTGGGGGTATACTGCCATTCTTGTTTCCTGGCCATCTGGACTGGTGACATGTTACAGCACTTTGACTCTCTCCTTACACATGCACAAGGAGAGATATGAGATGGGATACATATGTCACTCAGGTCTCACCACAATATGCAGCTGATGATACAGAGTATGTTTCTGGAGTCTGTGACTCAAAAGGACACCTGCTCCACAGCGTAGATAAAAACCAATTTGTGCTATCCTGTTAGTAATTGTACAACATTTAAAATGAGGCAGTAGAAACATTTATTTTGGAAATTAATCATTAGGGAAAGATTTCATCATATCACGTGATAAAGAAATAGTGACCATAAAGATTTTTTAAACATGTCATATGAAAGATCTGTTCAGTACACAGAACATCAGTATGTATTCCTAAGGTAACCATATGCTGCAGAGCTCACTTTCTGTCTCATCCCAGAGGAAAAAAAGGTCAAAACCCCAGAAAACAATGTTTAGAGAAACCTATAATTTTTGTTTTTGAGGACACAACCCTCAGGTGACTGGAAAAATATCATGACCTTGAATAGGAATAATTTTGATTGCATTTATAAATAAAACAAATATTAAATATTTAGGTACACTAAGAAATATTTCAGCTGTCCCCATGTGACTAAAATTTTTATACTATGAATTCTAATACAGGCAACACTAATAACTTACAGTCATCAAGCATGACAGCTTACCTGGTGCACAGATGTGACTGCAGCCACCATTGAACTGGTTGCAGGGGTTGGTACACTGCTGCTGCTTACTTTTTGCCCAGACATGAATATCCATTGGTCTTTGTGGAAGATTCGTGATCATTACAGTCTGATCTGAACCATCATACTTATTAGCTCGGTAAATGCTTCGTGTGTTCCAGTCTGTCCAATATATGTGCTGATCAAACAATGTCATTGCAAATGGATGCAGAGCAGTGCTAACAATTACCTCACGATTTGTACCAGTGAGAGTGCATCGCTCAATCTTCTGCCTAAAATAACAAAGAAATGATTACATCTTAAAAGAAGGAACCTCCATATAAAGCAATGCCTTAATCAGTCAGGTAACTAGTATCCCCCATTTCAGTAACGTGCACCAATATGTAGGGTGCTGTTATGAGTTAAAAATCTCAAATTTTTCAGTCTATGGCTTCAATAGTGATGCAGAGTAGCAGCTCTGTAATATTGACACAATAATGTACTGGAAGTAATCGGGCTGAAGATTGAAGTGTTTAAATAACTATTCTATTGAGAACTAAAATGAATGCAAAACTTCATGACAGAATACACTTTTGGAATGGGTATGATGCTAATGACTTCTTATACTAGGAGAAAACCAACAGTCCCATGAAATGGGATGTGTTTTCATTTCAGTTTTATCTTCTGCAGGTGCAAATTCACACCATCAGGCAATACTAGCAAATTCATGAGACTATAAACATGCATTTTCTACTATTTCTCACAAATGCATAGAGGAGGGAAAACCAGTTCTAATATATAATATATAACACATATAACATCCAATAGCCACAAATATATAGTGCATGATAAACATTTCTTCCTAGTTGATCTTTCAATGTTGATTCTACCTTAGGAACAGCGTTTACAATGATAAACAAAATTCCGACAAACAAGACTTCAAGGTGCCCCAGAAAATAAGGGTTCAACTCCAAGTTCTGTGACAGACATGTTCTGCTGTATGTGAACTATTTTTTACTCACACAGACAGTACTACTGACCCACAACCACCTCGTCACTGCTTCTCCCCTTCAGCCATTCCCACCCTTAATGACTACTTCAGCAAAGGTCAGTGGGGGAGCAAGAGAAGACATGTTGATTCCAGGAGACTCAATATGCACTATTCATGCAAGGACATTATTTCTAAGCATTGTTTATAAAACAATGATAAATGTCAAAGGTTCCTTTTAACACGCAGATTCCTGTGTGAGAGAGGCAGACCATACTAGAATAAAGCATGAGAGAAGAAAAATTGGAGGATGTTCGAAAGTTATTTGCAATGAGGATAACAAGAAAAATTGACAAGTAATAGATGGGGTTATTCAAAGGAAGAGAAAGAGCTTGACAGAAAAACATCAAGATACAAGTAAATGCTAAAAATGAGACGAGATACTGTCAGCAAGTTGAAGATAGTAGAACAAGAACGAGCACAGGAAAAGGCTGTTCCTTGCTTCTATCTTCCAGCATCTTGCTGTTCAGTCACACTGTAATGTTCACATGGCAAGGCTGCAACCACTTACTGATAGCAATAACACACTTCATGTTGTCTGTGCTCCATCAAGTATGGCATCATTCAACTGCACAGCTCCTAATACCCTCCCTCTAAAGAGCAGGCAGAGGTAGCACAGTGTGTATGCTTACCTATAAAGGCATGATGCCTAAAAAGTGGAGTGGTGTTTATGCAATGTCAATGGAACAGAACAATTCTCTAAGAGGCTGTGGCATCTTTCACACACAAGCTTCTGAGAAGGAGCTAATAAGAATCCCAGAATGGCTCTATGGAGGGCAAGGATAAGGAAGCTGTGGGACTAAAGACATCATACATGCTGATTTTCTTCCTGCTAGTAGATGTTTTTCCTGTTCATCACTGTGTGGCCAATAACTCTTGCCTGTGACGTCAGAAGGGCCAAATGTTGTTGCTGGAAACTCCAAGCAGAACCTCCACCCTTTGGTTCGAGCCACCAAAAGAGCTCTCACAGAAACACAGAAATGCTCCAACAACTTAGCATTAGCATGAAGAAAATAACTTGAACTTATTTTATCTAACCTCAAAGCAACTGTATGTTTCAGTCTGTGCTAGAGATAAAATTTCATTATTACCAGTTGTATTTAAGGCATTTACTAGACTATCAGTGTGGGTTGAATAAGAATGGAAATATCCAATGAGAGGAAACAAGCAGATAAGAAATTTCTTAACAAGCTGCACAGCTCGTCTCCTTTGTCATCACTAGTAGGAAGGAAAAAACGGCATTTCATATAAGCAGAAAAAACACCACAATTTTAGTAATTACAGGAAAATAATAATAGGTGGACCCCTTATAATGCAAAAGCTTTAAAGTGAAAGAACAGTTGTGGCAAAAGTGCAGAAAGGCACTTTTCTATGAAATTGCACTTCTAGAAAAGAAAAGAAGCTCAAATGCAACTCTTCTGCAATATAGGCTCAAGTAATTTCCCCCTTTCGTGCCAATGGGAACTTTTTGGGGAGAGCGTGTACACAGTTCCCAAGTGTCAGTATGCCATCTGGTGAGGGATTCTTACTATGTTGCATGCAGCAACTGTGAAGACATAAGAAAAGAACAGTGTACAACTAGCACATACATTCTATCTACTTGAGATGTATCTCAAGACTTGCGAGTATGCCCAGTGGTATCACAATACTTACAAGGCAACAGGAAGGTCTAGAACAAAATAATAGAAACACTATTTTAGAGAAAGAGGGATAGCACCTTTGGAACACTAACATAAGCAAAAGTAAAAATGGGGGAGAATATACAGCTCACCCTTGTGTTCCCTTGGTGCATTCAGAGCTAAGGAGCACTGTCATTTTTGAGTGTCTGGTCTTCATACCTTACCCCATGCTGGTATCTGTCCCTCTGAAGGGGTAAAGGCCTTTCCCATGAAAGTCAGAATAAAGACTTTGTACTGTTTAGGCATATGCTCCCCTACCTCCATTAACTAGAGTTTGAAAGAGAAAAGAGGATTTCTCATTTGACATCCTGCATTCCCCTTAAAACAGAGGGTCTCGTTACAGGTGCCCTGCCCTCCTGCACACAGATGAATCTAAATAAGAATGCCTTCCTACCAGAAGATCCAATAGAGGCAGAGACAACAAGAATAACAAACATTACAGACATCACTCTTCTGTCACAGCAAAAGAGAAGCCTGCAAAAGAACTGCTATGCCAAAGGAACCAGAGGGGAAAGGTCTGATTGCTGCAGTGATTTCTCTAAGACCATAAGTGAATCTGAGTAGATACAAACTAAATTATTTTTAAAACCTTTCCTGCTGACAGCAGAAATTCTGGTGGCATAAATTGAAGGGTAGAGTTCTGTCTGGTAGGCGACACAAGGACATCACACCAAATTCCACAGGTGATAGGCACTAACCACAAGCAATGAACAATGTAAAACGTGTACTGAGATTGTATTTGTTAGAGAAGATGCTTATAAAAGTCCTGAGTTGCACATAAGATGAAGAAGTTGCCAGCAGGTACAAACGCCATAAAGCAGTGGACTAAGTCTACACTGTGGCATAACAAAACTTCTTATTGCACAGTAGTTCCACATCAATACCAAGACTTGACATTGCATTGCTATTAAATAACTCTTAACATTCTATAATACAATGTACCAAATTCAACTGAAATGCTGAAAAACAGTTTAAGAAATGAGGAAAAATAATTAATAGATCTATTAAAAAATTAACAGATTGTAAACCAACAAGTGTGCTATCAATACATACAGATTTGCATCAGCCCAGTATAGCTGCTGTTCTTCATAGTCCAGGGTAAGTCCGTTTGGCCATACCAAATTGGTGCTCACAATAGGTGTTCTGAAGTTTCCTCCAAGTGTAGCTCGTTCTATCTTTGCATTTGAACTCCAGTCAGTCCAGTACATATACCTGTCAATAATATAAGGTTTTATTTTCAGCAAATAAAATTCACTAAGTTCTTATCTGCTCCAGGGTATTTCCACCCTGGTGTCCTCCACTGAAGCGTATAGTGCAAAACTAGAGAAAAAGAACTTCTTCCCCTATTTTGGCCCACATTGACAAAGAAATTTGCTAGCAGGGATTCACTGGAGAGAACTTCAGAAAAGTTTTTCCAGTTCCTATGACACTCCAGCAGTGTCAATTAATATCTTTCTTATCTTTCTTCATTTGAAATACAGTATAATTAGTAATGAAATTAGAAGTACAGTAAAACACTGCAATGCCTCCAAAATCTCAGGGAATGTTTTGATACTGAAACAATAATTCTTCTGAGGCACTCAGGAAATACAACAGAAAAAGGGAAACAGCATAGAAGACTCTAAATAGAGAGATCTCTTGGCAGTGCCACCTGATTATTATGATATGATATTCTTGAAGAAAACTTGGTTTCAACAAAAACCCTTTTTTCTGCATTGCACAGAAAATGGAGGATGGTTAGTTGCTTGACAAAAACACCTGCTTTCAACATCACCCTCATTTACTCCCAGTACCTGGCTCCCACCCTCACTAAGTGGAGGCTCATGCACTAGGCATTCACAAATGTTCTAAAAATCTCAGAAGAAAAATCAAATCTCTGATCCTGAGATCAGCTTAGAAAACTTAAACCTAAAGAGTTAGATCTGGGATGGTTATGCACAGCTGGAACTTAGGGCTCAAAACAGCAAGTATCTGGCAGTCTGTTAACGTCTAAATCGTAGTTTCACCTTCAGTCAATATAAAGTCTACCAAGTGCAACACATACCCTCTGCAGGGGTCTAATACAACAGCTCTTGGTCGTGGAACCCGGGCGATCACTGTGCGGTTAGATCCATCCACAGCCATCGAGCTGATAGTCTGATTGAGGTAGTCGCTGTAGTAAACTCTGTTGTTGATCCAATCAAAGGCTATGCCATCTGGAGTCCCCAGGTCTTAGACACATGCAAGCAAATACACACAAGTTCATTACAGTTTCCTGAGATATTGCAATACTCTTCGCCTATTCTAATGTGGCAACACCAAAGATCTCTTTGAAATGTCATTGGTATCAATGCAAATTTGTCCATTTAAAATACTGTAGACCTAATACTTAGGACTTACTTAGTCTTGTGCATGCAGTAGAGTTACAAAGATCTTTTCCTCACATAGACCTAAGTTCTGGTTGCTGTTCTGCAAGTAACGTGAATCATTCCTCACTCCGTAACATTAAATTTTAATTTCTTACATATATTTTTATATATCTAATAATATTTAGCCAGTTTTATATTTCCGTTTCATTGTGATCAAGGTAACAGAACAGCCTCAGGAGAGGAAAAAAATAAGGACAAGAGTCAAAAGGAGCATTTCATCAGACATTTTAACTAAATAGTCTACCTTAACCATTAGCATAAAAATACCTGCTGAGCTAGTGCTAGGTGCTGCAGTCCATTTTTCTGAATATCCAATTACTTCATATCACATTTCAGTGCACTTACCAGATGCAACTACTGTTGGAGAGCCAAGTCCTGAGTAAATACTAACGTAACTGATTCTCCCTGTCCCTGAAGGAAAACTTTGTGTAAAATATATTCGGTTGTTTATGCTGTCAAAATCCAGGGCCACTGCAGTTCTTAACACATTGACTGTGCGGAAGGGAGGACTATGATTTTCAGGATCAAGGTGGATACTTCTGAGGGCATTCTCAAGGGCAAAAATCAGGTAATCATCAGTTGAAATGGAACATCTCTTGCCATCACTGCCTAGTGTTCCAAAGGCACAACCACATTTGGGTGCCTGTGTGTCAGGCAGGGCAAAACACAGATGAGAACAGCCTCCGTTGTTGTCCAGACAAGGATTGTTGTTGACATCAAGGGGTGAAAGCGACTGGAAATGGCTGTTGTAAATGGTAACATCCCTTAGCCAATTAATGTTGTCTCGTATTACTGTTGGCTGATCAGTATTGCCTGGCTCCTTGCTGGCTTGGAAGACTTTTTTCAGGTTCCGATCCACCCAGATCATAGAATTTCCGAAGACAGTGATACCATAGGGAGTTGGGTAGCGACTGCCATAACGCACAATTTCAACATCACCACCATCAGGCTGAATTCTCGCAATCATATCTAAGGAATCATCCACCCAGTAAATGTAGCCATTGCTGTGATCTATGGCCAATCCACGAGGTGTGACAATGCCCTCAGACACAAGAACTGTTCTGTTGGTGCAGTCAAGAAATGAACGTTCAATTTTCGGATTTTGCCCATAATCTGCCCAGAACAGGTATCTGTTTTTTGGGTCAACTACTATGTGCCTTGGCATATCTATGGTAGTTTTAAGCAGAACACGGCGGTAAGTTGTGTTTAAACGCAAAACTTCTATGAAAGTCTCTGTCAGGAATGCATTTGTAAAATAAAGATTTCCTGTAATTAAAGAAGAAAAAAAAAAACAACAAAGCAGAAAAACAAAAAAGAAAGTTAACATATAGCATCCACACCTGAGAAACATGAGCTGATAAAATACTAAACCGTAAAATGAAAATCCATAAATATCTTAGTAGTTGGAAGCATAAATTGAGAAATTAGAAAGACAACATCCAAACTGACAATGGTCAATTAATTTCTAATTTCTCATTGATTGCTATGGGGAAAAGAGTGGTATAAGATCAAAAGTTCATTAACTACAGTTGTTCATTAGGTGTACTTTTTTTTTTTCTTTAATCTAAGGCATTGGCTTGCCCTTCCATACTCTTATCTCTTCACCTTTTACAATACACAGATGAAAACCATGTCATGGCACAGCACCATATGGAGTTACTAAATTAAGTGTATTTAGCAGATGATTATTCTAAAACTCATCCCAACGAGCCTATCAACCAACAGAAGAACTTTTGCTAAACATATATACAGTACATTTACATATAAAATAAAGGTATTAACGGTAATGATCAGCTACTTCGAGTTGATGAACACTTTCTGAAGAGTTAATATTTGAATTAATCTCTAATATGTTTAAATAGGAACAGGAAGTGCAAATGGAGAAATTAAAGTTCAATGACAAATTATTTCTGCTTTCTTTACTTTTCATTATAATTTGCAGGATTTGTACACAGCAATCTGATGGTAAGTGAAAGGTGCTTCTTTCTTATTAATAATGTCATCAGACAACTTCTGTGCACTCTTCTCTGGTACATTTTTCAGTATGGTAATAAAGTATAGTAGTACACTGGATAACAGCTGCTTATGAATGCACAGAGACCTAAAACAAATATTAAAGCATCATGAGAGAACAGGTTCTAAAATCTGCTCTGATAAACTCTTGTTTTTACACATATATGTAAACATAAGAGCCATTCATTACTTTCTCTTGTTTTAAAATCAGTCCATAGGTACAAAAGCTAAAATCACAGGACTTCCATTCAAAATAGTTCAATTAGGATCCATTTATATAAGTCTGAAAATTTTACAATCTGTAAAGAATACCATTCTCCTAAATTCAGCTAGGCGTACCTGCTACCCAGTCAATTGCAATGCCACGGATCCCATTTCGTCCAATTCCATTTGTAACAACATTTCTAAAATAAGAACCATCAGGTTTAATTTTACGTATTGCATTCTGAGAAGAAACTGTGCTACTGAAGTCACACCAGTAAATGAAACCAGAAGGCATGTGAACATCCACATGAAGCGCATTTCGTCCTGAAATATTTTGAAAAGTAATAATTAATTCTCTTTGATACAAACCAACTTATTTAAAACATGTGCTATGCCAGCAAGAAATGTCAAAATATTAGGCATTACAAGATTTTTTCCTCCCATAATATCCACATACCTCTTCCTGCCAGTGGTACCATGGCTTCAGAGTGATCAGATGTCTCTAAACTAAATCCTTTAATTGCAGAAAGCATAGAAACAACTACAAATGAATTGTATGGGGAACAGGTTCTGTTATCAGGATTTAGCTGAAAGCCAGTAGCACAGGCACAGGAGAACAATCCACCAGGTACAGGCAGGCAAAGCTGCTGGCAAACTCCAATATTATTACTGCAGCCATTTGAAGAACCAGCGGAATCTGTGACATAGCAAGACATAAAAATCTGAACTGTATCATCACGAACTCCCACAGATATATAACCAAATTCATATACTTGCATAGTATTAACAACGAGCTGATAAAAATAAAGATCTTCAACACTGTACATTTTAGCACGTGTTACTGATGGATTTGCCAGTTTCTTGTCATGTAAGATCAATGGGTCCAAGAATTAGACAAAAAACAATATATAAATTTGAAGCCAAAGTAACAAAATTTGTTATTTAGTCAATATTACAATGATTACATTTTGGTAAAACTACATGTGCCGATAGATGCCTTAACTGGATGGCGGAACATCTCTTTACCAAAACTAGGTATAATGCCTCTCATACTTTTCCTGAAAGTCTAATCAAACCATCTCCTTTGAAAGGGGGAAGTTTTCACAAGTTGGATATCTTGAAATACCTCTTTTGCAAATACTCACTGTCTCTGTAATACACACGTAGGCACTTCAGTCTTGGGACATTATCTCTCAGTACTACTTTGTTTGCTCCAGTGGACTTGTCAACTCGTTCAATAACTTCATAATCTCGATCAGTATAGTACAGAAAGGTATCATACACAGCAATTCCCCATGGATGAGAAAGATGAACCACCAGAGTCACACGATTTGTACCATCCACATTGCCTTTCTCAATCTAAGAAATAAGTTTTAAAGCTTAATATTACATTTCTTATAGTAAAAGTTCAATGTTACAACACAAAATTAAAATGTAACATACTAAAATCTCTTCATGCATGAGATCTTTAGGTACAAGGTAGGTAGGAAAGGGTTAGCATGATGCCAATAATGATTTTGGGTTTTTCATTCACATTCCTCATATATTTCTAATGGTAATTAGTAACACAGTTATTCAGATTTTGCTCAGTCCTGCAACTCCCAGTTATATGAGTAAACTAAAATAACTGAATTACTCATGTGAATCACAGGCAGAGATAGATGAACAGGTAAAAAAATCAATTATTTTAAAAAACTCTCCTACCACTCCTGTGCTTGTGACAGCCCAGTACAACTTTTGTTCCTTGATGTCAATGGTAATGAACTCTACATGGTCAAGGTTGCCAGTGAAGAGGGTTTGTATTCCTGATCCATCCATGTTTGCACTGGCGATCTTTGCTGGGACTCCACTGTCAGTTCCCTGATCTGTCCAGTACAGCTTCCTGTAACACACATTATCACATCTGTTAGCAAAGCTGATAACAGAGCTCAATGGACCAGAGTCACTTAAGCATGTGCTTAAATCCATCCCTTTTGTCAGCCAAATAGTTCAGCACATGCTGAACAGAGATCACTTTGAACCAGGCCATGAAGAAAAAGAGATCTTTTTTGGAAAAATGAGAAAAAAGCTTGTTCTCTTGAAAAAGAGAAATGCCTTGAAAAAAAAAGAAATGCCTGATACTCTTGCAAAAGAGAACAATGCCTGTTAAATCACTTTTAGAAATTCATAATCTCCTCTGTATCATCCCACAATACCAACAGCAGGTAAACTCAGTAAAGTATTAGAACTATAACAAGAAAGCAGCAGCATAATTCTGTTTCACAGGTAGCTGCATAATTTCAGCAGCAAGTTTGGTTCCAATTCAGAATTCAAACTACAAGTTCAAAAATCTATATGAAAAAGAATTCCATTATCTGGCTCTGAGGAATATGTGCACCGCTCTGGCCTCAGTTTTTGAAGAACACCCAGGGCACATGGCAGCCAGGCTCCCAGCTAGGGACAAAAAGTTAGGCATCAATTCATCTGAAAGCCTGACAAGTCACCGTGATTTCTTTTTTTTTTTTTTTTTAAAAAGCACCATATTGCAACATTGAGTACTCTGTTGGGAAAAAAAAAAGCAAATTACAGCTCTTTTTGGGAGAAAGCAATATTTAGTTCTGTGCTGCCTGACGTATGACATTCTTACCATGTAGTGTGTCTTTCTACTATGGATAAGCCTCAAGACAGACATCAGAAGATATTATAAAGAAAGACTTTAGAGTTTTCTTTACTCTGGGTTCTCATTTTTCAGAGATTTTTTTCACAATCATAATATTCTGACACACTTTTTAATTAAAAATTTTTACCATATAAGTATATGTTAAATTTGGGAGAATCAACATCTATGCAACAATTTATGAAGCCATGCAATTATTATCTAGGATTTAAAAACACTAAATAAATTCTGCACAAATATGAAAAAAAGAAAGCCATGTCAAATCCAGGAGGGAAGCTGAAACCCCTGAAAATTAGAAAAGAAGGTATACTCATGTGCAAAGACCGCAGCAATTTTGGAAATTTACCCTCTCACTGGATCAACCGTCAAGCCAATCGGCGTGCCAGCTCCCAGAGGGGTGCCATCATTGGTAATCAGCGTTTTCCTGTACATTACGTCACCATGCAGCTTCAGGACCTATACAAACATTGAACTCATCAGAGCATGTAATACAGAACTTGTGATAGATTTTTCAAATTAAAGGAAGGAAACTTAAATCCACAGGGAGTTGAAACTGCAGAAGACTCTATCAAATACTATGAAGAAAAAGCACACTGTATCTACTCTAACTATGTCCCTTCTCCAACATGCACCCCTTGAATGAGATGCTTGCAGCTTAGAAACTGCCTGTATTAACGAGTAAGCATCCTAGGTATAGAAATAATTAATCTTTCAGATTCTATAATATCTTGAAGGTATTACAGGCTGAACAGGTTGATAAAATGTTGATTTAGAAAGTATTCAATTTTATTTAAAATAAAATATTTTAAGTTAATAGTATGTATTTATTATTGGGACAAGGGTATTAATGACTGGGCTTGTTCACAGTCATTGCTGTATTATATATTGTTTATCCTCTGCTTTCCTACAGTAAATGGCAATTTTATCCTTCACATACCATCAGACAGCGAGTCTCCAGAAAGCCACGTAATATGATATCAAAGCATTTGGGAGTGGATCCTACTGCATTTGATGGGAACATTCCTTTATTATCAGAGGCACTGCATTGGGATCACTGATTTGAAGTAAGAACAGTAATGATAACAGTAACTCTAGCGATCAGAGAGGTGGTGTGTAAAACACCACAAGCCTAATGATTTGAATAGGGAAAAAGAAAAAAGAGGAAAAAAGAAAAAAAGAAAGAAGATACCTATGCACAAATAAAGTTCCCAGAATATACTGTTTGCAGTCTTTTTGACTATGCCCAAATTCAGGTTTATCTCTCCAAGTTTGTATTTTCCTACAGACTCTTTGCATTTTAAAATAAATCTAATTTCAGTTGTCACTAAAAAAAAATATTACTAATTTCAACCTGTATACATAGCAGTGAAAAATCTAGGCAGTTAGTTTCCAATTGTCCCTCTAAAATAATTACCTCAATTGACTGTGTCCCTGGATTACTGTAATAGAGGTTTGCAGATATCCAGTCCAATGCCAGACCAATAGGAGCACCAATAACAGCTGCTGGAGCAAAAACTGTCCTGTTGGCTCCATCTGACCTCACTCTGTGAATTTCACCCTTGGAAAAAAAGATAAGAATTAAGTGAAAAAATATCAAGAGCAGAAAACACTGTTCTATTCCGACTACATGAGCTCTTTACGTTACAATCTCTTCTTAGCAAAATGGAAATCCAGTAGAGAAATGTATTTGTATATGCTCAATGCATAAACACAGTAAATATATTATTGTAAATCATAACTATCCAGTGCGAAGAGGCATTACCGTTCACCAACCACCACCTGATTGACAGAAATAAAATAACCATATATATATTTAAGCTATATACAGTCACACTTCCGCAATTTGTATTTCATTATCAAAAGATTTTTACCAGGATACCTCAGTTAACCATCTTGAATATAACAGAAATCCAGTAAAGGAAAACAGTATTCTCTCCATGCATAAATAATTAAGAACCAAATTTTTTAAAAGCTGTAATAGCAAGAATGAAGACTAAGATTATCCTTGCAGGTTTCTTCATAAGGTTAACCCTTGAAATGATAACTTATGATCTGCAGATTCTATGATATTAGCTGCAGCGTGTGATGGTACAGCATGATATAAACAAGCACTAAAGAGAGAGACAAGCCAGACAAAGGTCTGAAGTGGTTCCTATAGCTGCCTTCCTGAGCTTTCTTCAGGCTGTGTCAGTTTTACAGGATTTCTGAAGAAGTCTGAGTATTATCATGTGAATCTTTCACAACCAGTATTAATACAGAATTGAAATACCAGCAGCTATTAAGCCTTTTGGAGAAGAGGTCAGTAGGGTTAGGAGAGCTGTGTGCAAGTGTTGAAATCTGTTTTTCTCTCCTCACTAATTACTTTCTCCTCCGCTGATGCATACATGCTGTGACTGTCCTGGGAGCAGCACTCTGTGCTGCAAGCTCCCAGACAAGGGAGCACTGGAACTCACCACCCCGGTTCTTCACTGAGGCAACCAATGCAGTAGGTCTGTTCTGCTCTGACACTTGGCTGGAAAGCCTGAGGGGCATCGCCAGCTCAAAGGGATAGAACGTACAGTGCATCGTTAGAGCCCGAACTTTGTAGACAGAAGCTGTGCAGATAACACTAGCCCAGTTCAGGAACGGAGGAGGTAGAGGCAGAGACAGAGCAGGCCCAGGCAGTAATAAAAGGAGAGCAGGTTGCAATTACCATCCGAGAGCAGAAACAAGGCAGAATCAGCTTTAGGAAAAGCACCCAATGATTACTTGGTCCGTGCATATTCTTAATTGCTTTGTTACAATGATACCAGTATACTGTCTAAATATCTCAGTGCAGAACTGAAAATGGTGCTTCAGAAAGGAATCAACCTATCAGGTGGCAAAAATCTGAACAAGAACTCCAGGCCAAATTCACTGCTGGCTTAAACAGGTAGAGTTTCTCAGACACTGGTAGAGCACTACTTGCTGAATTCTAACAATGTAGAGCTATTTGCAAATTAACCTGTTCTTGAATCCCTAGGCCTACAGAAAAAAGTAGGAAAGTAGGATAAATTTTGGTAGTGTATAAACTACTTTGAGAGCATGATGGACATTGAATATTTACAACAGTGTCTACTATGATAGGCACTTTAAAGACAGGAATTCTCCTGCCTACTATTGATATCTACAACTAATAACCTATGCAACATGGCAGCTGAAGATAAAAATACTTTGGAAGTGTTTTTCAAGTAGAATAGTGAAGATTCGGATGTTTACCTCTGTTTCCCGAGTTTGCTTCAGACAGGGTGAACAAATTGATGGATGCTCACTTGAGCTCTAACTACAGCTTCAACTGTTGGCAACACTGGCAGTGAAATTACAGCTACAAACTATGCAAAGAAATCCCAGGAAAACCAAACACGCAATGGTTGGAGGGAAAACAAGGGGTTAAGAAAGAGGGCCTTGTGGTAATGGACAAGCACTAAAATTAAGAAAGTAGGCAAATATGCTTCTGTCACTAAAAACAAGAGAGCTAGCTTTTTTTCAGAGAGCGAGCCACGACTGACAGAGGTGTCTCAGCTCTGTTTGGGAGCGATAGCAGCCCAAGGCCTGCAGGTCCCGGGCACAGGCCGGGGGCACAGCATTTGTCAGGCTGGAGCTCAAGAGTGAACTGAAATCCAGCACTTACCCACGCTAAGCCTGCAGAGGCACCTGGCATTTCACTTGCCAGCTCTGTTAATGGATATATCAGCCCACAACCTCCTACAGAACCCTTCGACCTCCTGTAAATGTCAGCTGTATCTGCTGGCTGAGGTCTGTCAAGAACGTTTTTTCAGACTGCACAAAGGATCAAATAGGTTCCTGTTCCTCTAGTTCCTTCAGCAAAAGTTTGCTTAAATAGGTCTACTTAAATACTTAATGGGAACTAAACATTCTAATTTTAAAAGAATAAATAATTAAACAAATCATAATTCCTTAATGATTGACACAGAAAAGGCTTTAATATGAGTGATTTTTAAACTTATTTTTACTTCAAACCTGCAAAATGTAAGGGAAATGGGTTGGAAAAAAAAAAAGTAAATCTTGTGTGGATGAAAGGTAACAAGTTAGTGTGAACTGTTACTGTAAAAAAAAATATACAGAAATCTCCTTATCTACCATTATACTTTTCCAGGACCTAAACACTGCTTTCCTTGAACAAAGAACTGCTTTTAATTTTTGGCGAGTGAACACATATTGCTGAATCAGCAATTTCTACCACATCCATCTCCCTGACTGCCACAGATTTTATTTTCTGTTGAGTGTCCATCCTGCAAAAATTGGAAATATTTTGTGGCAAGTTAGCCTTAGGGAAACACATGTCATTTCTTAGTTCAGGACAAGCATTAAAAATGCTTAGTAAAACAATTATAATCAACCATTAAAAATTAGTTCTAATTATTTTTTAGATCTGCAAGCCTCATATGTGCTACCTGGAAATTGCTGTGACTTTACAACCCTTTTCTTCCATTTAAAGAAAAGATGCATCTCTACTATGTTACTTCATTAAGTGCTCAGACTAGATGCATATATTTTCATTCTAATGATTAGTGCCACTGTGTCCAATGTACTGCTCCCACGGAGAAGTGTTCTGGCTGTGTTTTCAGAATTAAGTCCTAAGTCAAGAGAAAGAGCGGACTACAGCAGAGCGGGGCTGAGAGTATGGTTCTGTCAACGCCCTCCTGTATTTCCTGTTCATGTCTTGGGCTGAACAAGAAATAGCATTAACCTAACATTTCAGCCGACAAAGATGAAAACTAGTTTACAAAAAAACTAATTTACAAAGAAGATGAAGCTTCTTTATCTTTTCCTAGGGGGGAAAAACAGACAAACAAAAAAACCAACCCCCAAAACACCAAACCCCCTTTCATTTCTTTCAATTATATTTATCAAATTTTTCACCTGCAATGCTAGTATATTTCAGTCAAAAACATTTTTTTAAAATAAAAAGTCTTATTTTAGTGCACATTTTGAACTCAAATACTAACTTACCGGATTTTCAACCCAATAAATCATCTGTTCAGAGTCATCAAAGTCAACATCAACACCATTTTGAACTCCAGCTATTGGAACCATAGCATCATTCGTCTTCTCCTCAGGGTTCAGAGAAATTCCATAAATTATATTATCTCTTACAGCAATAAGGAAAGGATGCTCAACTGTGAAAACATACAATGTAATTCAGAGTTGTTTCTAATCAAGAAAATGGCATTATGATATGCTTCCCCTCTCCCACACAAAAGTTCCCTGATGCTGAGAATGATTGAATGTTAACAGTGATGTTTTGCAACCACTTACCTCTAATTTTGTTCCTTCGCTAGGAGTGAGGTTATTGTAATTGTTACTGTAATTATTTTAACATTTAAAGTTTCAGCACTGTGCAATCACAATGCATGTGCAAGCAAATTCTGAGGAGGAAGTAAATAAGGCAGGAGCACTCATTGCTGGCCAAGGGAAGTACATTCACACAGCTTCTCTGAGCAGCTTTTTCTAATCTCTGAGAATGGGAACCATCAAGACAAAGCAGGATATGCCTGAGATGGGTTCTAATGCGTATTCAGCAGGACTCGCAAGGAAGGTACAATGTCACAGCAGCAATTGCTTATCTGTATTATTAAATATAATGGCAGTACTGTGTTTTCTTGTTTTATCTAAGGGAGTAGACATACTCCCTTACAGTATATTTTCTTTTAGGTAAACGTACCCTTATGCTTAAATCTTAGTAAGAAAGGGCATCCAGTCAGGTGATCTGAGAAAAAGGGTTGGAGAGCTGTGGAGTTTGAGTCAGCAAATTCATTTTTCATCTGCCAGGAAGAGGTGAATAATCTCCTGAACACCAATTCCCCTCTTCTTTTTGCTTTTGCCTTTGGATAACAAATTCTAGTCTCTTCTCTCCATAGGCACAAGCTACCCCTTGACAGGGAACTGGGCTGCTGCTGCTCTTCTATAATAGATCAACGACTTTTTTTGTTTTGGTTTGTTTAGATTTCCTTTACTGGCTGCTTAACACATTTATATAAATTTTGCAGTGAAATTTTTGATATGAAAAGCCACAAACCAAAGCATCATTCCACATCTCAAAAATTATTCTCCATACTTCTCTCAGGCAGCTCAAACTATTTATCAAATTTGACATTAAGCTTAAATTTTGTTTGTCTCAGCACAAAAATCACATTTTGGCAAATAATTGCCTGAAGCTAGCTCTGCCTGTGAATTTCTTGGACTTCTTCCATATTTTTTCCCAAGAATGTGGCATGCCAGTGCTCTTCTATGAAACATTTGTAAAGAACAACTAAATTCATGTGAAATTTTTCCAATGCATACAAGAGGTTGGAGTCATTATTTCCTTTCTAATTATACACAGTACAACACTAATGAATCCTGCTGATATACAGATATGTGAATTATCTAGGTTAGACTGTTTGCACTTTAAAAGTTTGATAGTCTAATTTAAACAATTATATTCTACAGAAAATTTTTTGCTGATTGCTTCCTTTAATTTTAACACCTATGCAAATCTTTACAGTCTGATTATTCCTCATTTTTATAATGAATAGAGCAAATTTGCTGAGCTATACAGATCTAAAAATCTATCTAGCTTCATTAGACAGACATTAATATAACTTCTGCAAATCTAAAAATTAATACAGATTTACATGACAAATGGCAATCCATATAAAATTTATGTAGTTATATTAAGTATGCAACTTTACCATATTAATACAAGATTTTAACATACACAAATTCCTTGCTTTGTTTCCAAGCCAGCTTGCTACATTACCATCTTTAATATCAACCTGTAATGCAGCTTAAGGTAAAATAAGTGCAAAGGCAATCTTATAATAATCTGCAAAATGGTACAATTCTAGAGTCAATGCCTTTTCATCAACATGAAATTGTCAGTATTTAATGTGTAAACTAAGTAGGTGGAGAGCAGCAATATCATTGTTTTGTAGAGACACTGGGCAACTAAATGCATGCAGCTCAGTTTAGTCTTTCTTCTAAAAGTTTGTGCTGGCCTATTAAAGTAAGCAATGACAAGAAGGATAAGGATAATAGTAAATATTAGAAAAGAAATCTAAGTGCCTATTCCCTTGTAATCATTGAAATAATTAAAGGCTTTTACCATGAAAGGAACCAGCATATTTTTAATAACTTCTTCTGATGTGCTGATACACAGCAAATACATTATTTAAAAAAAAAAAAAAAAACCAACAAAATCTGTAGATGTTTTTTGCAAACTGTTTAAATTCATAAATTCCATCTAAAAGGAAAAAATAAGACCATATAGTTTAAAAGAATTGGGGTTCATAGAAAGATACGTCTATTTCTCTCTTACACAATTTGTATTGTGCGATTATGTAATTTATACAAAGGCCACAGCTGCACCTAAGTAGACAGAGGGAACTTTGCAACATGTGGGAAATAAAGATAAAAACTGCCAATAGCTCAATTCAGCAGCAAAATTGGGTCATCCTATACACATGCATGTGCTTCATCACTGCTATGTTCCATTTCTTTCATTATGATCTCTCTATAAGCCTGCACATACTAAAACCAGCACAGATTTCTAAAAGAAACTCTCTTTTTTTTTAATAGATTATGTAAACTTGCACTTCATTGCAGATTATATAAATTGGTAATTCTTTTACTGCTGCTAAGAAAAACATGAATACAATACAGGTCTTTAAAGAACATGCTGCTAAGTATCAAGCAGGAAATCAGCATGACATGGCTTTTAAAATTTAGATAGTTTTAAACAAAAGGGATCTTTTGACTGACAGAGATTTCTAGTGTTAGCTCATGCCAAAGATAATTTCTACTTAAATTTTGCTGATCTTATGCTTCCTTATTAGGGAGGCACCAAAGCACAGTTTATATCTGTACAACTGATGGAAAAAATAATAATGAATGCTTCATGTGACAAAATTAATGTGGTCAAATTTCTCGTCACAAACTGCCTTTTGTGACTTTTTTTAATGAATTGGCTAAATGATTTTTACGAATCTTTGTGGCCTGTGGACTGTCCAAATGAAGTTCAGTAGTTCTTTTTGATATGAAGTTTTGTTTGGAAAGGTTAGCTCTGTTACAGCTGCATCACCTGTAGCATCTGTAATTTTAGGCTGTGTTTCTAGACTTCCTGCATTTGATGTACTAATTTTTCACATAGGAGGGAAAAAGCTCAAGCTGTGAAATTTTGATCTGAATTCCAAAATGCATTACTTCAGAGAGGCTGAAAAGAGTGGTGAGGAACAGAGAGCATCTCTCCTGATTAGAGGAAACCAAAATATCAGGACTGACTTCTTAGCAAAATACAGGCTGACAAAGAATGTAATAGTCAATTCAAATATATACAATGGAACATATACCAGGGATGAAGGAGAACTACTAATGCTATTTATCATGAAGGACAAAAATGGCATAAGAAATGGGCATAAACTGGGGAAAAACTATATTTGAACAGAAATTCAGAAGGTTTCCGAATATCAAAAACGTTTCACAGCTGAATATTTATGAGAAGGATAACATTCTTCCAGAGTATGTTTTCATTTTGAACTGATACTAAGCTCCTTCCAGATGTATTCCAACAGCAAAACATTCCATGTGTTGAGAAATTTTAAAATGCGGCTTCTTTATAAAATGCTCAAAAGAAAATTAAGTTCATCCATTTCCCCCAAAGAAGCACCTGAATCTCTGTCCGAGTTCTTGCCAGAACCTGGCTCCAACCCTTTAGGCCAAGTATGTTCCGTGCATTGTAAGTGAAGTCTGCCTGCAACGGCCCCAAACTCATTTCATGAGCAGCAGCCCACAGATCTGATGTATGCTTTTTGCCCAACAGAGGGATGGATTTGACAGTGTCAGGTCTTTTTTTTTTTTAATCTCTCATTATTACTGCCCTACCTCTCATGCAGTTCCTGTTATCAGGAGAAAGCATCCATCCTGAAGGACAAGCACAGGAAAAAAAAAGTGGTCCAGATGAAGAAAGCAAGCAGAGGTGGCTACAGGGGGATGATGCACAAGAATTGATACCTGAAAAGAAAAAATAAAGTTTTAGCAACTGTAACGTTATGAGTGACTGGAAAGAATATTCAATCTTGTTGCTACTGATAGTACCAACCACAGCACTATATCAGGTTTATTGTTTCCTTAAAATTACAAAATTCAGTTATTTCCAAGAACCACAGGCAATACAATACACTCATAACAGGATATAATTATTCACCTAAATCCAGCATACCATTATCACAGTTGTCTTATCAAAGTTTTTGCATCATAGAAAATCTTTCACACTCCTTTTCAAACTTTTCTTAACTGCACCAGGAGGCCCACAGGGTTTTCAGTCTTTGAGCATTATAACCCTTCCAGATGGGAGATTTAAATTATTTACTGAAGCTTCTTGGAGAAAACTAAAGAGAGAAAATAGTTGCCTACATCTCTTTCAAAGGTAGTGGGAGTTAAATGCATAATTGCTTGGATCACTTTGAAACTGCCAGTCTAAGCTTGTAAAATGTAAAAAAGACAGTGAAGAAGGTCTCTACTGACTGCTATTATTACTATAGACTAAATTTCAACCATTTAGATCATTACCGCAAACTTGCTGCTAAAGAGGATTTTTCAGGGTGCGCCATCTTCGTAAGAAAACAAAAATCAGATCTGGAGTATATGCTTAGCAATTGCAGCAGGCCTTATACTAAGAAGCTTGGAAGTTCCAGGAAATGACACAATTGTTCCTAATACAAAATCTAACAAGAACTGAAAACAAATTAACAAAATGACGATAAAACAATGGCATAAACTCAAAACTCAAACTGTAAGAAAATTATTCATCTTATCAGTATGAGAAATCTAAACTGTAAGTGGTGTAAGGACTAATGATTTACAAAAAAGAAGAGTGGATGACAGTTTTAATACCACATCTGGAATTTCAATCAGCAAATAATTATTTCTTCATTTGTAAACATTAGCATGTTTTGCTATTTTGCAAGTCCTTTATTCCCTTGTTCTCTCTCTGGCCACGTAAAGTACGGCAGAATAGTTCTAAAAGAAAAATCATAAGATGTACTACTTTAATACAATGAAGAAAAGTAAACAATTTTCTCCACCAGTAGAAAGTTTTTTAAACCTTGGGTTGTACTATAAAACCTTTTAAATGAGAACAATGATGTATAAATTAATGGTACCCCTTGGTGACTGAACAATTTGCAGTGAGAGTGCTAAGTGGCTTTAATTCTGAACATGACTGAGGAAGGAATTTGTACCAAAACAAATATAGCACTGAAATTACTGGCGCCTTCGTCAGATGCAAGTCTCGTCCGTCCACAGTATGAAAGTTTTCAAGAAAAAAAATAAATGTAAGTAATAGTAATATTTATGAATCTGAAACATTCCATACACAAGATAGAGAGGAGAAAATGAAAGACAATATTTGTGTCAATATATTTCCTGCTGTTCAAGTAAAGCCATAAAACGACAAAAAGTCCGATTTGGAAGGTAACTCTACCTAACAGAAAGAAAAAGAAAAAAAAGTTGGTTGTTGGGGTTTTTTTTCCAGTCTTTCGGCTGTAAAAGATCACTGGCATATGATCACAGAGAGCATCTTGAATGCAATGAAGGGATTTATTTATTATTATTATTTCCTTAAGTAAAATAATGTAAAAGTGCTTACAGAGAAGGTTGATGACAGTAGTCTTGTCTAAAAGGATGATATTATTAACATACACAGAACTGAGTCTGGTATGCCACAGAGAAAAATTTTAAAAATTAAAATGCTTTCCAAAAATGCTCCAATTTTCTTATAAAAACATTCAAAACAAAGTGCAAGGAAATGGCACATGCTACTTCCCTATTATTCTTTTTGGCTAATCTTTATGCTTACGTGCTGTTTTGTTTCGCTAAACACCAGGCTGGACAGGCTGAATGTCCTTCAGTTGCAAGTCAATAGTATTAATTATTTGCTTGTTTTAGAAAAGCCCATTTGCTGACAAGACTGATTCCAGGAGTGCCTGTGCATGACATTACTGCACGGCTTATATTTGTAATTACCAAAGTTGTTTTGCTGAACTTACCATTAGGTTGCTTTACAGGATGGACTGCCACAAGCCCCAAAGGCTGGTGAATGTTATAAATCATAACTGTCTGGTTTCCTCCATGCCATTTATTGGCCCGAATTACTCGATTAGTATAGCGGTCACTCCAGTACACAAAATCTTCAAAGACAGTTAGAGCATGTGGATGCTGCAATATCTAAAAGGCAAGGAATTTTACCAATTTAGTTCTGGAGATTTGTGTATGTAAAGCTTGCAATGAAGTAATAGCAGACCCAAAGTAATAGCAGACCTGAGCATTATTTAAAAAAATAAGAAAAAAGCACCTGTGTCTGAAAAGATATTTTTCAGCAAAAGAATATGAAATATCATCTATTGCCTGAAAACAAGACATTAATTATGGGAGAAATATAAGTTTTATCAAAACAAAAATTCTTGAAAATATACGTGTGGTTACTTATACCAGCTTATGTGTACCATCTGAACTATTGTGCTGGTACAAGGACAGTGCAACAAGCTGCCAGGAGCACTTCATTGGGAGATGTAAGAGGAATGGTCTTCGTGAAGTGCCCTGCACACGGGAATTCCTGGCAGCACAAAACCCTTCCCTGCTGTCAAGAGTAGTAGCAGTCATCACTCACAGAAGGTGATCGGGGAAATTTGTTCCAGGCTTTTTATACTGTATTTGCCTACAGCAAGTGCACCGGGTAGCAGCAACAGTGTCAGATGTCACCTTTGGACTTCATGCATACAGACAGAAAAAAAAATGAGAACGATCTAAAGCACTAAAGTCTACACTCAGCTACAGGTTCTGTTGAAGATTTCCTGAGAGACTGTGAATAGGAGATGCAATTCTTCTTTTTCCCTATGTAGCAGGCAACTAAAATACTTCGTATCTGCTTCCCCCAAGTATTTCGAAAAAAAAATACATCCAAGTCTACAACAGTACAAATACGTTTTTAAGTACTATCAGCGAGGACATGGGAAAATGATGGTTTCTTATTACTGTCTTACCAGATCACTTGCAACCACCTGTCGTCTGTTGTTTCCATTGTAGTCACAAAAATCAATATAATCAAGATAAGCATCAGCAAAGTAGAGAAGTTTATTTGGGTAATCAATGGAGAGTCCATTGGGCCAGTAGATTTTATCACTAATAATCACTGTTCGCATTTTGCCATCCATGCTGGCTTTTTCAATTCGAGGGTTTTGGCCCCAGTCAGTCCAGAACATTACATGAGCACTGAAAAGAGTAACTTATCGTTACTGATCTGAAAAAAAAAAACTAGCTGCCTTTTGAGAAACATTACATTTTTGACTGATAAGTCAAAAAAATAGAAACAACCTTTTTAAGAAAAGTCCTACACGATGATACTGAAATTATTCATTTCAACAATATGCTTACTTAAGATACTACCATAATTTCTGTTGTAAAAATTCCTTTAATACTTCTAGTGGTGTTTTAATTTGTCAATAATAGCAGCATATTACGTGTAAGTTTGTGGTATATCACCAACTGATAATGATCTGTCAGAATTTTGAATTAACAACTAGGAAGCAAATGTAGGAAAATCTGTTTTACAGGGGGAAAAACCCCATCCTGTAACAGTGAAACAGAGCAACAGATTATAAATAATTACCATATGACTTTAAGTATTAAATCAACTCTGCAAGCATGCTATGTTAAAAAATGGTCTTAATTTTTCTCTGCCACTTGTCACTTAAAATTACAATAAAATTCGGGCATATCTCAAATTTGAATATTGTTACATCACAAAATATGCATCTTTTCAAACAAAACATAAAAAAAAAAATCTTACTCAATTCTGGGATCTAACACTAGTCCCCTTGGGTTTGTTATATTTTCACTAATCAGCACAGTCCTGTGGCTCCCATCCATTTTAGAGACTTCAATTGTTTCCAGAACAAAGTCTGTCCAGTAAAGATTGCGACCTACCCAATCTACCGCTATACTTTCAGTCACGGTGACACCACTGTCAAACACCTGTTTAAGAACAAAAATTAAAAAAAAAAGGAGAGAGAGAGAGAACAAACTAGTTGATATTAAATTTTTACCCTTTCCATTTCTATAGATATGGACATACAGGGAACCAAATCTCTAACATTTTCCAGATCTCTTATGCAGAATGAGTCACAAAGTACACATTCAAAGCACTGACGAAGCACATACCCAAACACTCCTACTAACTTCAGTGGGTCTATTGAAGAAGTTAGCATCTATTAATAGGAAAATTAACTTAGAAGTTGAGCTGAAATCAGCTTATAAGTCTGATGTTTAAAAAGGGCTTCTTGAAAGCATTCAGGTCTGGGGTTTTTTTCTAAAAAACTAAATGAAATGTTGACTTAGTATCTATGAAGTTGTTTCACTTTGTCTATGTTCTCTCTCTTTTTACTATGTTGGGATTTCCCTCTTCCCCTTTGTTAACTGGAGATACACAATGTCTTCATTTTCTCTCCGCAATGAAAAGACAAGAATAACTCAAAGAAACTTACTATTTTTCGGTCAGTCCCATTTTGATAAGCACTCCAAATTTTATCCTGTGTTGTATCAGACCAAAAGATACGGCCTGTGATTGAATCAAAATCAATAGCCACAATATTCCTCCCATCCCGAATTAGAGAATAAATACTGTGTGACTGAGAGGTGATGTTGTCTACAACAATTTGGTTACGACTTGCCACCAGCAAAAGAAGATTCCCAGACTCTGCCACAGGAAAAGAAAATAAAATAAACCAATAAGCTATTCAACAGTAATTCTGTAAGAAAAAGAAACACTGAGAAATTTGACATGGCTTTATAGCATCAAAGCTATTGGATCTAGACATATATATTGAAAGGACAAATTCAAATCAATTCTCAGGCCAAGAAATTTTAACATATCCATTTTGTCCATCCTGACTTTTGGATCTACCTTGGTTTTTCTCCACCTTTTCTCCATCATTTACTCTTTCTATTAGACTCCCTTTCCAGTCTCATAGCTGGACCTTGGGTCCTCTTCCCCATTGTCTAATCAGTTGCTGACATCCAACCCTCATTCCTCCATAAGCCACTCTCAGCTCCTGGTCCTGGGTCAAATCCCAAAGTTCTTTAGACCACCAGTTACTATACTCAGCCTGGTTCTTTCTCTTTTTTAGACAGCCTGCTCTTTTTTCTCCATTTTAGTCTGCATGAGGACCAGGGAGGAGAATAAACAGCTTACACGAAAGCCGTAAACTGCTGTGGTTAGATTGCTGCACAGCAGCTTACACTGATAAGCTGCTGAAAAACAACTGAAGAGTAGCAACCATAAAGACAGCAAACTATGAGAAACGCCCTATTAGTAAGGGCCAAACTTATTTTGAAGGTAAATTGCAAGAATCTTCTACAACCTTGGTAGAACTCTTGAATCAGGAAATCTGTAGTGACAAATTCCACCGGGTATATGGCTCCTCTGTACTGTCAGTGTACTACGTAAGAGATAGAGAACAACAGACAGCTAGGCTGTGTCAGTGTTGTTTGCTCTTTAGAAATGAGCACAGTATGGCATAGGCACTAGGTAAGTCCTGTGAAAGGCTGGGATTTCAACACTGTGAGCATTGAACTTTACAAAAAGAGAAAATTTTAACCTATGGCTTACAGGTGCCTGGCATAGCTTTTCTCCAGAATATTATTTTGATCATTCCAGGGTTAAAAATTACAGTGTTATTTAAAAATATTATTTCAAGGAAATAATAGTTTCCAATTAACCCCTCAGCTAGCAGTTTTAATACTCAAGGTGATTTGCCATGAACAACTTCGCCTGTTTGCATCAGCTCTTTTAAGGGAACAATATGAAAATAGCAAAGCTGGACACTTTCCAGACACTGTTGTCATTCTTTTGGTTGACATCAATATTCCTCACCTGCTGCTTTACAAGTCTTCCCGTTGGTTTCTAGAATGTATCCTTCATCACAGTAACACCTAAAAGACCCTCTCTCATTGTAACAATGCTGACTACAAAAGCCTGGAGGGTCACATTCGTTAATATCTTCACAGGTCTTAGAGTCATTTGCAAGCTGGTATCCAACGGGACAGGTACACTGAGCTCCAAAGGGTCCTTGAATACATTCATGAGTGCAGCCAGCGTTATTGTCAGAGCAGCTCTCCTGATCTGAAATGGGGTTGGGAAAGAAAATAAGCAAATAGTTAACAAAAGCTTCTTATGCCAAATTTATTACTTTGCAATTGCATTACTAGTCTAAGATTGCTACTAAAACATGACTCCACAATCATCAGTTATGCAATGGGAGACTGAACTGACGCCCCATGCAAAATGTAACACACCCAATGCACACAAAGGCAGGTAACAACATAGTATGTACTACTGAATCCTATTAAATGAACAGAAGGCTGTCTAAGCATTTTTAAGAATTTTTTCAAAACTAGCTAGAAATATACAAAAATTTACTGTACCACTCCAAACCTAAAATTGTATTAATAAACAATAATTTAAAATCATTTATAATCATACCTGGCTGGGGTTCATCTGAGAATGTGCATTGATTAAAGAGAAGGAGGAAGAAAGAAGGAAAGAAAGAAAAAGGTTAAATCAATTCATAATCAACATAAATACAAATTCTGGCTACACGTGAGCTTTTAGATTCTTTTCATGATTTTTGAAGTTAGAAATTTAAAAGAAAATACTAAGGATTGAATCACATTTCATCTGAACTTAAAGCATACCATGCTTTAGTGAATGCATTCAGGAACACAAAGCTCATTCCCATATTCCTACATAAAAACCTATATTGAATTCAGTGGAAGTCATATTTGAATTTAAAGCACAAGATTGCCTATAGCTAATGAATTCATCAATCGTCATCATAGTCTCCTTTCACTGCAAGGAAGATCGACTTAGTAATTTGAGCTCTAATTTCAACATGCTTACAATTTCTGCTAGAAATGTTGCTGCACTAAATACAGCATGCTGAATATTCCATTTCCTTCTAAAGCTGTAGAACATAGCAGGCTATAGTAGATATTTGAGCAGTAACTTACTGCACAATGGGGATTCATCAGCTCCATTGGGACAATCGGCAGTATTATCACATACTCTGCTCAGATTCACACAGATACTGTGACCTGGACATTGCCACTGCCAGCTGGGGCACCGGAAGGGTTGAGTAGGACAATCTCTCTCATCGCTCATATCCCTGCAGTCATTATCACCATCACAGATCCATGCTTGATAGACACAGTTGCCATTATCACAGCGGAAAAGAGACGGTGGACAGGTCCTGGCAGGACATCTGTGATGTTCATCTGAGCCATCTGCACAGTCAAGATGGCCATCACACTCCCAGTTAGCAGGAATACAATTGCCGTCTGATTGACATTGGAATTCATTCTGGTGGCACATCCCTGGTGGTCTTGTAGCTAAAACAGTGACATTGAACAGTTCAGAAGCTGTTTCAATTTTAGACAGAGAAACAAAATCATTCTGTGCAGTTCATCTCTTGCATAAGTAGTTACAATACAATAAGAACCGTGTTGCTATTAGATCAGGCATAGAATCACACTCAATATACATGACGCTTCAAAATCCGGCCAATTTAACTCCTACTTTATCATACGGGGAACAAGGCAATTCAACTATTGTTATATTTTGAGCAGGCACATCGTGATATTTATGTATATTGATTTTGAAATTACTCGCTAAAACTAGTCTTCACCACCCTGCATTGTAACATTTTAACTAACTTAAATGTACAAAATTGCTCAAGGAAAATTTCAGTCTAACTCTCATGGATACAAGGTTTTCAGTTTTCTAGATTAATAGACTTCTTCATTTTACTTTTAAACCCTGAGACAGAGGTGCCAAGTAAAACAAAATGTTAGAGCCAAAAGGAATGCAAAGTCTACTCTTTGCCAGAAAAATCTACTCTTGAGATGGAACCTACTGTGTTTGAAATTTCTGCCCAGAACAAAAGATTTATAGACAAATTTCCCTAAAAAGAATTTTGAAGTCTTAAGGACAGTAGTGCCAATCAGTTGATATAGCAGATAAAGGAAATTTTCAAAAGCATCATCTAATAACTGAAGTCTTTCTTTCAGCTTCAATATACTTACGGCAATCAGACTCATCTGAGTGATCATTACAGTCAAATACACCATCACACTGGTAGTAAGTGCTGATACACTGGTCTCCACTTATACATTTAAATTCTGTGGCACTGCAGTTATATACTACAAAATTAAAAAATATTGATGTTACTTATTTATTTTACAGAGCTAGACTGCACCCAATTTTTCTACAGGTGCCCAAGTCAGATATGATATCAGGAATCCAAGTTCCACTGAAAGCCATGATTTCCCTGGGACACAGAAAATGCAGTGACCTTGGAATGTACAGAAAACAGAGGAAACAGATTTCAGCCCTCTGCAACCAGCCCAGAGATCAAAGGGCTTACAAAAATGCTAAAACAAGCATCTCAAACAGGGTTACTCTATGGATAGGTTTATTAGGCATTCTGCTATCTTGGAGCTGGTAATATGAGATCGCCAAAGACCCCCCAGGGGGCAAGAGTGAGGAAAGAATAAAGAGGCATTCAAAGGAAGCTCCACTTACTGCAGTCATGCTCATCAGCACCATCTATACAGTCTTTGTCTCCATCACAGACGTAGAACGGGTCAATACAGCGATGGTCCGGACACTGAAATTGCCTGGGTTCACAAGTACCTGTGAAAGCTATTGAGAATAACAATAAATGCAGATGTGTTTCTTGTCTGTCTTCTGAAATCAGCATAATACTGAGACAGCAGAAAGACACTATCACTAGCTTGCAGCATGTAATGCAGCAACTATTAATCATATAAATTACAAGCACTAATAACATTTGTATCAGGTAATTGTTTATTCACATGTAGGCTTGGACTCATGCAAAATAAACAGAAGATTCCACTCAGCAATAAATAACACTAAAGAAAGTATACAGAAAAACTGCTGTCTTACAACCAGTAAAAACTTTCGGACTAGATTAGCTGACTACGCCATCAGCCATTACTGAGACCACTTATGAAATAAGTGCTTAGAAGATTTAAGCTTTAGCTGCTTTTTGCTGTAAATTGCAGTGGATGATATTACGTAGCACCATGACTATGACTATCACAGTTGCCCCTTTTTTAAAAATTTTTTTCTGCATTCTACTTGGCTCTGGTCGTTCAAATTAGATGAGTTTTCCATGTCTTACTGACTGCAAAATATTAATCTAACTTAGATACTTGTTCTCTCTTCCTAATTTCATTTAACGTCCTTACACCAACAGATATCTCTATGCAGACATAACAGACAGTTGTGATACTCACTGCAGTTTTTTTCATCTGACCCATCACCACAGTCATTATCAGTATCACATAACCAGATCCTAGGAATACATCTTCTGTTATCACAGGTGAACAGGGTTACAGGGCATGAAGTGGGTCCTTGTGTAGGACAATGCAATTCATCACTGCCATCCAAACAGTCATTATGCTTATCACAACGCCAACGACCTGGGATACACTGTCCACTGGCACAGGTAAAAGCTGATGAAGCACAAGTATTGTCTAAATAAAAAACAAAACAGGGGGACATTTTTATAAAGAACTGCAAAATTTGCCTTCCCTGCCAGAGTATTCAGTACATTTAGTAGACTTACAATGTCTAAAATATGCATCAAATTCTAAAATGCACATTGCTTAAGATGAAAAATATCTGTCATGCCAACATGCTGCAGAACTGAATAGGATACTTACAAGCTTTTTTAAACTGCATGAATCAATAAAAAACTAAGTTGTTAAGCACATCAAAACAATCTAAAGAACAAGAAAAATAACTTCTTCAAGTAGCCATTTGCTTTATGCTTTCCTTTTCCCCAACAGACATTCTAGTTATTCTAACATAGCTCACTAATAAGAAAAAGAGTTTATACCTGAATCATATTAGCTAGCCCTATGCATTAAGGAGCACATTTGATTAATATGTCCTTTTTTTCCTGTTTGTGATTTAAAAGAAACAATTAACTCTGAAGAAAGAAGCACCAAATAAATCATAAAAGCCAAGAACTCTTCAATATCTTATCAACTATAATTATCCCACTATTCTCTCAATTTATTTGATCAACAAAATATTTTGTGTAGAACAGTTTACAGTAAAACCAGGAAATGAACCAATCTGCTTTTAATCCACTTCACTGTAAAAATCCAGGTGTAACTAACAGTTCAGAAGTGCCCAAATATAACAAAACGAAAAAAAAATTCTATTCAGATATTAAATAAAATAAAAGGTGCTGCTCTAACCTTAGGGGAAGGTTAGACAATGCATATGGTTCTGTTATTTTTTTCTTATGGTGCTACTTTTTAAATGTCTTCATCTTTAATAAGATGGTTTGTCTGTCCCCAATATCTTTCAAAATTTACAAAAAAATACTTAAGGCAATTTTTTTCTTTAAAAAAAATTTTTTTGTTACTCTGTAAATCAAATTTTGAGAACTAGAGAGATATGAATATTTTCATGCATTCTCCACGTGCCCAATATTGAATCCCATATTCCCACGAGTTATCTGAATAACTTCCAAAGTAGCTAATCTCCTAGGTAGATTTCAGGATTTACCACAGATGCAATGCTAAAAAGTTGGGGTGTATTCCACCAAAATCAGACTGACCCATCAAACTTCCCAAACGGCAAACAACAAACACTAAGTAACAGGGATTACTTACTTAAAGAACCACAGTTTTGTTCATCACTGTTATCATGGCAATCATCAACACCATCACACTGATAGTATTGAGGAACACATCTTCCATTACCACAGGAAAAAGAGTAGGAGCCACACTGCAAAGTGGGTGGCTCATTGGATGGATCTTCAACGCATGTCAGCTGATTTGCAGCTAGCTTCATGCCATAAGGACAACCACAAACTCTTTGAAAATTTGGTACCGGGAAGCAGAAATGGCTGCAGTCTCCATTGGGATTTGTTCCTCTGTTACAGTAGTTAGAGCCTTAAAAAGTGATAGAGAGATCAATGTATACACTACTGATAACGGCTTGAGAACTATTAAAATTGCATAGCAACTGTAAAAGAATGTTTAAAAAAAAAGAATAATAAAATAAAATGCTGTAGCAAATCCTGGTTTTGCATACACCGCAAACCAGGGTCAAGTTAACTGACAGCAATAGTAGTAGTAAGTCATAATAATAAGTCCCACATTCCATATACTCTTCATTGCGACAAATGTCTATGGAAGCCAAGAACAAACTACTAAATTTCATCTAATTTGCCATCCATTTTCAGCAACTGCCTGGAAACAAGTATATTATTACAAATGAGGACCTTTGTCTGAGCAAGGCTGGGAGACTTGATCCAGTCTTTGGACACCAAATAGATGGTGAGCCTTAGCACACGGTTTGATCATACATTTGATAAGTGAATTGAATGTTTGACTAAATTAACTACAATACCAAATCCTTGTTTTAGATCATAGAATCACATAGAATTCAGCAGTGAAAAGAAAAAAAAAGTAAAGACTTATGCACAGTGATTACTTTAGGAATAGTAGTTTGATTAATAAACATTTACTCAATTCCTCCAAATAAACAGTTCAGTTTAACTAAAACTTCTACTGGAAAAAGAGAAATACAAGTATGTAAATGGTGATACAAATACACAAAATACAATGGAATCATAAATTTCCTTTTACACGGTTATTAAGTAAAGTAACAGGAGTGGTGGAGGAAAACTGCATACAGTCACAAAACAGTGAAATATATGTGTGATTGCAGGTGCCCGTGTTGCCTCCTTGCCTGTCAGATATCATTCAGTAAAGCCATTTCTAAAATTGAGAGTGGAAACCTGCTCTCCTGATATTTTGATTCGTACTCCCTATTTCATGTCTTTCATTCGTACAACAAAAGAGCTCACCTATTTGGGAATGAGCATCATATGCTTTAACATGCATAATGTTACTAATGCCCCTTCTTATAATAGTCATTTCTCCTCCATCAGACTTCCTCACTCGAACTATTCCACCAAGTCTCCAGTCAGTGAAATAGGCATAACCTGTTTTGAAAGACATTTAACACAACAATTACAAAGCAATAGAATATAAAAGATCAAGCATCATTAGAAAAAAATGCAAGGCTTTTCATGTAAATGTAACTATTTTTCATAACTGTTTCATAAAAAAGACAAAAGGACTTTATCACTAATTCAGTCAAGGTGAGTCCTTCAAACACAGGCAGACACAACATAGAAAAACAAGCCCTCTCAGATTTCACTTAGATTGAAATATAACAGACTCAGCTGTCATTTCACATTCCAAGGCAATTTTAGAAGTCATTCATTAAGACAACTTTCCAGAAAATTCTAGAATATTTTAAAATATATTTTTACACAAAATCAAAAGGGATCAGATGCTGGCATCTTTAGTCACACACAACATAAATCCACTGATAAACTATACATACAATAAATAAAATACTGAAATTGCTCATCATCTCTAACGATATGATTTACCTTCTCTGTCCAGCATGAGTAGCCCACCTTGGAAGCTATAATTAGTACAGTATGTCTGCCTTGTTGCACTAAAAGAGGTACTTGATTTGCCTCAATTATTTGAACACAAATATACATAAAAACAGCCCTAAAACTGAGCAAGAAGTACTAAATATATATATTTTCTAGAAACTTTCAACACTGCTTTTTATAGGAAAAGCATTATTACAAAGGCCATGTTATTTTCGCTCACATACTCACAGATCATCATATGAAAAAAAAGTCTGTGGTAATAACAGATAATATTTTTCAATGCCAGACTTACCTCCAAAAATAGTAAGGCCAAATGGGTGAGTCATCTGAGTAATACGTTCGAGAGTCCGTCTATCCAGCCCATCAAAGGTGCTGTGCTCAATTTTATCAAAAAAAGCATCCACCCAGTACAGCCTCAGAGAACTAGAAATAATGAAAATGTCATATCTCTTCAAATGACATTATGTCCATTAGGAAGGACTAACATTTTCTCAAATAATAATTTTAAACCTGACAAGAGGGTATTGGGGCATGTGGGGAGAGATTCTGATAAAATTTTACATTTTGCAGGCTTTTTAACAAATTGAACAATAAGGTCTTCAATAGAAAAGTGCCAGCGCATGCAATCTGACACAATTCCTTATTTTTTAATCCCTAACAGTTTAAAGGAAGAAACACATAAGCTTAAAAAGCTTCTCTGTCTTCTGTGTTGTCCTTACCTCCAGTCAATGGCCAGGCCATTAGGCCAGCCTAGTGTTGTATTCACAATTGGCAAGGCATGGGATCCATCACTCCAGGCCCTCATGATTTTCGCAGGACGGAACCAATCTGTCCAGAATATATAACTGAAAGGACATGTCAGAAAACACATAAACCCAATGGTATAACGTAATTAAACAGAGCAAACATTTGAGCAGCATTAACATTCTCCTTTTACCAGCTCTTCGCATACCTTAAAAAAAACATACAATTTTATGTTGACCCTCTCCTCAATTGGTAGTAGTATCAACAATTAATATCTATCCTTTGTACAACTTCTACAATCTTCGGAAGTGGTTTTTCCCTTTAGACATAAATGAAATCCTTAACAATTTTAACAAAGTTACAGATATTTTAAGTACTGACAGGGAGGAAGAAGCAAGCAAAAATGCATCTTCCAGGTAATACAAGTAAGCATGAATATTACAAAGAATTTTCTCCTAATCTTTTTGACTTATGCTTATAGTCAAAGAGTTGACGCTAGTGTTAAATAACTTTACAAAACAGTGAACAGAGAAGGTCGGAATACTCAAGGATCCAAATTCAACACTATTCTTAGAAGATTACTTCCAAAATAGTGTATTTGGTTACTAAACATGAAAATTCAATATCCAAGAATTAAGAAATTCGGTAGGTATGGCGGTAGGAACCTGAACTATGCTCTGAAAGAAGCGCTGTTTTGGCATGGCCAAATAACCCAGAGTATTGAATTTGAAGTTAATCGTTTCCATTGCAAAAAAGCAGAGCTTCATTTTATGTACAAAGAATCACACATTGTAAGGTCAGTATCAAATACAGCCTGTAGTATGTAACATGTTTCAAATAAATAAATTCAGATAGAAAAAATAAAGGCACCAAGGTCAGCATTCTGGGAACAGAAAGTATATTAAAAATAATTACAAAACTTTTATCTTTCAGCTATGAGAAATAGATTTCTAATCTGAATGATACAAAGAAACAAAGTTCTTTTGCTTGTTTATCAACACACAGGAGTAAAAGTAAAAACACTGACACTTTTAAAGAGAATTCTTTTGAGTGCTTCTTTCATGTGGAATCTGTATCACTTGCCCTTTCTGGGTGCTGAATCCTAGGCCAGAATAAAGCAAACAAGATAAAGACCAGAGAACTGAAAACAGACAGTATTTTGGAAAAAACACAAAGCCATACAGAAATCCAGAATGAGATGCAAATCTAACCTCACCAATTCTGCTTAGACCATAAATTTGTTCGTATAGTTTCAAGTGAGAATCAAAGCTGAACTTACCCAATAACAGGATGAACCACTATTGATCGAGGATTATTTAAATTCTGAACAATCGCTCTCCTAGATTTATCTGCCAGCCTCATCACACTAATGCTCCTGTATCGAGGGTCTGTCCAATACAGATTCTTTGAGATCCAGTCAAAGGCCAAATCTTCTACACTTTCCACTCTATTAGCTGTCAGGATTTCTCTTCCTAGAATTTTTAACACACATAATGATTGTAAATGTTTCGGAACAGAGGAAATAACATGAACGCACTATTGTGTTCACAACACTAGTGGTTTCCCTTGCTAAAAATGCTGCCTCTCTGCTATACAAAGACCAAAGCGAGGAGGTGTCCCTTGCTCCAGGCAAAGGAGGTACATGCTCAGGAACACAAACCCAAAAGAGGAGAAATAAAGACGAGAGAAAAATCTGTCATTAAGTTTACACTGAGAGGAGTTTTATGAATGAAGGTCAGTAAGGTCAGGGCAATAAGAACATCTTGCTTAACGGCCAGACCTTGCCTACTCTTTGCATAGTTATAGTCAGCTGCAGTCTACCATTTCTCTAACCCAAGGCAGCAAGCAAGCTCGGAAAAGTATATGCTGACTTTATATATATTTGATCATTATTATAAATTGGAGAGAAATACTCTTCATGCTACCACAAATAACACTTCCAAAAATCTCACAACTATAATGTTCTTTTCTTTTTTTGTATTATAGCATCATAATAAACATCCTGCTCTCCAGATAGGGAAGTTAAAAAGAGAAAACTCAGTTTCATACTACTGAAAGACATACTAGTCTGCATAAACAGACTGGTGATGACAAATACTAGTTGTGAGAAGTGCTACAAATCGTTCATTCCCAAACAGATTCAGCTAGTTTGTCAAAGATTAGGAGACTTCAACTAGCTTAATTTAAGTTGAAAAAACATTTTTGACAAACACTTTCCAGATTACTGGGGTGACACAGATTTATCTGTATATCTCACAATGTGACTTTTTCTGCTTCTTTTTAGAAATATATATTCTACTCTCCTTATCACAATTACTGTACTGAGAAAGATTCTCACCTGAACCATCAGTTTTCTGTTTATAGATCATGTCTTTACTTGTGTCTGAAAAAAAAATGGTGTCATCCTGAGCAGAGAAGTCAATTCCAACGAAGTATGAAGGACTCCCTGTTACAGGTATGATCACGTCTTCCTGGGTGGAGAGATTGAATGGGATCCCCCTCACTGCCAGCTGGGATGAAAACAGCAGGAACTGCTGCACAGCTGCAAAAGAAAAGATCAGACACAGTCTTTACTTATTCACAAGGTGAGACAATTAACCATAAAGCTTTATTTTCCTTTGGCAACGCTAATAGCCTGGCAATAGAAAAAGGAAGAATGAGAAAATAGAAATTTAAATACATACAGACCTAAAAACTGAAGAAGAAACCAAACCTAACCCAGAATATTAGGTGACGTTATTTCTCTTACATTGTTACTGTGGTCCTAATACACCTTTTCAGGAAACATTATCCCTAGGAAGCAGAAATCACCTTTTGTGCTCCCCCTTTCACAATCACCTACAAAAAAAAACTCACAGGCTTTGGGGAGCGACCATATAACCAGCTCATATCTGAGGTAGTCAGATAAATGCATGGCCAAATAGTAAAACTATAGCAAACATATCTGGCTTAATTTGCCAATAGGTACACATGGTAAAACTCCCATCAGTGACAATTCTGCACTCAAACAGGAAGCAGCAGATTGTTGATGGAAGCTCACAGCTCCAAAACTGAATCTCTTATTCTTGCCATATATGTTCAAAGGGAGACGATCAGCCTTAAAGGTTGGACCAGATGATCCTTGATGTCCCTTCCAGCCTGGTATTCTATGATTCTATGATAATCTGCACATTACTGCACAGGAAAGTAGGCTTATGTGTTCAAAATACTGCAAAATCTGCATATTAGCAAGCATTTATGCTTAATTTGGGGATTAAGAGTTTAATCGTACAGCTGTCTACACATATTCCATATCTAACTCTGTTAAGATGTTTATAAAATGTAGTAAGTCTAAGTTGTTGTAGCTTGAAATGAACATCAGCAGAAATTATTACGTTTAAAGCTGTCAACAAGAGTTGTGATAGAGAAAAATGAAGTCCTTGGGATACTGAATGAACAAAGGTATTGAAGAAAGGAAGAATGCCCTAGAAATAACTCTAAAGCTAATGGAATAGTACTATTTCCACCAATCATAAGACATTTTCTTACCAACACAATGTCGTCCATCTATGTGTAGATCAAAGCCCAGTATACATCTACAGCGATAACCTAGTCCATCATTATCTGTTTTGTGGCTGAGAACACAGATCTGTTCACATCCCCCATTATTACTTCCACAAGGATTTCTTACTGGAATATGGAATATAATACAGACAGGATTATCATTTCATCTATTAACATAATGGCTTCATTACCTTAATTTATTGTGGATGTTGAAAAAAAAAATTCTGAAAAATCACGTGGACTCTCTGGGAATTACATCATATGGAAAACATAGGGCCTGGAATGCATGGAAATCACATCAGAGCTAACTGGCATTCAAGATACTCAGCTCTGTACGGAGAGACTCAGCACACAGTGTTGAGGTCATAATCTGGGCTATAGTTTTCTGCATATAGATCTACTCCAGAATTATATCTCACAGAATTCATTCGCACTGGTAGCCTTTTCCAACTGCACCCTCATTGCAGTGTTGAGGAAAAAAATTCCCAAACACCAATACTGCTCAATAGGCACAAGTTTGACTCTTTGAAATACCAACACATTTGATAAACCCCTCAACTCCTAAATGTTGCGTTTGACAGTTCATCACCTACAGAAGCTGGATGATATCACTGTATGATAAAAACGAGTCCAGTTTTACAACACAAATTTATGTATCACAATTATTAGTTCTTTACAGCAAAGTAACAGTGTCTCATAATTTTTATCAACTTTTGGTAAGATAGTTCCAAACCTCCCTTAATAATCTACTTACTGTCTTACCAAATGGCTGCCTGGCAGCATGGTAAACTGTCACTCCGTAAGGTCTCAGTGAAGACTGGTAGATCACTTGAGGGTTAGATTCTGAAAATTTGTTAGCTTTCACCACTGCCATTTTGGTCCAATCAGTAAAATAAACATTGTGTTCAAATAAAGTGATTCCATATGGATGAGGAATCAGTGAGCCTCCATGAGCTATTGTTCTCCTGTTACAAAGATAGTTTTAAAATTATTTACAAAATATTATTTAGAAAATAACTTAACAGAGGAAAGGATACAGGATTATTAATTTGTTCACTGGCTTTTGCTTCTACACAGAAGCTGCTGAAGGACAAATAGAAAAGACCAAATGAACTGAAGAGACGAAGCTAAACGTACAGGGTATATAAACATAAAAGCTAGAGCACTGAAAACAGAGAAATCAAAAGTGTTAGCAATTACCAAGTAACACAGTGAGTAAAGATCACAACTCAAAAATGTAGGAAAAATTCATAATTACTGAGAGAAAATTAGAAAAAGAGGCCAAACATGAAATCAAAGACATCTGTAGCAAGTTGAAATATTCAAGAAACCTTGAATGTAAAAAATTTATGACTGCAACAGCCAAAACCAAAATCCTATGTAAGGATTTTGTAAGTAAGGGAAAAAAAAAACCAAAACCCCACAAACAAACAAAGAAAAAAAACCTCACAACTTTCTCTGGCTTGAACTAATCACCCAATGGTATCTATTCTATGCAAGATATGGTGATAATATTTTTCTGGATAAATATTAGGAGATAAGAGAGACATTGAAGTCCTCACACAATACATAACAATAACACTACAATATTATTTTCATGAAGTTATGATGGAAGGTCTACAAAATCAGATTCATTCCACAGCTCTACTTTAACAGTTTCCCAGGTGATTTAGGTTCATGCTGTAGGCATGCAAGATGTGATAGAAGTGGACAGTAAACTGTATTTTAACATGCTTTACAAACTATGCCATTACCTCTTGCACAACATCTACAAAAGTTTTGGAGTTGCTGTGAGTCATAAGTTTTTATCTCCAATACCCAAAACACATTCTTGTCTTACTAAATTCTGATAAAGGAGCAAAGATACCAGCATTACTATTATAATTTTGTAAGTGAAAAAATACATTGAACAACAAGTCTGTCAAATGAGCAGAGGACTGTTTTTCAAGTGACTATGTAGGAGGTATGCTAAAGGGGACAATTTTTTTTTTTTACGGAGACTAATCACAGATGCAGAGATAAACTCAAGGACTCCTTTCCTGCATGCTGTGATAGTTTCCCCAGCATCACAATAGGGTGAGCAATGACTTAATTTTTGACAGCAAAGATTTATAAAATGTAAGAAGAGCACTTCATATCCATTACACAGAGTGGTGCTTTGGAGTGGAATATTTCAAATAGATTCATTCATGAAAAAGATGCAAAGAAATGATGATGGAAGACAACATATATAATTCAAAAATAATAAAAAGTAAATGCTATAAAAATGTGTGCTGCAGTGGTGAACTATAAAAAAAGTACACTATGAAAGAAGTGCAATAGGCATTCAAGGCAAAAAAAGTACAAAGAATGATGGAGGAATTAAGGATTATCTAGAAGTACCATCACAACAGAGATATCAAGGTGTACAACATTCATTATGTTGTAATTTTCAACCTTTGTGTATCTCATTTTGTTAGACAAATCTTTCTTTGAACTAGATACAAAATAATTAGTGTATCTGTAACCTCCAAGGAATAGTATTTCTCCTACCTTTGAAGCCCATCATAAGTTACAGTCTCAATGTAATCAAAGCGGCTGTCAACCCAGTAAAGTCTCTTTGATACAATATCCAGAGTTATTCCAGCAGGCCAGCCTAATTTTGTTTTTATCAAATCCTGACGGTTTGTGCCATCCATGAAGGCCCTTTCCACTTTAGGATCACCAGACAGACTATCCCAGTCTGAGAAAAACAAATACCTATAAAGGAAAAACCCAAAAGAGTCCCATGTTTCCTTGAGATTTTACAAAAAAAAATTTTTTTACATGGAATTTAAAACCAGCACCCTTTCTGGACAGAGCTTGATTCTCAGCCAGCATACTATGACAACACACTTCATACCTCCTGCATTTTCTTTATAGAATGAATCTAGAAACATGTTTTACCCAAAAGACCTCAGAAATACTGAGTTTCCTTAGTAAAATACAGACTTAAGTGTTCTGCCAGAAATAAACCAGTGACAAAGAGGTGCACCATGAAAGCAGTATCCATCACTACAAGTTGCATGAAATTCCTCTTCCCATTCTCTGAGGATCCAAGTTTTCATGGCTCAAGTTTTTGAAGCCTGTTGGGTTGGGAGACACTAACTTCCCTGGCTTCGCTCTACCACTTTATTTCAGATAGTAGGAGGTCTGTGGGTGGTATCCCAACAGAAATCTTTCACAGTAACTTCTATTCTTCTGCAGGTCAATCCCACAGTTCCCATGTTTTCAGAGCTGCTCATGCACACGCAACTCTAGCCAAAAACCAGATTATGCACATTGGGAATAAAAGCAGCCTACAGCTCTCCCATAACAACTTAAGGCGTAGAATAGATTAGTACTGAATGTAAATGTTTGAAACATTTTATATCTGATTCTAAAGTGACCACCCTAGCTATTTCTTAGTTCTCCTCTGTTTGCATGGGAATAAAGGAATTTCTGACATCTTATACCAATACCTGACAAGTATCACTTACCCAACAGTTGGATCAAGTGCTATTCCTCTAGGATTTCCAAGATTTTCCGCAATAAGAGTCACACGGTTTGTTCCATCCAAGTTAACCATATCTATTCTGTTCACACTGGTCTCAACCACATACAGTTTATTGTTAACCCAATCCACTGCTAGATTTTCGGGTGTGTCAACTGAAACATTTAAAACTTCTTGGAAATCCGAGCCATCAATACTAATAGAAAAAACCTGAAAACAATACAAATACTGTCAATGCCCACATGACGTTTTGCTAATCACAAGACGCATAGCACTTGTCCTTTATCATCACATTGGGCACAGATCCACAACTGGCCACTAGATACAGCCAAGTTGTATTCCTTAACTTAAGGGGCTTTGCCAAGATTTGGAAAGCAATGCAAAAACTACAGGAAGCTTGCCTTTCTGCAAAATACACAAGGTAACAGACTAAAACAGCCTTAAGCTTTAGCAAACATGACAAATTGCTGGTTTAGGAAAAAAAAACAGATTTTACTTTCCTGCTGCATTTTTCTTTCCTGTAATCTAGCAAAACCCAGCATTTTCATTAATTGAAAACAAATGAATATGCTTTAGCAAAGTTCTCATCAGTGTCCAGAAACAAGAGGGGGAGCTCTTACTTCACTAACCACTAAGGGGAAATTGCAAAGTGGAGAAATGGGAAAGCTCTCCATCCTGGCAGGAAGGAGAAGGCTCAGCTTTGCTCCTGATCTCCTTCATTTAAGGCTAATTTTAACAGCATCATATTCAAGAAGAAATAGTGCTGTTATCTTACAAGCAAGCTCAGAGCTACATGAAGCAAACAGCATAAACACAATAATTTTATATATGCAGTAATCATGTGATTATAACACTGGATACTATGAAAAGCTGGGAATCATTTTCCCTTTTTTGAAACAACAGCATGAGGTTTGGAATCTATTTAAATGAAAATACAGATTACCACCAGTAAATATATGCAAGAAAAAGAAGAGCTGAAATAGTTGTATCATTTTAAATATTCTTCAGCTGCAGGTAACAACAATCAAGCAAACCATTTGACTGTCTATTCTGTTCTTTGGAAACCTTGTTGATGGAAGAGCTTATGGGCATTAGGATATCAGACAGTACGCTAAATGAGATAAAGATGACACAGAACACAAGCCACAATTTTTTGCTTTAGTTTACATCTTAATCTTAAAAAAAAATAAAACAATAACAAAAACAAATC
>JAOXJK010000077.1:22183200-22210148 GCA_025774025.1 Xenus cinereus
TAAAATTACTCTGTTTTACGGTATCGTGAAGCTAAAATATTTCCTCTTCAAAAAAAAAAAAAAAAAGGTAACAAAATATTGGCTCATTACACAAAATACTGTCAATATTTGTTATCCAAGCTCAATTACAGTGCCATTTGAAGTATATGAAGAAATCTGATTTTTATCATCTTGGAAGTCACACAGCTTTTACATTTTAAATGATCATGTTTCAAAAAATTACCAAGAAAAATTTGTTCAGTTTTGAAAGAATGTCTACTATTTCTCTTAATTAGTTTTTTGGACTCCATCTCGAGTAAAATTAAAAGTTGCTCAAGACATTCCCATATAATAGGATTCTTTGTTTAATATGTCACATGTAATAGTATAGCTTGAAAAACGCAGTCATTAACATAAAACATTTCAAGGAGCTTTTTTGTTAGAAAACAAAAATACAGCCAGCTTCTGCTCGCAAAAATGAAGGCCTATCAACACATTCTCCCTCATGCAGTTCTCTACTTCCACATACACAAAAATATATTCTTCTTGAAATTTCTACCCACCTTATCTTGCACTGTATCAGTCCAAAAGATTCTGCGCAGGTAAAAGTGAAAGTCCACTCCAACTGCAACCCCACGATTCTGTGACTGCACCAAAGTACGAAAACTTCTTCCATGAAGATCTCCAATCAGTAAATCACGGCCGTTGGAAAAAATAATTGATGGAACACCAGCTGAAAGCAGGGGCGACAAATATATGACTACTCTGAAGGCAAGCTATTTTGCAAAGGGGCATTGAAATATATACATACTGGTTCATACACACAGGACATCAAGGTTTAAATAGAGGCTCAACCTACAATCTGTATAAATGTTTCTATGTGAGTACTAACTTGTTTTAAATTGCCTTTGGTTTCTAGACTTGGAGCAAAACAGGCAGGAATATGTATTTAAAGCCCTACCAGGTAAAACTTTTACAAAACCCTTGCGCATCTAAACTCCAAAAGACTATTTCTACTCCAGTTTCCTTGCTTTCACTCCCTTAATCGAAGTATAAACTTTCTTAAGATTTTTCTGGTGCTCGAGATCCAGATATTCCTTAATTCTAGCAGGCAGGCCACGTTTCTTATATTTTTATGTACTGCTCTATCCTATCCACCTTCTTCATTCTCTCATCTCATCAGAAAATCTTTGCTGTATCTTACAATAGAAGAGAAATTCCAGCAAGTCTTTGAAGGAAAGCTCACTTTCAAAGTAGACGCCTGTTGAAAGGCTTGGTGTATGTCTGACAAGAACATATTTAAGTCCAAAACCTATTCACTCTACACATAAACCCCTCCCCAATTAAAGCAAAAATTAATCCAGGGAAACTGATTTAAAGCAGCTATGACATTTCCCCATTAATAAGATAAAGAATCAACACTTTACAAACAATTCACTGGCCCAAAAGTCACACTAATTTGAATGGAAAACTTGTAAAAGATACAGAATTTTTCTGGAAGCAGAACAATCTTTCCCAGTGCTGGCATATGCATGCCTTAATACAGTCAAGTGTATTTCATTAGCTCAAAGAATTCCCTATTTTTTGAGGACATACTTAGAAAATTACAAGATGATGACTGCTCTGCAGGCATGGCTGAAGAAAGAAGGAAGGGGGGAGGGAACTGGGCAGTTCATGCTTTTCTAAGAAGCAAGACTGCTAATCAGCTATGCCAAGCAGGGACTCCAATTCCCACTGAGTTCCTGCAGGCAGGAGCACCTGCCTCACACAAAAGCCTGTTAGGCTATTACATCTCCACAAAGAAGGGCTTCCCAAGGCCTGCTTTCAGAATAGAGCAGGATGTGAACAACCAGGAGCAGCTGCCTACTGTTCCTGGGGAACCACACTTTGTGTGAGGCAAGCATTCTTGCAGAGTTCAGACTCCGGAACACTAGAAGCCAAGAGCATGGTTTCTCTCCCAGGCAACTGCTTGAGCTCACCATTCAACAAAATCATCTTCTTGCATGGCACAGTCCTTCTAGAAAAAGTGAGGTTTATTTCTGAGGTTTCCCACCGAAAGCAGGTCAGGACACTGCCTCCCACAGGAGCATGATGTGGTCTATTAAGGAGGCCTCTGGCAACGACCTCCCAGCCCTGCGGAAGCCAGGAATGCTGAGAAAGCGCTAGAGCCCAGAAGACATTGTTTTAAGGAGACACAGGCCTGATGAGGCAGTCAGCTTCACTAGCCTCAGATGCAGTCTCTTGATATTTGCTGATGCTCTGGATGTTGTCCTGACCTTAAGCCCCTAAGGCCAGAGTTAAGTTAAAATCAAACACAATTGTATGGCATAGCCATGCAAACTGTCCCATTTTATCTAGCCCTATCTATTAGTCCAACAACAGCAAGAGACTTGCACTGCTGGACACTAACCTGAAGTGTTGGCCCGGCAATGCCGATGATGCTCTAGGAAATAACCTTCCACACAGTGGCACTGGTGATGTCCCACACGATCTTCGCACAGCTGGTCACAGACACCCCACATTTTGCAGTCATCAAAATCTGTCAAGTGAATAAGGCATATTTATAAATAATGCTGTCTATTAAATGGATGTCATTATATTTGGGAAGTTGCAAGCTTGTCTTCTCTGCCTTCTTTATATTTGTTTGCAAATGTGGCATAGGAAAAGAAGTTTTATATGTTTTTCCACAAAAGTTTCAATTTTCTATTTCTGCATTACAAAAACAACCAATGTTTGCTGACCAGGACCTACCTGTGCCACCGCTCCCCTTCCCCCCAGAAAAATCCACACACGTCAGAAGAAGAGGAAAAATCATTGGGAGGGTTGTCATTCTCTACTTTCCACTATATAGAATATGTCTATGTAGAAATCTTCCTGCAACAGATTCACTGTTCTAACACTATAGTTTCATTCTTCTGGCCTTAAACCAATAACATTTCTTTAAACTAAGATCTGGAATGATACAGAACTGAATGTGAGCCATTCCCCCATGACAAGTCTTGCTCCCACTATAAATATATGCGTAGATTTTGGCAAACCGAAATACATGGACTCAGATTTACAAGCCAGAACCACATAGCTAGGTTTACAGGGCAGTCAAAGAACAACAGAAGACTCACTGGGACTGCACCATGTTTGCAAATGTGTTCTTCATGTATTTCCCGCATAACAGTGAAAGTATGAAGTAAATCTTGTGCCTACAGTCATTGCATTGATCCCTCCTCTCTATTAAGAACAACCATGCTGTCATTGCAGCTCATACAGCCCTAGGCCACCCAGTATTCTTGAAAATACAGAAATATCATTAGAGGCTGAGCACCTGGCATACTTTTAATAGCACAAATGCCATAGCTTGGGATGAAAACCCATAACAAATATTTACCTGGTTTCTTTTATTAGGCAGTGCTAAACTTCATGATTCTGAAGTTACTCTATTTCCAGTGAGTAAAATAAATCATCTGTATTACCAGGGGTTTGTGCTATCAAGTTACAGCAGCTACAGAATAGAAATGCAACACCAAAATACCTCACTTACTTTTACAGTCATGCAAATATTCTTCATTTTCATGTAAATAATGTATATACTGAAATGTCATAGGAGATACAGCCATTTCATAGTGCAAATACAAAGCACCCTTTTCATTTTAAAGTACAGTGTTCTGCTGCCTTCATATACAGCCACTTTCAAAAAGTACCAAACACTTCAATATCATTAACTGGTTTTCCAGGCATACACCACCAGAGATCCCTGGTGTAGAAACAAACTCTCTCCATCTAACCACTAAAACACCTGCAAAAAATTTTGATAATAAAACAGCCATCCAAGAGTAAATCTTTTTAAATATAATCATGCTCTCACGATGTTGTTAACAGTCTTACTGATCTCTTGCACAATATGCTGCCATTGTACTACTTAGATATTTAATCTTTTGCTGACTCTTGAGATTTTCTATCTGCTAGTACATCCACCCACTTGGAACTTACCTTCCTGGAATCCTAACTTTCCCAATGAGCTGTGAGAAGATACTAGATATCTGCAACCTCTGTACTTCACTTACCAATACAAGTACGACTGTCATTGCTACTTATTGTATATCCTGACGGGCAATAACACATCCCTCCTGATGGAGAAGAATGACAGCGATACTGGCAACTCAGAGCAGCGCATTGTGATATGTCTAAAAAGGAAATAAAATAGTTCAGAAATACAATTACACATTTTGCCAGTAGAACAGCTTTTTGCCTTACAAACAGTTACAAAGCTATAGTCTTTTCTATGATGAGTCTACAATATCAAGAACAGCTTCTTAAAACAAATCTGCACAAGAAATTACTTCTAAAGTTCCACAAAATCACATATGCTTACAAACATGCAGGCAAGGAAATGGAAGATAGAAGATAAGTTACTGTTTATAATAGGTTTTCAGAACAGAGTTAAAGGATAAACATCAATCTTCTATGAACCACCACAGATAAGTGTCATGTAAAAAGCTGTACAGAGGAAGTCATCTGCAACACACCATACCTTTGTCTGGTTCCACAAGACCTACTTGTGAACAACACATCCTCAAGCTCCATCTACCGGCACGTAATCTCATAATTTACTCTTTTATGCAGAAAAAAAATGTACTACATTATATAAAGAAGAATATGTATATTACTCTAATAAATTACAATATATCGGCTGAGTTGTGTCCACGGAGAAACTCCATCCTTTTCTCCTCTCTTTCTTCATTTTTCCTTCACCATTTCTCCCTTTCCTTGTACTACTACCTAACAAACTATTCAGTGATAGGTGGTCAAATCAGATTATAAAGGACTTGCTGACTTCCACCTCCCCCTTTTTCATCTTCCTTTTCCTTAATTTCTTCTGTTAAAGTCCTTGCTTTGCAGCCCACATCTGATGTTCCTACTAAATTGCTCAGCAAAGCAAGAGACGCTTTTTTTACAAAAAGGTTTTATTTCCCATTATTTTTTCTGCCCTCCTATTCCAAAAAGCATGATTTTATTAATAGGAATTTTCCTCTCCTTAGAAATTAAAAATGTAAAATACCTTCGTCCTGATTCTCAGATGGAATCAACATTCGTAAGAGTGAAATTAATAGGAACTATGCATGTTCATTGTCTCCAACAAAGAAAATCCAATATACCACTAACTGGAGAACCAGATATCCCAAATGAAAAGATATTTTTGAAAACACTAATCTAAGCAATTTAGCCAAGGCTCAGGATACACTAACTCAGTCCTGTGTTCTGATCAGTACACAACATTTCTTATACAAAGGGGAAAACACAGACATTTAAACAAAAAGGGCATATAGCACACCTTCCCCTGCCTTCTTGAACTCATTTTAGGATATGGAGAGTGTGTTAAAATCCTTATTTGTGAAACTTCATGTACAGGTTTACAAAAGGAATGGTCTGTTCACAGCATATGTGTCTGTTTCAGACCATCAAGTCAAAACAGTGTCAACAAAAATGGTGAGCTTCCAAAATTCCAGTGTTTAGGAGACAAAGGTGAATGTAAAATCACATCAATGCTCGTGTTTCTGCTATTCTGTGTATGCTTTTGATTCTAATACATACTGCAATGTCTGCCTGCAGTGATATTGGTTTCATCTTCTCCAGCAGGGCAGTCTGCAGCCCCATCGCACACCTTCCCAATTGGAATGCAATGCCCCGACCCAGGGCAGGCCCATTCTCCTGGGTAGCATTCATGGTGACCACTTTCTATGGAGAAGAAAAACAACAATAATTGAGAAGTATGTTTCAAACAGTACTTTGAATTTCCTCCCTAACAGATGCTTCCCAAAGCATCTCTATCCTTCATTACTCAGTTTCTGGTTCTTGCACACAGCTGGGAAAGACTATAAAAGAAACATCATCTATACTTCCTTGTTATGCTTTCTTTTACCTTCAAAGTACAATGCAAACAATACTTGTGCAGAAACATAAATCCTTTTTGTTTTCTGTGTTTTTAGAAACTGTAAAACCATTTAGCTTTAGACTAAGTGGTGCACCAGAAATGGAATTATAGTTTTGTGGTTTCAAAACATGCAAAGGCTGTCTGCATAAAGAGAATAATGGTCATCACAGAAAAGGCCAATGAAAGAGGAAAAAGCCCACATTTTCATCCACTAAAATTTCTGTTTCTCGCATGACAAATCTTGGCAGGAACTGAGTTATTTTCATTTTCAACCAATTGATTTTGGTTATTAGGAGCTTCATGTCATTTAATAGACAACCTTAAAAACCTCCACAGGAAAAAAAAAAAACAGACCACAAAAGATGTAAGAGAAGAGAAGATGTAAAATAAAATAAAAAAGATGTTGCTATATGCTAGATTTAGTTTGCATCACACTCAGTATCACAGCAATAACTCACACACCCCAATAAAAAATATTGCATAAGTAAAAAAAAAAAAAAAAAAAGAAACAGGTGAAGAAGGAATTCTAAGGTTTTCACAGAATTAGAATGGATTCAGAACATCTTGATTGGTCAAAATTTCACAGAAGTAGTTTAGTGAGGTCTTCCTCGGAAAATGTCATCATTACAAGTTAGCATTAGTATATACCGCATCCTCTTTCATCTTCATTATCTTCACAATCATCATCTCCATCACATATCCAGCTTTGATGAATGCAACGGCCACTTGGGCAAGTGAAAAAGTTGCCTCTGCAAGTTGCGTAAGCTAAAGAAAGAAACATGAGAACAATCAAACTACTCTAAGTGACTAAAAGGTTCGAAGTAGTAATATTGTCTTGTAAACGAATAGTCATTTAGAATCACTCCTGAAAAACTGAACGAGTTCTGTAGTTTGTATATATTGTAAACACTGCTGGTTTGCTCTGGTTTTATGTACAAACTTTATTTTAGCATACTCTGGTTTTTCAAAGAAATTAAAGGGAAGGATAAATTTCTCAATTAATTGTGCAACTAGATGCAGAGAACCTTATTAACAAGGTTCCTGAAGGTGGACATGACAAGAAGATGATACTCAAGACATCAGGAGGTAAAAATATTTGTATGCCTTGTACTCAGAGAAACAGAATTAAAAAACGAAAGAACATTTTTTTTCAAAGCCCTCCGTGGTTGGGAAGCATTCCCTGCTAAGAGTTCAGAAACATCTGTGGGTCCTCCAAAGGACAGGCATTGCCAAAGACATAAAAGAGAAATATTTGGGGGGGTGTGGAATCATACTGGTGTGAGGTCCTTGGTAGGACCGAGAAACTAAATGGCAACATGTGGCCTTCCTGCAATGCAGAATATAAAATTAACTTAGACCCTATAATCAATGGGGGACCTTTTTAAATAATAGCTCACTCAAGTGATAACTCTACAGCCATGATTCTGGCTGGAGATGCAATACTTTGGAATATCCTGATCGTGAAGAAAAGAATAAGCAAGAAGTGTCCAGAAATGGAACAGTCAGTTAAAGACCTTACATGAACATCTGAAGGACCACTAACTATCTGTTCAGTTATCTGTAAAGTGGAACATTATAGTCACTAGGAATACTTCTAGAAGATCCATTCCATCTATCAGAAAGTAAAAATGCAAAAAAGAACCAAACAATTTTGGACAAAAACCAATAGCATGCTGTATCTAACTGAGATTTCAGACTGAAGGAATTACCTTTGGGTCATGCTGAAGTGATGAAAATGACAACAATATGAAGAAGTTAAGCTGCATATATTAAGAAGTAAACTGTCACTGAATCCAGCAAATTCAAATAGTAACCACACACACAGGAATCTCACAGCAAAGACAACCTGAAAAAAGTCTATCAAAGTAGCACTGCAAATTTCATCCTCCCATACAAAAAGTCCTTGTAGAACAGTGGCAGCTTTTGATGGCTGTACAGGCAAGTGATCTACTTACTGCTATCTGCTTGAACAAGTTATTAGTAAAACAGTTAAAGAAAGTGGAAAAAAAAAAAACAAAACAAAAACATCATACTGCAAGAGTTTTCATCACTCTTATCTCCACAGTCATCATCATGGTCACAGATAAAGGCTCTTGGGATGCATTCTCCATTAGCACACTGAAACTGCGTACTGGTACATCCATGTGCTGAAAGACATTTTAGCACAGAAAGACATGAAGAAAATCTGTCAGAAAACTATAGCCTTTAACTTGAGAAGAGGGTCTATAAAGCGTATTTGTTTGGGACCATTCTGCATGTGGTACTTACTGCAATTAGCTTCATCAGAAGAATCTCTGCAATCAACTTTGCCATCACATCGCTGGCTTGCATTAAAACATGCTCCATTCGCACATGATAACTGTTCGCATCTTGGGTAGTCTACAATAAGAAATTCTTCAGTATTAGCATGAATGTTAGACTGCACAGTAGAATGAGTCATATATATCCAGGGTTAACAGAATATCTTGATTTATAGGAAAACAAAAAAGGAGTACACAACTACAAACAGATATTTAAGAATATCCTCTAGATGGTTACTACAAAACCTTGCAAGAAGCAGGGGAAAAATTAGATGCTCTCCCACACCCTGTTACGATTTGCAACCCGAGCAGTTTACAATATGCTAGAAAACAATGCAACACGAAAGGATAGCAAGCAGTGAACATTTATTTTATTCACTTGTACCTCAGTTTTACACTCTATTGATCTTAATAGAAGTGTTTAAGTAGAAAAGGAGTTCCTGAAATTTACAATTCCTAGGTCCTCTTACAATATCATGAGTTCTCGAACTCAGAAACTTCAGGTTCTTCTGGTTTTGTCTTAATTAAGCCAAGGATGTTGAACTTCCAAGTCCATGATCAACTTCAGGACCTCTGTTTTTTTATTATTTGTTTTCCCCTTCCCAAACCAAAAAAGATTCTGCAGAATGAATGATTTTTCAGTTTCTTGCTGTTATACAGATGACCTACAGGCCAACACAAGGGGTTATTTCAAAAAACTTAAAACCAGTTCTGAAAATACTTCTGCATACAAGCAGCCAGTGAGTTTAGTGGAACTATCCAACAAATAAAGCATGTACATGTGCTAGAGTCGAGCAGGAAAATATGAACCCAGTTTAGCTCATTGTTGTGTAGGCAAAAGTACACTTACTTCAGGCAAATGGCAAAATAATTAGCAAATAAGTACTTTTAGAAGTGAGATTTATTGAACCTTTGCCTCTATAGGGACATACAGGTAGATAAAAGAACTCAAGAAACAGAATAGCCAAATTTCATTTTGTACCTTTCACATTTTCCATTTGAATTCTTATCCCATTTTACTTCATACTAGTTAATAAAGCAGATAGAGTGGGCTCTCACTTAGGCACATTTTCATTCATACTCTTGGAATTCAAAACATGGATTATAGAATTACTCAAGCAGAACTCAGAAAAGCTGCAATTTTTCCAGGCAATGGCAAACTATTTTGCTTGTTTCTTCCGTTTTATATATCATCACATTCCCACTAAACTTCAGTCACGTGTCTTACATGATTTTACTGTTTTTATTATGAAAGCATAAACAACTGTGTTGATGTCCACTACAAGTCTAGCCAGACTATCTCCCCGATTGATTCATTTACGTTTTGTTCATTTTTACTGAAATTAAAGTCTACAACTTGCAGGTAAGAACAGGTGGTAGAGTCTCCATTTCTAGGATATTCAAAACCCGCCTGGACATATTCCTGTGTAACCTGCTCTAGGTGTACCTGCTCTGGCAGGGGGTTTGGACTAGATGATCTCCAGAGGTCCCTTCCAACCCCTATCATTCTGTGATTCTGTGAACAGTATGTGCCTAATCAGAGAAACGGCAGTTGCAGATTACCAGGGTTCCAGCTACAGCGTTCCTACCTGTGGCCTTCTGGTGCTAGTTCCCAGACCGTCCATTCCACAAGCCTGCACTGACAACACCAACACATGCCCTAAACATGATTAGCATCCTTTCATCCTATTCTCAACCAGACAAACTCTCTTCTAACACATACTGCTCATCCATTTCTCACTTGGATTAAGTTTATGAACAACTCATAAAGCTTTGGAAATAACATGGTTTCTGAAGTCTTAACTCTGCCTGCAGAAAGAAAGAAAGGCCTGACCTGGGCCCATGTTTTATGCTCACTGTGGAATCAATCCTTCTTCCCTCTCTGGAAGCAGAAAAGCCATCACAGGGAGGAACCACCAGGAGTACTATGGTATAGTAGGAAATAGCTATGGCAGTACAAGAGTACTGTAAATATAATGGCGCACATAAAAAGAATTACGAATGGTATTTGTTTTGTAACTGCACTGAAGTGGGAAAGCTTTTAAGGATATTTATAATGGACAGCTTTATAATTTTTCTCATCTTTCTTCACGTCCCACAGAAATACCTCAGGTGATGTTCCAAACTATTTCTAATGGACTAAATGCCAAACAAATAGGAAGTTGAACCCACTGCCTTGCACTGCCCGTTTCTTCAAGAATCCCCAGGAAAACTAAGTAACCAGCCAGTAATAAGATTTTCTCAAGCTTGTATTAAACTTCCTTAGAAGAAGGGAGACTTTGTCAAAGTTTTCTCTATACAGTAGCTGGGATAACCATCCACACTATTACGGGAGGAGAAGTAGCAAAGATAAAAGAATCAAGCAAGAAATGTTGGCTTCTGTGAAGGCCAACCACTGTGCTACACTTTCCAACAGCTTCTAGCTAAGGCCCCTGTGAAAATCGCACACATGGCATTGTGCTTCTCTATGTTGAGAAAACGAAGGAAGCCAAAGCAGAACTTCATAACAACACTAGGATATCTGAAAATGAAGGATTGCCTGTCCTTGCAGTTGTGATCACTAGGAAAAGATCTTTTCTTTTCAATTTTCTGTAATTAGCCAAATGTTCTTGGGAAGAAAAGATAAAGGCAACATGCTATTGTTGGAGGGTCTTCACAATTAAAAGCAAGGTGAAAGAAAACGGTGTTTATATTTTTCTGTCCTTTCACGTTTTTCTCCTAATCCCATGTTTCATAGTGATCACACTTCCTAGAAGTAAACAGAGGGAAATACAGCTATGTTCATTCAAGTGCTCAGGAAGAAAGGGACCTCCTCTTTCTCTCCCTAACGTCTCAGGCATCTCTTTTTCCTAGCCAAAATACTTCTCCATAATCTGTCTCCTTGTGGTATGACAGCACTTCAGTTGCAAAACATGAAACACTGGGAAATGCCAGCAGAAATGACAGATGAGGCACCTTGCTCCTTGTAACCTACAAACTGTTTTGGGGTAACAATTGCAAACATATTGAAACAGCATGTTTCAATGTACACATGGAAGACACTTAAGGTATGTCACAAGAATTACTAAACCCACATTATTTTGCTCTCTGCCTAACACTTTTGTTGTGCAAGCTGGAAATAAATCCATATAAAAACAGTAACAGGAAACAGTTGCAACAAGGTATTTGATTCAGCAGACACTGATTTCTGTCACACAGTCAGGAAGTTTAACCTTCTGTAACCCTAACCCATGTCACAAAAAGGAGAAAGAAACAAAAGGGGCAATTTTCTACTTCCAAGTGTCATTCTTTTATTGCAGGAACATTTCAAAGCATTTTACAAAATAAAATTAATTAAAACCCTTTGATTCACTGCCATGAGTCACCACCTCACAGTGGGCAAATCATTGCCCAGACAGCTCATAGCCTATCAGAGACACCAGGAGGAGGACTTACCCCAAGCCCAAGAGTCCTATGAGCTACATGATACCAGGTGGTGTTCATAGCAGAGATGCTTTGAGAGCTGGCAGACTGACCAGACCCTCATTCCTGGCTTTAATTTCTGATTTTAATCCCTCCCACTCTAGCCTTTGGCTGCCTTCCTTTTACCTTGCTCCAGTTTTGCTTCTTCCCTGTCCCAAACTCTCCCTGGTGGAGATACTTCCTTCAGCCTGAACTTCTGCCTTGTCCTGTAGCTGTTACATGTAATCTGTCCAAGATCAAGAACATTAGCCTCTGATCATGGCCCTTTTCTTCATTCTTGGACTACAACACTTATGATCTCTTCAGTTCTTGGTCTTTGTTCACTTTCACCCTGATCTCTGCAAATTCATCCCAGACCTGGCTGCCCACTTCCTGACCACAACAGCTATTTAGCATAGCAAACAAGAGGCAGAAATCAACAGGTTAGACAGCTGACCTATGGCAGCAACTCAATATCAAAATTAGAATCAAAAATGCAGAGTTTCTAGGCCTGCAGTCAGCCCATTAGCCTCAAAGAACACATCTTTAAAATATTTCCCTTTTCTCCCTCGTGGCCTCAGCGCAGTGCTCAGCTGCCAGAGCTGCATCCAGGAAGGTTATTCCGTCGGTCACAGCAAAGCAAAAAGGACATGGCTGGGATTTTCATTTTTCAACTATGAAGCTGAGGCAGGAGAGAGAATTCTGACTTTAATTGAAAGAAATAAAGTATGTAACACAGAAAAAATGACACCAGTATTGGCTGCTTACTCCCCAAAAGTATTTGCTGCCCCAGATAGTCTGCCATTTCTTTCTACCTTTCTGAAGTTTTAAAATGGAAGTATTTGTAGCTGCTGACTAATAAAAAAGTTGGGAAAACAGTCTAATACATATAGAATATATGAAGAATATCTATATATATGAATATATATATGTGAACATATATATAAAGAATATAAAACCCCCACAATTTTATGAAATTAAAACAGCTTCAATGCACTAATGGCGTGACCCGTAGCTGAAACATTGTTCTGATGTTTATCTTAGCCTCTGCATGGGTAGTTTTCCCTTGCTGTTAATCCCATTAGCAGTAAAACGGACTAAGGCTTTGAATTCCTTTGTTCTATTTTTTTACATGTTTAATTGCTGAGTTACTTCATATTTGAGGCATTTTGCATTTGACTAGTTTCTTAAATAAGGTAATTTATTCAGCAACAAAAACTTTACCTTCTTTCCAATCTAAATCTGCTTCCAGACAGATCAGTGAGTGCAAGGCATAAGTAAATAGACATGATAAGTTTGCATTTTGTTAGCCTCTGTGAAATAACATAATCAATTCTAAATTTTTTTCTTTCATTGTTCATGAGTGTTTTATTTTTGCTTATTAAATCTTTTAGTGTAAATTAAATAAGGGGAAAATAATGACAAAGGAAAAGGCCAAGATAGTGATATTCCTCTTAAATTTGTTTATATCAGATAGTGTGGAAAAAAAATAGATAAAACAGTGGGAAAAATTAATATTCAAAGCAAGTATTAGAATCTGCTTAAAACAATAAAATCTAACACTTAAACTAATCCCTACTGTATAATGAATCATAAAATCACCGAATTATTAATTTTATCTTATGGTTTTGTTTAAATTCCCAGGCTTTGCAAAGACAGACAGGCAATAAAATTAACCAGCCTTTCTGGAAGGGCCTTGTCATTCTGTTTCTTGATTCTCTTGTCTCCAGCACCATCACATTTCTTTAAACTAGTCCAACACTCATACTTTCAATGTTGTAAGTCACAGTCATTCGTCTGTCTTAGAGGGACTGTCAACACATATTCTAATAAACCAGAGTAGAGGCTGTTGAATGATATGAGGCAGTCCCTCTCCCTGGGGCTAAATATGCTGCTGTCACAACAGTCATGGGGCCTACTGGCTGATGCAGCAATGACTGGGTTTCCCACACAGCAGTAGAGCGCTGCTGTTAAGGTACCTAGAGACCCCTTTCCTAACTGCCATTTTAATTTACTAATTTGAGAATGCTAAACATGAAATAAAATGTGCACTTCAATTTTCAAACAATACAGTGACTTCTAGGCTGAAGAAAGAACTGTGAGTGTTGTCTTTAGGACTCCACTCACAACCTGCCACAGATTTACTGCATTAAAACAATCACACCATTTCGTCTGGATGTTCCACACTGCATTCAATGACTGCTCAAAGATTTCTCAGAGATGCTGAGCAGTTCCTTGTTTTTAATTCACAGATAATGCATTTTTTAAAAAATATGTTTTCTTCCGGATTTTTTTTAATGTGTCATAGGTTTGCCAAATTAAGTTACCAATCTCTTTTCTTCCTTTAAATTTTAAGAGGAAAAAATAGCAAGCTACGGAAGGTATTCTTCCAGTAATGATATGGGGTACTTTAGATCTTGGCTTTTAGCCATTTGTGTTGGTGACTTCAGAATTGGCTGTGGGTCTATCACGTGGAAAAGTTCCAAGCTGGCTGTTTCAGCAACCCTTTATTCTGCAGTACCGTATAGTTCTAAATCACCTTTCATTCATGTACATTTTAGCCACTTGTGAGTCAGGAATAAAACGCACTAGCATTTGGCTGACCATGTAATATGCTGGTTTTCCTTTACACAGTACATGCATATACCCTTTTTTCCTCTAACTGCAGCCATTAACAACATTTGATTTCTTGCTTCTTTATCTATTCTTTAGCACCCTAGCCTCTTCCCCCACCTCCTGCCCTGGGTCTGGTTCTGAGCGAAGTTTACAGTTGTGTCTTTCTCCCAAAGGCACGCTCAGTTCTAGCGGCTGGAATAACAGTTCATATGTTACATGTCACTCATGACATGTGTAAAGCTTTTGCTTAATACTAACAATGAACATGCCGTTACACACTGTTGTGTAGGTATTAGGCAAAAACACCTCTGGAAAATGTGGCCTCTATTCTGTGGCCAGCTGTCCTTTCCATCAGTATTCAACCTAGGCCAGGATCTAAGGAGGCAGTCACCAGACAGTCAGGCGGCCTCAAGTCTGGGGAAGTTAGACTGAAAAAAAATTACTTGTCCATCTGCATTTTGTTGGCACAATATAAACAGCTTATCTGAATACAATACGACCAATGCCACTTCATCTCCACAGGAATCATAAAATGGTTTGGGTTGGAAGGGACCTTAAAGATCATCAAGTTCCAACCCCCCTGCCATGGGCTGGGACACCTCCCACTAGATCAGGTTGCTCCAAATCCCATCCAGTCTGGTCTGGAACACCTCCTGGGATGGGGCATCCACAACATCCCTGGGCAGCCTGTTCTACTGTCTCACCACCCTCATAATTAGGAAGAATTTCTTCTTCCTAATGTCTAATCTAAATCTCCCCTCTTTTCAGTTTAAAACCATTCCCCCTCATCCTATCACTCCACTCCTCGATAAAGAGTCCCTCCCCATCTCTCCTGTAGGCTCCCTTTAGGTACTGGAAGGCTGCTATAAAGTCTCCCCAGAGCCTTTTCTTCTACAGGTTGAACAAATTCAACTTTCTCAGCCTGTCCTCATAGCATAGGTGCTCCAGCCTCCAGCTGGGATCTCACCAGAGCAGAGGGGCAGAATCACCTCCCTCAACCTGCTGGCCACGCTTTTTTTGATGCAGCCCAGGACGCAGTTGGCTTTCTGGACTGCCAGTGCACATTACCTGCTAGTGTAGAGCTTCTTGTCCACCAACAACCCCAAGTCCTTCTCCTCAGGACTGTTCTCAAGCCATTCTCCACCCAATCTGCATTTGTGCCTAGGATTGCCATGACCCAGGTGCAGGATCTTGCACTTGGCCTGGTTGAACTTCATGAGGTTCTCCCGGGCCCATCTCTCAAGCCTGTCCAGGTCCCTCTGGATGGCATCCTTTCCCTCCAGCGTGTTGACCACGCCATGCAGCTTGGTGTCATTGGCAAATTTGCTGAGGGCGCACTCAATTCCACTGTCCATGTCTCAGACAAAGATGTTAAACAGCACTGGTCCCAATACCGACCCCTGAGGAATGCCACTTGTTCTAGACTGCAGGAAACTGCAGTCTAGAATACAAACGTTTTTGAAAGGGTGAAAGTCCCTCAAATAAGTGACCTGGGATCAAATTCTGCTTTTCTACCTTTTCAGGTTATAGTTACCACTGATTTCATTAGGAGCATGCAAAAAGAATATGAAAAAATTGGCAAAGTTAGCTCTGAGTGTTCCAAGGCTTTAAGCCTTTTAAACATGGTCATTTTTTTCCAATGCAATATTAATTATCTTTCAGGCAATGACAAACAAGAAGCCCTGATCCTATGGTAGCAGTTTGCATTTGAGTTCTGCAATAATGGGTCTGTATCAGAACATCAGCTCTAATACACAAAAGAATCTGAAATGAAACTCCCGTAACAAGAAGCATATTGTGGTCATCCTGTCCATCAACAAGCCCTTTAATCTTACAAATTTATTAAAATGCCACAAAGAGATGAGATGAAACCAGATCTAATGCTAAGAGTTAAGACTCACGGCATGCTCTTTCATCTGTTCCATCGGTGCAGTCCTTTACTCGATCACACCAGTATGCGCTCGGGATACACTGTCCATTTGAACACGTGAACTGCTGACTTGAGCATGTCCTTCCCGCTGCAAGAAACAGGCACTCAATCAGTCTTTCAATCAATCAAGATTTTTTATGCAGAAAGATATTTTCCCTCTTCCTCTTTAACTACTCCATCCTTCTCACAAATATTACCTTAAGTCTTTCTCCCCCTGTACCTTTGTGTACTCATGGAGATTAAAGAACACTTGACAAGCACGTGGCAGATAACATAGCTCTACGAGGCCTTCTCTAGCCTGCAAGGTCACTGCTTTTCTCCACTGAAGGGGTTGACCTCTAGGTTAAAAATTACCTCCCGATAACAGTTCTGCCTAGAAGATGAAATTACCAATTCTCACTGTTTTAAAGTTTTCTCTATTATTTTATTTACTGGGTCAAAATCTGTCAGAAACTGTAATTTGTTTGGTCAACTATCATGCCACTATGTAAACATAGCAGGCACTGCTTTCTACAGCAAGTGCCTCAACAGTCAGGAATATTTTACATTCATAACTAATAGAGGAGCAAGAAGTATTATGTCTCTTCTCATGACAGCTGTGTCAGTGAAAAGCAACCACTTAAAACTGTACAATTCCACTTTGATTCCACTACAGCTACGTTAAACTCTCTGTCCTTCTTAGGCAAATCAATTGAATCTGTGAAGATATAGCTGAAGGGAAAAATTACTGCTAACTTCTCTTCCCTCTGCCACCTGCACATTTGTTTCTCTCAAACTCATGCAATATCTCAATGCTGTCTCAGTATATACACTGGCATCTGGTCTGCTGCTTTACAGGAGCTTTCTATTCCTTCTTCAGTGAGCAGCGTTCCCCAATTAAGATCAGCTACTGGGATATTGGTGTCATGAGGGAAAACAAGAACAAGACAGTAAAATAAACTTGTTTTAATTCTGCATGTGTGACTTTCAGAGCTGTTGGCCATTTTTCTCAGGAAAAAATTTTAACATTTCAAGAAGGAGAAGCTCCTCCAGGATTCCCAAGCCCGAAGTCTAAAAGTCTCTTTAGAAGAACAAGGACAAATACCAGGAGACGGCTCAAGAACAGCATCAGCAGCACAGTGCCACTGGATAGTTACTAGCACTCGTGATTAACCAGTACATGGAGAACCACGTTAGAGTGACCCAGTTCAAAAGTCAACTCAGAGCTGTTGCTCATTCTGCATTTTGTACCTAGATTCCTTAGTTAAAAGATAACCAGCAATTGTGCTGACACCTTCTCAGAGGAAGAGGGGAGCAAAAGGCAGTTAACCTTAGTTCCAATTTTTCCATCCTCAGCAGGAACAAACATCAAAATATAAAAGCACAAACCAAGTCTGTGAGCAAAATTATTCAAAAACATAAACCTGTGAACCTCCCCAGAATCAAGGGGGTTAGTGAGTAGCTCCAAAGTGGTTCAGGTTAAAGAAGTTGTCCAAAAACTATGCACAGAATCAAAACAAAAATAAATGAATCTTATCCTCATCCCTTAAAGTAACTTCTAATGCTATAAGTAGCAGGAAATCGGTTCTTGAGAACACCACAGCACTTGTTTTTCCTGCCTTATGCAGCAAGGCAGAGAATGTAATTTGGTGCAACAGTCATGTTGACTGTTCATCACTTTGGCATGTACTTAACTGTATGTAGCCCTTAAAATGCTTAGTCACGAAATTCAAAAATCAGAGTAACATATTTTATTATTATCAGTATTTATCTTGCTATCAATACTGAAAAAAGAAAGAGCCTGTGACTGTGGCAGTTAGGCTGCTAAATTATTTCTTTGCTCTAAAATATACAGAGAACATTAAGCATTTTAGTTTAAAACAGCAATTCAAACATTATTAATACACTGCTTAGCATATTAAAGGGAAATACTAATAACAATTACGTTTTAAGTTTAGGCTGTCCAAATGATAATAAAGACTAGACTTTCACCCCTTCTTTTGGTATTCCTCCTATCAGAATATAAGAAAGAACAGCTCTGGTCATTTTAAATAATAATGCCATTAAATAGCATCATGGAAGATGGTACAAGAATCTTTAGCACCATTTACTTCAACTGACTGTTAAACAAAAACTCCTTTTTTATATACATAAAAAATTCAACATTTTCTAGAAAGAAATGGACTTTTTTTACATATAATTCTGAGAACCCAGTGTGAATTTTGTTACGCAATGAATAAAACAGCTCTTTCTGTGACCGAGACAGTGATCGGACATCAGAGTATTATGTATATTTCACCAATTTTGGAACTACTGCATTTTGTATTGACTATAAAACTAACATGCATTGTATATTTTTCTCCTTTTTTTTCTCTTTCTAATTAATCAGTAATTTTCAGATTTCAAGACCTGAAGAAGTCTTTTTGGACATATTTTCTACATTTTATCTATTTCAGATTTCAGATTATTTCATTTCTAGAAACTACTTTAGAGAAACTCCCAGTAAAAGCTGTACTTGCAGCAGGCTATAGTTTCTGTATGTTCTCAATATGCTGCTATGTGAATTACCGTATTTCACAAAGCTGGTACAACATTAGAACTTAAATACTTACGACATTGTTGATGCTCATCTGAGCCGTCTTCACAGTCTTCCTCATCATCACAAACCCATGAGTGTGGGATACATTCGCCATCAGTCTGACACTGAAACTGATTTCCCTCACAGGTAGGTTGTGCTAGTGTAAGGAATGAAAAAATTGTCATTTCACAGGCATCTGGGAAAGCACTTTCAATGAAAACAATAAATAAGGGAAAAGAAGCCTTAAGATTCAAGCATTGATTGACCGTAACTTCCAGTAAACACACGAAGCATTTGACAAAACAAAGAAAACAGACAGAGCAGGGAGGAGAAAGTGGGCCAGCAGAAGGATACTCAAAGGCAAACTGTAGTTTCGTAAACTCCTGCATGTGAATCTTAAGTTTTATATCCTCCCCTTGAGACACAGGCTTCTCTAGAGGGCAGGTCACAGCAAAAGCTTAAGGCTCTCAATTGCCCTCTGGCAGAGGCTCTTTTTTTTCCACTTCTGTAGTGAGCCATGCTAGCTTCCCTAGTCCTACAGGGGTCTGTTCAATTGCCCTCTTGCACCTCAAGTGCTCTGTACCTGGAAGGAAGAGGGTCTTTCAAAAGAAGCTCATGACTCTTCTCTGTGAATTCATGAGGCAAAAGTGAGGGTCAGGTCAGGACAATCTGAGTGTTGTTGACCCACTTCCACTCTATACTTTTCAAATAGCCAAAAAACAGGGTGCCATTAGAGAGAAACATCAAAATAAATGTTTGAAACTGTGTTACAGCTTACTCCATCCCTAGTTAATACTCCTGGAAAGAATCACTAGCACAACACAGTCCAGGAAACAGGACTCTGGTCTTAAGCATCTTTTTTCTCAGGATCATGTTTTTGCAGTACTGCAAAGTCAACTAGAAACACTTTTTGCTCATGGCATGATATGCAAGTATAAGTACCAATGTAAACAAAGCATCAAAGGAGAAAATTAAATCACTTTGTAGAATTAGAGTTGAGAAGAACAAAATTACATTAAAGGTAATTAAAGGGATAAAATCGATCACATACAATGCACTTCATGTGTACTGTTTTTTTTCCTGTTTTATGAACCAAAGAATAATCTTGCAATATAACTTTAACCTCAGGTGAGTTTTAAACAGTTTAAAACTGTATTCCTAGACACCCATGTGCCCCGCTATCGCACATTAACATATCGGTTTAAAAAGCACAATTAACTGAAAAACAGTGAAAATTTTAATTTTCATCTTCCTAATTTATCACATGTATGAAAGTGAGAACAACTCAGCTTCATGCTTATAACTATGCTGAATGTATTAAGTGTCGGGGGGGAGCTGTTGTCTTTCACAAAGTCAACATGAATTTTACCTACTCCTTGTTCAAAGCCCAACCACTTATTTTTCAGAAGTAAGCTAAAATAGCAAGCTATAGTACAACACCATTTTGTTTTGCCAGTTTAAGGCATTCTTCATCCAGAACGCCACTGGTTTTCGGAGCTAACTAAAGTGCTAAGCAACAAATCAGACTGCCCAGCTGAGGGACAAAAACTGGCCTAACCTGTAAGTGGGCTGATAACTGCATCAGCCCACAAGACCTCAAAGAATGCTAGAGCTGAGAAGGTAAACACAAGTGAGTTCCTGAAAACAGACTGTAGGGGGAATTTCTTTCTTTTCACAGCTTTTTGACATTCAGCTTGAGAGATTCTTTGTGCCACAAATATTACATCCTATGCGAATGCAATTGTTCTCCCTAACCTAGAACTAACCAAGACTCTACTTAAGGTGCAGTAGGTACAGTTTGTTGTCTAGGGCCTGAAAGATCCAAAGATCTGGAGCTCAAGTGATGCTGGTGGTACCTGTATGTACATCCAATATTCAGGATTACTGCAATAACAGAATAAAATACATTTCTACATCTACTTAGAATGTTAGTCATCAAATGAAATGGCACTATTGGACACTTAGATTTTTAAGAGAAGGCTAAGTCTTGTTAGAAGTTAAGCACTACTTGATTTTCTGATTACCAAAGCCAATGGGCTCAAGAAATACAACTCTTAAACAGGTTCTGCAGTCATCTCAAGAAAACTAGGAGCTTTCTTCCTCTCCATTGAGCACATTGGGATCTCAGTATTTTTTATATTACAAAAAAGTTGCTCTGTAGTTGTTTCACTTACGACAACCAACTTCATCTGTATCATCTGAGCAGTCTCTAGCCCCATCACACCTCCAATCTGCAGGAATACAGCGACCATTTCCACAGCGAAACTGCCCCCGCTCGCATCCTGTGGTAAAGGAGAGGAACAAGCAGGTTACCAGTATCAGCACATAAAAAAAGACAGTGAAGCACGTTCCTCTTCAACAACTGTAATCCATCCATCACCTTACAGCATGGAAAGGAGAGAAAATAATATTGTGATAATACAAAAATATAAATAAGTATATATATGTAAAAAGATCTCTACACAACCAAAGAAAGAAAAGAACCACCTCTAAATCTTACAGGAAATTTCCCAACTAAATTGCTAGAAAATTCCCATAATTTTAAATTTGTACACTATACAAACAAACAAAAATAACCCAAACAAAAAACCCCACAAACAAACAAAAAAAAGAAAAATAACCCAAACAAGTTTCAGAGGAGCATCTATACAACAGAAACCTATTTAGTAGGAAGGAATGTATCGATTTAAATTCACAAGCCAAGCAGTATAGACTTAAATAAAGATAGAGCAGCCTTTTCCACATGAGAAAGAGACCTAAAGGTGCTAAACATTAGTCCTTCCCAGAGTCTCTGAGGATTTAAAATAATAATAATAATAATCCCCTTAGCTGATGTGGAAATCTTGTTTCAGCAGTGACTGCTTGAAAGTACAGAAAGACCTCAGTTTTGTTTTGTTCTGTTTTTTAATAATGCTGTAGTATTTAAAATCTTTCCTCTGAAGTATAGGAAAGCATGTCTTCAGTCAACATTTGAATAGCAAATAATTTTACAAGAAATTAGGCTTTGAGACTTTTATTGTTGATCGAAAGCTATCCTGCTGTCATTCCCTCCTGCTTGACCTACTAAGGATTAAGACCCGATAAAGAAGGATTCATTCCCAGGTGTAAATGCAGCTGGATCAGGCCTTTATTAGAGTTGAGTAATGAAATCTCCAGCCCTGTAGAAAAGAGAAAATGCAATGTTTATAGCCTTTCATTGTGACTACAGCCTCATAAAAAGGGAGTGAACAGTTTTATAGGCCCCCAAAACAATGAGCTATAACATAATTAGGTTCAACAGAGCCCTGTTTCATGTTAATCTGTTGTCAGCACCTCAGAGAAGGGAACACTGAAAAAAACTGAGGCAGTAGCAAAGCCTAACTCTGGAGAAAAAAAATCCTGTTTCCTGATTTAATTAATAGCCGTATGATAAAACTGTATCTTTCAATTATTCTGAGTGATTTGTCCAGAGAAGATAACCTCAGCACACATAAAGCACAACCACCTACTTTTTGAATTCATGATGACATAAATAACACGCTACCTTAACTTTCATGTAAAACCAGGCATATCAACACTGTCACATAAACACAGTTAAGTGATGTATTCCTAAGGGATATAGGCAAGCTACTTTATGCAAGGAATGTTCAAATCTGATTGTCTGGTAGTGACATCCTGATTTATAATGTATCCTGCAAATGGTCAAAAATTTCCCTTGGATAAATGGTGGTACGGAGTGGTACAGGAGTATGTTCACCCAAATACCTTCTATAGACTAATGCATGATGGTGGTTGGTGGTGCAGGTCTGGGGTTGGTGGTGCAGGTCTCTTATCAACTACCTTTAAAACACAACAACCTCCCTTGCAAAAATGCCCTGAAGGAATGTACAAGTTCACTCTGGAATCCCAGGCCCTCTCACTGAATTTTGCCCTACAAAGCAACATTTCCATATGAGATTAGCAGTTAAAGCTCTAATAAACACAACACATAAGCCACCATTTATTAATTGGAATTATTACGCAAAGCAAATAGTAAATCTACTCGTATATTTAGTGTATTATTGCTATTCTATTCTATTGCTCTGGAATATTCATAGCCACTTACTTAAAAAGAAGTTACAATACAGAATTAAATCTGCATCCACATGATTAGAATTTTTAATGAAACAGATGCTCACAGACAAGCAATATGAGCAATTTTTATATTATTTCTAAATAATAAGTAGCCCAAAACACTTCAAGCACTATACACAACACTGCCAATTTATTTTGCCTATCTTGTATTAAGTTACTACAGTTAAGCATACCCTTATGGTGATATAAATGAGGAGATAACACTGATAAACTTTTTAGAAAGCATTATAAACACAGCAGCCTTTGTAGAGCATGAAAAATGGTAACTGTGAACAGAAGACCTGCAAATCACGCAGTTCTGTATTCTGTAATACTTTGCAGAATTATAGCATAAGTTTCTCACACCTACATACAGTAAGCACTGTATCAGTGTCCGTTTATACAATTCTTCAGCAGACCTGTTACAGTTCATTTAATTATGTCATTGGGTTTCTCAAATGTTATCTTCCATGCTTACTCATAACTGAAGGCAAAGAGCTCTGGAACACAGACTGAAACACAAAAGACTGATACTTCAGTTATCACTGGTTTATATTATCTTTAGAACAAAGAAAATTACATAGCAGATAATGATATTAATTCATTTAAAAGACAATCTTTGAAAATAAGTAATATGGGAGAAGGAAAAATGAACTGCAATATCAAGGGCACTGCTCACCAAGGTTTTAAAAAGCTTGTGTGTCAACTGCAAACAAAAATAATTCTAACTCTGATAAAGGAGATAGTAATTGTGGGAAAAATGTGTGATTGCAGAACTTCTGCTATGAATACCCAGGAGAAATATCCAAAAGGAAAGAAAAATAACCATGTCAGCAATAACCAGATTTGTTACTACAGACAACTACAGAGACCATTTTCTCGAAACTTAACTGTACATATTCTGCTAAAAACAAGTACTGGAAGCTTAATGAGATTTGAAGAATTGTGATTTAGTTGCTATGAATTTAGTTATACATTTTAAACAGTATTAATTTAAGTAAAAATGTTGCAGGCATTACTCACACCGACTAGCAGCTTCCAGAGGAAGCATATGGAGTCCAAAAGGACGATGTCCATTGGCATAAGCTATGCAGTGTGAGCCTGCAGCACCTGGGCTTCAGCAAGAGCAGGGACTGTCAGAAGACAAGGGGTACCTGCTTGTTTATTGTCATTATTTGAAGCCTCAGTTCACTAATGGATTAGTCATCAGTAATTTTACTGAAGGTTTTGCTTTCAGTAAGAGATTTTTTTTTTTAAATGGCAAGGCAGCTCATGAATCAGTCAGACATTGCCAAAAATTAATACTAATGAGCTCATTTCCATAGAAATTCTGATTTTCTCTGACAGATACTGAGAAAAGCAGACAGCTCTTTCAAGGAAACAGAATCCTGCTAGCAAGATTCCTGGAGCAAATAACCACCAAGTTTAAAAGCCAGCAGTAAAACAATGTCTTCACTGTCATGCTTAAAATTTGCTAATAAAAAAGAATCTAGGTGACTTCTGAAAGTTCAAAATTCAGAAATGACTGGATTTTTGGTGTTGCTCTACTTTTACTATAATTCAGTTTTAGTCTTCTGACTGTGATTAAAGCACTACTAAAATACAGACTAAAAAATGCATGGCAGACCTTATAAATCACACTAGAATATATATAAAGAAGAATCTCTAGGCATTAACAAAAATAATTTTGAAATATAAGATCTGTTTTAACTGCTCAGTATCCAGGAAAACACCAAGGAAAAAACAAATACATTATATCATCTTTAATATAAGCCAGTCTAATACTGAAAAAAGCCAACCAAAGATGAGAGGCATCGCTGGAAAAATATAGCCCAAAGCACTATTTATAAACTTCTTGCTATATTTACTACCTTTGGGCTTTATGCTAACTTTGTCACTACACTTTCTGTGGGATGCTCTTATAAGAGACTCCTAAGTGGATGTTTCAGATTCACAAATTGCTCAGGTAAAAACAAGAAGGTGAATATTACTGGCTCTGAGTAAGCTACTTGCACAAAGATTATGCCAGGTAGTTATTTTCCACTGGAATAAAGCAACATAATAGTCATTTTGCCTATGTAAAGCACTGACCAAACAAAATACCTTGTTTTTTTTCTTTTAATTTATTAAAAATAGATGTATCTCTTCCCAAAAGCAATAATGCAGTACAAGCACTATTCAATACAATTACCTGACGTTCTGCAAGACAAGTTTTGCCCAAAAAGTGTTGCCTGCACAGGAATGAAGTATTGCCAAAGACAAACCCCACTGCCAGGATGGTAGTCAACCTTCACATCACTAATGAATGTTACTCAATGTCACATTAAGTCACAGGGAACTCCAGCAGAAGAGAGAGAGGTTAATAGCTTCAGGCATTTCACAGCACAACGGTTTAACCCATGGGACTACAGCCTTCAGTGCAGTCCATTACACCCTCTCAACCTCCTCACTGCTTCTTTCGTCCCAGTATGTTTGTGCAGAAATATTTAGATTGAGAATTAAAGCTTAAATGCAATCCTCTTGTATTAAAACCAGAATGCTATGTTCAGTTTATAATGGAAACCAATGCTGCCTTACTCTCTGCCACTCTTTGCATTACTTTAGACTCCTTTCAGTTCCTATCCAAACAGTTCTAGTCTTTTCTAATTCTTTTCATACATTTTCTACCTGCGCATTCAACCTTGAAGTCCCTCATACTTTTACTTTTGACTACAAATATTTTGAATTACGATTGTCATCCACAGATTAAGGTCACCGTGACTGTCTATTCTGACTGTACAGAATAGGCCAAACCCCCTCATTTGTTCTTTTGTCCTTTCGTCACTGCTAGCACCTCATTAACAATTAAGCTTGAATGAAAGATTTAAAGTAACGAAGAATGTATTAAGTCTAGGGTAGATTGTACCTCTCTCAAACTGTCCACTCAAAAATTAAACTTACACTGCTCCAATTGCTTTACACTCCAAGCATCGCCTCTCTCAACAGATTTTTTGCGTTTGAAAGAGTAACGTTCTTCAAGGCAATATTTTTTCAACTGAACAGTTCCACCTTTAATACATCTGCAGTTTTTCAAAAATAAGTGCAAATGAACTGTACATTACAAGTCTCTTCCACATAAATTTTACAAAAAGAAAAATAAGTTACAAGCTCTCTTTTCTCCCCTTCTGCTTTCCAACAAAGGGAACTCTTTGTTCCCATTCGCCCCCCAAACACAACAGCCCACTCCAGTGGGCTTGCAGGTAGAAGAATCCTGGAGAATCACCTTCCATATGCTTTGATGTCAGATTTTTGCCTAGCTTAATTACATGTCAAACAGCCTGAGGTTTTGGAATGCTCAGGGAGGGGAAGCTGAACCTCTGAAAATTCCATCTCTGATCCCCCACACTAATGAAGAGAGAAGTAAAATCCATAGTTCAGGAAAAACCTGTGCTTATTATTGTAAAGTGCCCTGTGATACTGAAAAGTAGTATTCTGCTAGCAATTTTAATATGCAAACTAAAAAGATTATTTAAAAGAAAAAATAGAGTTTGATAAAATTAGGCTCAATTTCATACACCTTGAGACAACATTTAACTTTCAGTCTTTCTACACTCTGCCAACTCCATTATATTTAATACAAACTATTGAGATTATAAAAGCATAGACTACACAAGCATTTACAGGTATTACAGAAATCAGTACAAGATTCAGTCTTCAAGACCTTGCAACACAGGATGTCTTTTGTACCTACATATCTCTAAACTATAATAGAGAAATAATTTTAACTGTCAATATCAATAAAGAGACAGTGCAAATGTGAATCTGCCCCCACTTCACATGACTGCAAGATCTCGGTATACAGATCGATAGGTGGACAGGGGACTAGTCAAGGGACAAGCAGAAGAGAGGAACTGCCAGAGAGACAAGAGTTACACTGTTAATAGGAAAGTATAGGATTTCTATTGCTGAATTATCATCCAATTATATATTATAATGAGATTATTATTAGTAAAATAGCATCTACAGACTCAGTAGTTGATCAAGGACTCTGTGCCTTGCACTGTACAAACACTTAACAAAAAGAAGAGTCATACCCTAGACAGTTTGCAGCATAAAGATGACAGGCAC
>JAOXJK010000077.1:22210171-22255728 GCA_025774025.1 Xenus cinereus
AGTATCAACAAGCAAAGGCCAAATGGTGCTGTTCTTCCTTTCACCAACACATATTCATGTTCTACTGTTTCTCCAGTAGCACTGTAGTAGCACATTACATGAGAGCCATGCTCATTTTTGCTGGTATATTTATTGGACAGCACAAGAAACAAGGCACATACACCTCAATTCTTCCTATAGAGGGGCCTCCAACCTTCTACAAATTGGTGTTGGAAGAATTCCGACCCGTTCCATCTCTAACTCTGGTGTGTTTAATGGTGATCAATGCACTACTCTTCACAGAAATTGTCTAGTCTGTTTTTGAGTCCATTTATTCTTCTGAATGCCAACAGCATCATGTGATGCATGTGCAGAAGCACCTGTTTATCTAATTTGATTGTTTCATTATGCACTCCCTAGCCCCCAAGCAAAGATGCAAAGAAACCTTTCTGGTACACAAATCATACAGAGTATTTCGGATTATTGGTGGGGGAAGGGCGGGGAGTTGGGAGTGGAATTTGGAAATGATAAAGGACTGAACTTGAAGCAACAGATCTCGCTCTCCACTGACACTAACTGGACTAAGAGATTTGGCTACCAAGTCCGAGTTGCACTGCATTCTCAAAAATTAGCAGAAGCCCCTTGATTACAATAATAAAATGGCTTTTGCTCCACCAAAGAGCAGAAAATGACACTTCGAGCCCTTCTCCCTAAAAATCCACTCACAATGTAGAACTTTATATATTACTGGATTGTAAATAAAACTGATATCCAGAGGGTGAGAGGAATGAAAACAGGAGAGAAACTAAAGATTCATCTCTGCTTGTTTGTTTCATTCTGTAAGCCTACCTCTCAAATGAACGAGCTAGATAGTCCATATTCACAGGAGAGGAAATTTTAATAAAAAGCACCTTAAAATTCAAGAACAAGTGACATTTTTGTGTTTCAGTATTGATGTAGAAACACCATGTTTCACTGCAGCAACAGCAGATTTTTATCACTTCCCTTTGAAAGCCAAATACCAAGTAGTAAAAACCCAAGCAAACAGGAAAAAAAAAAAAGTCTGGAGACAGCAAAATCTACGTTATATTCTGTGCTTTGTCTGCATGCTCTTGTACATAGAGACATTTGTCAACTAAAACCACTGTTAAAACTACAGCATCAAATCTCATTTTAATAATGCTCATGTGCAAAATCTTTTTTAAAAAAATACTTTAAATTAGTGTATTCTGTGTATTCAATGTTAAACTATTTGTTTTCAGTTAATGCAGTTATAAAAGCACTATAGATTCATTTCTGCTAATGCCTCAACATAAATCCAAGAATTAAAGAAATTCAGGATTTTAATCTACTGAAACTAAGCAGGAAAGCTTTCCTGCAAAGGAAAAAAGGTTCAAGTCTCCTGCAGACATCAAGTTCAAAGGAATGACACTGTAAATGCCTCCTAGCAACGTTAAAGATATTCATAATCCTCATCCTCTCTACCTTACTTTAGCTTTATTAATTGAAAAAGTAATGAATGCAAATAGCCTGATAAAAATAGAAATGGTTTATAAGTTCATTTTTAACAAATCTATTCAATTTTAATTTTTTTTCCAAGTATAAGCCTGAACTAATAATAAAGACAAGAAGCTCCTAATTTTCTGATAAATCACATATGGACCTCTTAGAAAAAAACCTCTCAGCTTTAAATTATTTTTTTTTCTTAAAGCTCTGGTATTCAGAACAAAATAACTATGCTTTCTACGTTACCACTTTAAAACCAGTCATTCTAGAAAAAGTGGGGAAAAAAAGAAAAATATATACAATATTTTAAAACTATGCACTCCGATACTAAATGTAAAAATATAAGGTTCTTGAATTTAAAATCAGGGCAGTTTATTTATCATGCATGCTCACAAATAGCACATATCCATACTAAGTATCTTTACCATCATACAGTATTATAAGCAAATTAATCAAAATGAAGTTCCTTTATCCTTAATCTTGCTTCAACTCACACTTCTTAAAAAGCAACAAATAAACTCTTACTAACTTCTTAGTCCTATAACAAGGCAGGAATAAGAAATAATCCTTTTAAGCAAGGGCTAATTCTAATAAACAGGAGATGATACTCCTTTCTACTGATAAAGTAAATATTCCTTATATTGAACAGACCAGGTTCCTTCTTCATTTAAGTCACTGTCAAATTTGCTACTGCAATAACTGAGAATCAGCCACTAATTTTTGTTGGACACTTTCTTTAACCCCAACTGTATATAATGTGTTTTCCAAGGTGAGACTAGTAAAAACTATTCGTACTCCTTTCTTAGAGAATTTACTGAAATTGTTATCTGCATGGCCAAATTCAACAAAACCAGTATTTGCAGTACCGAAAGATTAGCCTTCACAATATAAAAACATATTTCAGACACATTACATGTAAAGAGTACATTCTGCACTAAACTGAATTAACTTCAACCAGTTTTCTTGACATTAAGTGTCTTAATCCACATAAATCAATTGTGATTGTGTTAGCTGGGTAAGCAAAGCAAGCACTGTGGATCTCTAGGAAGTATACAGGTCAGATCTCTCCTAAATCCCAGAAGCTTCTTTTTTGTGAATGGCACATTAAACATGCAAAAATGTGTTCTAGTTGACCAAATGACATAAAGAGGAAGAAGAACAAGCAAACACAGTAGAAATAAAGACACCCCAAGTTACTCACAGGAGGAAGCATCCCAAGTATTTTCATAAGAATGAACCTTGCTAATGGCCCAAGGCTGCTGTAGAATAACAATTGGGTACCAGAGTGAGGGAGGAATATGACCAAACAAGGAATATCTTCAAGACTATAAAGTCTTTACAACTACACAGTGTGTGGAAAATGAAAAAAAGAGTGCTTAAACAATTTAGAACATGTACAGTATACATACCACTGAGAAAGTCCAATAGATGCAGTAGCAGATGATAAAACAAACTTCTCAGGAAGCTATTCTAATTGTGAGAACTGTACTATTTTTTTAATAAATTTTCCAACCAATGGGCTGTTTGTGCTCAAAATTAGACCCCATGCTGAGATGGAGAGCTGCATTCAATTCAGTCATGCTCTCCTGAAAGCTGATGAGTCATTGTGGCACTAGGAATCAGCCTCAGTAAGAGCTTTCCAATCCCGTTTGTGACAGTGAAATTGTGTCATTTTTTATACTTCTTTTATATATTATTGATAGATTGAAAATTGCTATGCACTATATAACACTTTCCAAATCATAAACTTACTGGAATATTATATCACAAGTTATTAAAAGAAAAGCGAAACTTGTAATGCAAAAAATAAACCACTTTCACTTACAGGTAAACATGATAAGCACGTAAAATGAAAGCTATTTCTCTCTCTTCCCACCAGAGAACCCATATCTATAAGAAAATTCTTCACTACTTGAGTAGCACCATCGTAACTAGTGGAACTCTAGATAGAAAAGACAATTTAAGCTGTGTCCCAAAGCTTCACAGGGTACTAGTCATCCTTTTGTGCTCCAAAAACAGTGACTGTTACTTGTTGGAAACTGAACACATGAGAACATTTTAAGAAGAGCATAAAAACTGAAGTGTCAGTGCTGAATAGACAGATCATGTGCTACAAGCACCTAGTGTGCCTAGACAGACATTCTAATGCTACTTACTACTGCCTGTAACATTAAGAACTACATATATTTCTTCGGATGCACTGACACTCATCACCTTTCTCCCTTATTCAGTAGGGACTCAGTTTCAGCTAATTAGCAGCTAATAGCTATGGCTGTGTCACTCCTTATCAAGCTTCTTGAAAAGGAAATTCCATGTGCTAAGGGCAGGCACCCGAACTGAAACAGCAGTGTTGACCAATGTGCTCACACAAAATGCAACTTTATCTTAATAGACCTGAAAAGGAATAAGAATTAAAATCATCCTTTGGCTAATTCATTTCTGAATGTGGTATATTTCCTTCATAGTCTTCAGTTTAAAAAATAATTTTTAAAAAATCCTTTCACCCAAATATTAATGAGTTTGTAAAATTAAAAAGACAAAGTCCTTTAATTCATCAGAAGAGGATAATTACAAGTAATATCATCTCCCACTGAAATATTACCCTTCCTGTTAGCCCCAGTGGAAGCACTTTACTTAGAACCACACACAAAACCCTACAACCATCAGATATATTCACCCATTTTGATTTTTTAAGGGTGTTTGATTCTGCTGCTGCTTTCCTTCATTAGTGGCTGCTAGGCATAACATTTCAAGTAATTTCAAGTAATTAGCTAGCTGCTCTAAGCAGCATTCCAGGCACAGAGGTGAATAGCAGGGAAGAAGTCTCCTGCTCTAGCTTGTGTAGCTGGATAAACCCTACTCTTGCTGCATCCTTGGAAGCACAAGAGCATACAAGCACTGCATGCCATGTACTTACACCCAGAAGCAAGTGCACAAAACCACAGGAAAGGCACACGTTGTCTCCCAAGTTTCAGAGTGGTAGCCCACTACATATAAATAACATTACTCACAGAACTGCAGCTATTTGCCTACAGACTCGCAACCTTTAAATTGTAATCCCTTCCTCATAGCAATATTTTCCATCAGTTTTTCAAAATGCCTGCTAGGAAGAAGACTGCAAGCACACCTGGTATATCACTGGCCACAGAGTCTCCATGCAGAATGTTTAATTACCAAGATTCCCCCTTAATGGGGTGATAATTTGGGTCTCTCTCTCTCTACTAACTTAGGAAATTTCTTGGGATTTAAGTCTCTGAGAATTCTTGACCCCTATTTGAAAAAATTAAATAGGCCAACAAGTTAAAAAGTATTGCACACGTTAAAAAAGCAATCCATTGCTAAAGCGTCTTTTCTTTAGGGAAAAAAAAGGCAGGGAGGAATGGTTTCTGTTACCTAATAGGTGATAAAGGGTGATAAAGTCTTAATATGGATAAAATACTTCATCAAGGTTGGAGCTTTTACCTCACTCTTAATTAATTTGAATTTAACTATTTGTCTTTTAGGTTCTTTTATCCTCAAACAAATCCAAGGGATGCCCAAATTTCTAAAGAATTTTAAGTTCAGCTTTAAAGTTTTATTATTTTTTGTATTTTCACTGTAAGGTAACCAATTTATAACGCATTCTATGCCAGGTTTAATAAAGTTAAAACCTGCAAAACTAATAAAAGCTTGTAATAACAGCATTTTTGTATTTCCACTGTTAAATCACTAGTTTTTTTCAACTGCCTCCAGATAGAACACAAATTCCTTGACAGCCTATCACTTCTGCAAGTGCCAAAGGAGCCCGATGGGCGCTGCTGCCCCCTGTACCCAGGCAGAGGTGCCGGTGCAGCACCGGGCGGCCTGAGCAAAGGGACAGGCCAGAACTCGGCTCTGTCTGAGGCTGCGTTCAGATTTCCTGTTGGTTCAGCCAACAGAAATTTGTCAAGGCTCAGATTAACAACTGAAGTAGACGCAGTTTAATTACTCCATTAAGTACCTTTCATGTACTGCCAAGGTAACAAAAGGAATTTTAGTACTTAGATGCATTTACAGAATACCAGGAACAAAAATTCATTTTCAGTGAAGCTTTAAAGTGCATTCTGTTGCTCACCACAGTAAAAACTGCAAAGCTCGTAAACACAGCTCGTATATTCATAGGGAAGCCATCACAAACTTTGCCACTCATTTCAGACACAAACTGTGGGTCGTTTGTTTCACATGAAATGGTTTAAAAACCTATTAGACCTCACAGTAGTAAAAGTTATTAACGCAGCTAGAAGGCCAACAGAAACTGCAGCAGCATTCCACGTGCTTGGTTATCGTCCAACTCGTTTATTCCATTGCAGGTTGAGAACAGCCCTAAAATCCTGCTCAAAAGTGAACACGTGAGCAGTCCCATTCAAGCCAAGCCATCTGTTTACACTAGACAACTTCACAAAAGGGTTTCCCGCAGTGCTAACACTGGTTCACTATAGCCCGGATGAGACCGCTCCTGTAACTAGCCTGCTAGCCAGGCATTTCCTATATGGCCTTAGCAGTAGCATTAAGCAGCGGTTACGTGGCCAGATGAGCCAACCCACCAACTTACTGCAGGAAAAGAGGGTCTCTCTTTCTCTGCCTCTTTCCAACTCCTCTCCTTCTTCCACTTGATGCCAAGGTTCGCTTTCTTTTCCAAACCTCAGTAACTACCAGACCTTTCTGCATTTTGCTCTACATCATGAAGCCACCAGGAAACCAACTAATTCCCTAGGCCTGGTTTAGCTTTCCTCCAGGTTTGTAAGAGAAAGCAGCTGACAGAGAGGTGTGATGAGGAGCAGTGTTAGCATAAAGCGAGCAGCGAGAAGCCAAGGCTGGCAGCAACATGGGAATGGGACATTGGAGAAGAGAGGGAAGGAGAGTGGGAGCTCCTGCTCTCAGCAACAATGAACTGTTTAACTGGCTCATCACATCTCATGAAACTGAACCCTTGTATGACAAGGGCTTGATCAGATCTAAATGGGGTCTCCCGCTGGTGTTGAGTGATGTGAACCTTTACATAGTAAACTTCCTTCTTCTGGGCAAATCTGGGGAGGATTATTGATATATGTATGTACTCTAGTTCTGCAGGTCCTATACTTCCTCAAACTAAACTTGCTGTGGTATTTATCTGAATTGATAATATGCACAATGATTTCTGAAGATAAAAACGATTATCTAGATTCTAAATATATCAGTGAATGTATCAGTTCCTGGGATATCTTGTGGGATATGCCTTTTTTTTTTTTCTTAGAGATGCCACAGAACACAACTAAAACCCCCATCCTTCTTGCTCCACGGAAGCATGAGCCTGCAATCCCCATCAAAGGGAGTCCCTGTTGGAATGGACCCCCATTCTTCGACTCAACTCAGCAGGGTGTAGTATCATGACCTGCTTGTGCAAGAAAATAATTGAGCAGACACACTGCTGCTGTAAACAGTGCCCTTTTGCTGAAGATCTGGCTTCTTGATTGTAAAACAAAGGCAACCTATTCATGTTAAAAGCATAAAATAGAACAGGTCATAGAAGTAGAACAATTTCAGTCAATTCTTATATGTCATTTCATTAATCCAAAACAAAACTTGTAACAGTGATCCTTAGATCTCTAATCCACTTTAAGCATTGCAAAACAAAGAAAACATTAAAAGCCCTGAACTCAACAGTAAAAGCTTATGGAATCCGCTAAAGGCTATCCATTCCATTTTTATGCTTACTCATTAAATTTCGTTTTCTTTAACTGTTCTAAAAGCGTGCTGAGTTCAGGAAGCAAAAGTAGTTAATAAAATGAACATTATCTTAAGAAAGTGGACTCCAAAATGGATCTTAAACAATACTAAGCTATTAAAAGAGATGCTTACTCTTCATTGAATCCTATTTTTTACCTCTGAGATCAGTACAACTTAGGGATAATTTCTTTGAAATTAATGGAGTTGCACTGGGTTGACTCAGAAGAAACCTTGTTACTCCTTCATCTAGAAACAGCTCAAGGTATCTTTAAGAATGAGGTATAATTATCAAATTATATAAAGAAGCACTTTAGTTTTAAATAATTTGAAGAACAGCTCTGTCCTTTATTTGCCACACTCAGTGTCAGCTAATAAAAAGAAACTGACAAATTATCTGATTATGATCACTAATTAGCCACAGAAGAATAAAACCATCAACTTCTCTTTAAATAGATGTCAACCTGTAGAACATTAATTAGAAGGGACCTTTAATGTTTTTCAACAATGACAACTTCTAAAAAGTGTAATTTCCTTTGAAACATCCAAAGTGCTATATGGTTCCAGCACTTTTTAAGCAAAGCTCTAAAAAAGGAGAAACAAAATTAACTACCTCTACAATGTACCGGTTTACTGCTCAATTAAAAATAAGAGTATTCAGATTTAAAAAAAAATCTCAACAGAAGAACCTCCAGGTTTAGTGGTAAATAATGAGAAGCTAAAAAAAACCACCACTGAGCTTTTTGTGAATGTGAAAACTGAAGCTCAAAGCTTTTTGGATCTGGTAATAATCTTACAGTACAAAAAGGCATATGGAGGGGGAAAGGCTCCAAACAGTGTGATTGATTTCGTGTCAATCCAGGAAGCCCAAAAGGAAAAGAATTAAAAAGCTTTCAACGAAATAACATTCTACCTTTCCCTCAAATGAATCTTTGCTCATTTCCTGCAAAACACACAGAAAGTAAATCTGGATTAAAGTAGGATTTCATTGCTCAAATTTCCAATCAGCTCAATATATGAAAGAAGGTTTTGCTTTGTCTTACAGGGAAACAGAAGCATCACATACATCACACATTTATCTTAGGTGAAATCTCCTTAGATGCTGTGTCTCTATTCGTCTTGACTCCTGTAGTTTAATTATTTACTGTAATTCTAGCATTTGGCACAGAACCTAAATCTAACCAGGTGTCATCCAATTACTGCTTTCAATTTTTAACTAAAATTCTGGGGTTTGTCCCATTCTTCATTTTTAGCTGATTACTTTGCAAATTCCTGATATGCTTTGCTGAACAGAATACCAAAAAAGAGTAAATTATTAAGAAAATTCAAGAGGTGTACTAAAAGAGGGCTACTCATTGAAAAGAACAAAAAAAAAAAAACTCTGTCAGTGCACAGAAATACCACTCATGAATTAAAATGTGAGAAGATTATAATGTGTTTCACTGAAAGGTACTTTTACATTGTCAGCCCTCAGGAAATAAACTACTTCAGAGCCAGGTAGATGGACATTCAGGGGGATTTTTGTTCTTGATTTTGTGCAAGTACATCTCCAAGAGAAACCAAGAAAATTATACTAGTGCGGGATTATGAACCCGCAGCCCATAGGTCATGCACAATACTTACTAAATTGTATGTCAGCATTACATTGGTATATTCCTTTTCTTTGCCATCCTTTCTCCCTTTTCATTACCCCCAAATCATCAGTCCCCAAGGAAAGTCTCACTCAAGGTCTTCAAACACTAAGTCTTGGCAGGGGCATAATCTTACAGACAGGCTTCTCTGTCATTTAAGTGTGCACAATATGTATGAATACTGACTCTGGCCTGTTGCCCACAGCAACGTCACTATACATCATCCTGCAGTCAGATTAAATAGATTTGACTGAAGGCAATGTGTAAAAAACATTGAATTATTACTTTGGAGATTGAACTATTACAATGCTTGACAGAAAAGCATGTTTCTCCATGCCAATCTGGAAAGACTCGCTATAGCTCATCTCCATTTGGTCTTACAGAACATACTGATTACTGGTGTCGCTTCAGGAAAATGTTCATTGTGATTTCTAAGATATGATATCACACCATATAGATTCATTCTTAGAATAGCCTTCATTCTAGACTAATAGAGATCTTATAATGGTCACAGTTTAGTCATATTGGCCTGGGATGCATTTAAGCTGATTTACCATTGCAGAGATTTAGGATGTAAATCAAACTTGATGCACTAACTTTTGTGGTACATCAAAGTTTCTGCACAAATCGTGCTTTGGCAAGATGCATATAGAATAGGTAATCAGCTATCACCTAAATCACCTAAAAAAAAATTTAAATTAAATTTTTCTGATCTTGAGATCAACAACAGAAGCCTTTAAAAATGTCAGTAAACTATGAGTTTTTGTAAAGAGGAGCAAAAAACAAATACAAGAAGTGAACCTAGCTGTGATCTTCTGGCCTCTTAACTCAACAGAGAATCCAAAAATTCAAAAAATTAGCATATAGGTAGAGAGAAAGACCATTAATGGAGATGCTTGCATTTCCAGCTGCATTTCCCAGAATTTGAAAGTTAATACGAATATTGTGATTATCAGCAAGGAAAATACACAGCCTGGCTCAGCAATCATTGATCTCATATAATTCACAACAATGTGAATCTGTCATCTTTGACTCCATACATGAAGCATGCTAAAGAAATAAAACGATCCTCAGAATTCTCCATCAGAAAGATGGGGGGAGGAAAACTGCAAATTAAACATTTTAAACTAAACAATACACTGAAATCCTGGCCTTTAGTGATTTGGTACCTTGCAATAAATTTCAGCAAAGCCAGAATTTCACTGTAAGTACATGCAAGTCTGAAAAAAGATGACACTGGCATTGTTTTGTAACTTGCACTAATTTAACAGAATTGATGACAAAAGTCAATACCAATGTCATTAATTAAATAATTCATATTATTTTAATACTAATACATTTATTTTCTGGAAGATTTACATCATATCTGTTGAAAGTGGGTCATAAGGACCTAATGAACACCAAAAAGCAACAAAGGAAATTTAAGTGACCTGAAACATGTAGGTTACAGAAATATTAACTATAGTAGATTTGTGAAGAATGTTCTTAACACTTCCTGTCTAGAAAGAAGGATTCTCTTTTATAAAGAAAAGCAGGTTTCTATTCATGATTTTTATACGATTTCATATATATGAATAATTTTATGAAGAAACTAAACTAACAGCTCTTCTGGTGCTGAACCATCAAGAAGAGAAAAAAATTCAAACACTCTCAGGTACTAAATCCTCATCAAAAAACATACAGCAGGCCTTCCATGTTAGATAAGGTGAGCCCAGTAACAGATACTACGTGGAATATTGCATGAGTTTGTAGATCTGGTATGCTTTGCAGGAACATTAAAGAACTCATTGTTCAAATGCGAAGTTGCCCTAGTGATCTCATTTGCCCTCTGCAAAACTGCTGAGAGTATAACATGCATCCAGTGCCTCTAGTTTATGACTATGAGCGTGAAGTACTTTGAGATTCCTCAAAATAAACATTAACATTAGTCCCGGAACGCTCCTTCTTGACACTACATTCACTTAGGTAGTTTTTTTAGATTCCAGCTGCATTTTTTTCTGATAATTGTTAGCCCACAGACAACAACGCTTATAGACTAAAGGTTGCAGAACCAGGCCTTGTACTACTGGCAATTACCAGAGGCAGTATTTTTATTCAATTTATAAGTGCTATGTTTAATTCCAGTAAATCCAGAATTAAATAAATCAAGGAAGAACCATGATACTATCATTTGAGCAAGTACTCAGGTGAAACTATTTCTAGAAATATCCAGCTTATACTGGGAATACTCAGATACTACCAACAGAAACCTTCAAAAACATCATGGAAGCACCTTTGAAAATACCGTATATTATTAGGTAAGATATAATGATTTTCACTTTGAGCCTTGGAACTGCTTTCATGATTCTCTCATGTTTTTTTTTCAAACGAGTGTCTGAAATGATCTCAACATTCACAGAGCTGAAAGTTAAGGATACCAAATATTTCACGATAATCATCACAGTGTGGCCAAGATTGCTACCCAGAGATTTTACTAGTATCGGTTACCTGTTACTAAAACTTCACTGTTTCTAGTGATTTTACTAGTATCGGTTACCTGTTACTAAAACTTCACTGTTTCATTTGCACAGCTATTCTGCTCTGAAGGGGAGGAGGGCACAGGACACCATGAAAGTAAAAAACTTCTGTACTTCCACTGCCTGTTGATGCTAGTTCAAAGCTATCCCCTGCTTATCCTGTCATGTCATTTACCAGGCACGTCCTGAACAGTCAAAAGCGGCTGTAGAACAAAGTAATCAGAAAGAAATTTTGGATCAGCACCGCAGCTTCCATTCTATCCAATGTAAAATAATAGTGCATAGGATTAACTCTGCCCAGTGTGACCTCCTCGGCTAGAGCTTTTGAGGTCTCCTGCTGCACATTAGCTATCTCCTATTTCCCTGCTCGTAAGCGGGAGCTGCTAGCAACAGTTGCTGTATAATTACTTACTTGATTCTGTCTAAGAAGCTTAAACTAAGAGTTGAGCAAAGAAAGCAGATTAACAATTTGAACGCACACGTAATGCACAGACACACAAGCAGCAGGACTGCCGGGTCAATACAGGGGGCCGAGGAAATGCCTTTCAGCCACTCTTGCTCCGACAAGACAGGCTTCTTTTTCACCGCAGGGCAATTAAACGCCGCGAAGAGGGGGAGCCGGGAAGAGACGGGCTGCAGCGAGAGGCCGGGGAGAGGACTGGAGACGGGGCTGCTCCATGCCCCGGCAGGCAGATTAGCGGCGGAGGAGCGGCACCCAGCCTGCTCGGCCCGTCACATGCTCCGGGGGTCGCCTAGCAACAGCAAAGCCCAGGGAAAAAGTTCTCCCTCTCTCAACTTCAAATCTGCGTCTGAGACCGACTGAGGGGAGCTTATTGTGCCCCAGACTAAGCATCTGTTTCTTTCTTACAGCCTTCTGTAAGTGACCGCATATAGCACACGTAGGCAAGCCCGTCCACGCGTACCCCCTCCCCACGCACCACCCGGCTACGTGCGAGCGCCGCGGCCCCTGCAAAAACAACGCCGGGTACAAGCCGAGCGGTCACCAAACCTGCTCCTGGAACGCAGGTGAACTCTGCTCCGCAAAACCACCCACGCCTCGGCAGCAAGAATGGCACAAAGATCGCAAGACTAAAAAAATGCAAAAACTCTGGGGTGACTCTTTTTTTTTAACCTTCTCCCCAGCCAGTAAGCGGTGCTGGCTCCAGGGAAAGCTGCCCGCTCGCATCTCTGGAAAACTGGGAGTTTAGACCGTGGAGTTGCAAAGCTGTCCCTCGAAATTTAGCAACATTTGTGGGTCTCTGTCTTGTACAACCAAAAAAAAAAAGTTTGTACAAGACAGAAAAACAATCAGTAAAAACATCCTGGGATAATTTAAAACCAAGATGAAGGGAAGCTAAAGAGCCGGTGGTGTTTGTAGTGTTTTTTAAGACGCTAGTTCCTTTTCCACAACTAAATCGACTCCATCAAATGACTCCTGGAGAGAGCCAACTGTCTCCCCCAGCTATTAGAAAGACCTCCTTGAGTCGGTTCCCATTAACCCTCTACTTTCAGACGCTTTGGTCTTTTCCTCACAGAAGTGCCCAGGACAGGGATGTGCTCCTTGCGGTGCGAGCCCCAGTCCGGAGAGGCTGGAGCATAGCGCTTACCTTGGCAACTGCCCTGCATTATGCACGCAGTGAATAACACGAGCAGTTTGCAGGCAGTTGCTGCTCTTCCATCCATCCGATGGTGAGGTCCCATCTGGGCTGGGATGCTCCAGCTCCCCCAGAAGCTGGCTCCTCCACTCCGGGGTGCTGATCTGCACAGCAGCAGCACAAGGAGCCCGGTGTCTTTTTCTTATCCCGCTAGTTGCAGAAGAAAGGCGTGTTCGCCTGTTGAGACATCGCGTTTTCTATAAACTCCCACCCTCCAGACATTGCATAAAGCTCTTTATACCCGGCGGCCCCGGAACTAGCATGAGGGAATCAGGCAGCGCTCCAGGCCCTGCAGCCACAGGCTGCCTCTGCCCCTCCTTCCCCGCTCTGCCGGAGAGGCAAGATGCTTCCCAGTCCCTGCGCTTTGCAGACTTCGTATCAGAGTCCACTGGTGCTACACTGCGTCTCTTGAGTAGAGCAGGGGCATTTCAGATGCAAGTGAAATATATCCCAGGTTTTAGTGTCCCAAAGGCATGCTCCAAACAAGACAAGTATTTTTGAAAAGTTTGAAAAACATCACAACACCTACTTACCAATGCAGGGGGTAAAGCTTAGAACTTTTTATTTTTATTATTCCTCACACAAATATCGTGAAAGGAAAACCGTAGGGTTGAAATTTACTTCTCTACTTTCTGAGCAGATAAAATCAGTTTGGTAAAGTGCTTTGGCTGTGAATGCTTAAGATATCAGCTGGAGACACCTTAATCAGGTTCTAACTCTCCACCAGTGTGCACAGCACACGAGAAACATCTGCCTGTGTTTTACTGCTGCCATGTCAGGAACCATATACCTGCTAACAAGGGTAGAAGAGTGTACAGTATCATGGGGGAAGAGATAAAGATACCCTAATACTTCAGGCTGGAATGTAGTCTTGGGAAAAAGGCAAACATTTTGGACGCTTTGCTTGGAGGATCAGAAGCATCATACATAAACTGCATGAAATTAAATCATTATTTTGTTTTATATTAGTCAGAAATAGTCTTGCACATCGAAAAATTTAGTTACACTGTTCCTGTCTCGCGTACACACATACACGTGAACAATGACTACTGTGCATACATCCCATAGGAGAAAGATGGGTCCATTTGTCTTACAAGAGGCTTTGTCAGATTAATTTTAGTGACACCATCTTTATAAATCCCATATATTGTTTACATTAGCTTCACATCATGTTCATTATACTGCAATGGGGGTTCGCTGATACTGCAACAGAGCTTAAGTGATATTTCAAAGCATGAACTCTTCATCTTTCTATCATGGATTGCAATTTCCATTAAGGGGTAGAGGTGCCTGCGTTACTCTAGCAAAAGTTGCAGAAGAACATATTGTTGCTTATTAGCAGATTGTGTTTTTCTCTGGATCCTGTAGGACACTAATCCCCCTAAACCTTTCTGTAAAGGTTTTCTATCTATCAAGATAGAAAAGGGCGGAGGGGGGAGAAGGGGGAGAAGATGTGGAGCGTAGGCTTTTGCGAGGTTGTGATTTATGCAGGTTCAGGGCTGTTTGGTGTAGTGGTACGACACAGCACCGGGGTCAAGCCACAAGAAACACTGGGGGCAGATCAGAATATTCAATTAGCTTCCTGGCACCTCTGAATCACAAAGAGAGGATAAGATCTCTCCATCACAAGATCCAGAGCTGCCGGGGGAGGGGGTGGACCTGCCCTCTTCAAATCTCTCTCCTCCCTCCCACCCTCTCTCCTTTCACTGTAGGAGAACAGTGCTTGAAACATTCCTTTCTGCACGGAAGGACTTTTCCTATTGTTGTTTTCTTTGTGTTTCAGTGTTGCCAACTTACTGGAATTCTTGTCGTGGTTTCACAGCAAGGCTCAGGCTGACCAAACGGAACCAGCTGCGTTTGTGTATGGGGCCGCCACTGCTTTAATCCCCCAACAACGCCGACGGGGAGGGAAGGAAGGGATCCTCAGAGGGGAGCAAGCAGATCCGCTCTGTACAGATGGGTGCCTGAAAAGCCAACACATACAGATTGACCATACTTAATTAGAAGGGGAATTGTTTAAAGCAGTTCACACCCCAGCAACAGGCAGACAGGGCAAACAGTGCTTGGGAGCTGCAACTCCAGATTGGGAAGCTATGTGCACTCTTCTGTCACTTTATGTTTGAGGTGACCTGGATACAAGCTTTGAGAGGCACCTACCTACATTTCACTGCCACGCAGCTGGCAGCAGAAGGTGTGCTCCTGCCCCATTCACCAGTACCATCTCTACACAGCTATACTTCCCACAGGGTGGTGGGCAAGTGGGATTCTCAAACAGGAATGGTGGTGATGCTGTTGATAGTGAGGGGAAGTCCTCTGCTTCAACAGTGGGTCAAGGCCTGCCCCCCTCTTTGCACTCAGAAGACAAAATTTGCATTCAGAGACAAATGAACAGATCAGCCCAGGTGCTTCACTGCTGAAAAATGACAGTCAGTCACTAAGGAGCGAGCACAGGACAATGCTATTCTCCATTTACTTCATCTAAACTTTTCTCCTCTCGCTTTACTGTGGCATTTCATCATCCAACCCAAGGGACCCTGTCCTGCTGGACACCATCAAATGGGGCTTCAGTGAGACTAGAGCTGCAAGATCAGATTCAAAACACCTCAAGGCTTTTGCACAACTACATCCAGAATCATCTGTGCCGGTGTAACAAGCCTCTCCCTCTCAGTTTCCTGTTGACTAAAATGTCAGATGATTGTTGCCTGATTGAACTAGACCTAGGGACTTTTAGTTTATTATTTCATGTTCAAGAAGATGCAGACTACATCTGTTAGAAGGCAGAGGGAGAAAACGTAGGCAATGTAGTTGTTCACTGAACTCTGCTTTTAATTCAAAATACAGTTTGGGATGTGTTGGCGTGCCTGGTTTTTGCTGTAAGCAAGCAATCAGAAAAGCTGTTAAAAGTGTAATTTCAAACAAGCAGCCACATTGCTTACACGTTAAAGATGCATGCTAAGCACAGAAGTTAAAAATTAAAAGGCTTGATTTTTGACCAGGGTTCAGTTCTAATTTAGTGTTCAAACTTCCAATTCTTAACAAACAGGGAGAAACACCGCGGTTGATGTATGACTAGATAAAGATACAAAGCTGATGGCTTAAAAAAGAAAAAAGAAGAAAAATACATTGCCTAAAAGAAACAGTGGGTCAGATCTGCACCTGTAAATTTATCTCTTCTGAAGTTCTCAGGGCTAGGACAGTTTATAGAGGCTGAGGATCTGCCCAGTGCATTATCCAATAAAGCTGTAATTGCCACTGGCATTCAGTAATCTTGTGGTAAATCTGTCCTTGGATAAACCCAGGTTTTTTCCACATAGAAAACATTTACGCTACAAGCTGTGTTCCCCATTTCACATTTAAGTTTCATTATTAAATCCTATGCCTTTATCATGAGAAGGTTTGTTGTAATTTTCACTTAATCATCCTAAAGCAAGGGTACCTGTAGCCATGGTCATTTTTTGAGAGAATGCTGGTAATGACAAGACACACAAATCTGAAGTAAAGTCTCTGTCTCTCTGCCTGGGTAATAAGTACCCAACAGCAGCAGTTAATCCTTCAGATTTCATCCATCTTTGCTGTTCTACAATTTAAAGTATCCCATTTCTTTAACTGGACCTCTGTTTTACAGCAAGCAGCAATATTTGTGTGGGGGTGTTAGAAGTTTCTTTTTTTAACAGGCTATTAGTGGCAGGAGGCCCAACTCAGTTCCCATAAAAGCCATCAGGCTTCAGGGAGAGCAGACTTAGTTGTTTTCATAAGGGTCCACAGTAGCAATGTGTATTTAGACTTCACCATTTAATCTTTCCAAGTACAGGTAGTGTGAGCAGAAGTTTCCATAAATAGGAAGGTCATGTTTTATGGAACTGAGATGCATCTTGTACAGAGAACCAGTATTGATTTCAACTCTACAACATATGGAAGAGAAAAAGCAGAAAACAACCCTGAGTTAATGAAGTTTCTGATATAAGCCATATGACATTTCACAGCATTTAAAACAATGGCACTTATTTGACAGGGAGGCCTCTTTTCCAAGGGTTTAAAGAACAAAAACTGCCTAATCTCTAAGAAAAAGAGGGCCTTAGTTGATATGGTTCCCAAACATCTAATGCATATTAATAATTACAGCACAGAGTTCTAGAAGACTGGATCAAAGGTGGGTCCCCAGCCCACATGAATGTGAGAAACATTAAACTGAGGATACGTGAATTGGGCCAGAACAGAAACCACAGAGTCAGGATTGCACAATGCAGCTGGCACTGTGGCAAGAAGTTTCCTCAAGGTCTCCTGGTTAGTGACACACTGCAGCTTCTCTCTTTCAACCTGGAATTATTATCACTGTGTCCTGGAACAAGAAGCAGTGCATGGCAACCATGTGCTTTTTCAGTACTTGCCACTGAACAAGCGAGAGTAGCAGAGAGACAGTTACTAAATGAGCTTCCAAACAGCCCCTGTTTATTTCACCTGCAGAACTGGGCCTGTGATGGAGTTTAACAGTAACGATATAGAGATGAAAGAGTTTATTTACCTGGAAGGCAGAAGGAAGGGGAGGAAGACTGAACAGCTTCCAGTTGTCCCATCCATCCTTTGGTCAGCACTGTCTGGTCCAGCCTGCAAATCCCAGTGTCCTATCCTGGAGACACAGTCACAAGTAAGGGCAAGTATGCTTTACACCAGCTGTATCTTTAGATTCTTGGTACTTGCCTTACTGCAAGCAGACTTCTTTGGCACTTTCTCTGTTTCTGAGGAACAGAGGTCTTAATTTTTTCTCCGGTTCACTGGCTCTTCAGTGCCTGTTCTGCCCTGCAAGGAAGCAACAGATGGAATTTGTACTTGAAAAGGAATGGTAGGTAAGAGGCATTTCCAAATTACTTTGGTTCTAAAAACTTCTTAAGGTACTAACAAGAGAAATAGGATAGGCTGGAATAACTCTGAATACCCTTTACAAGAGCAGATTGAGCTATGCTGAGAAAAGGCAAGACTAGAGTCCTTGTCTTCTTGATGTTTTTCCAATCACACTTCACTTTACCAACCAAGCCTGGGCAGCATTGCAAAACCACAATTGCACATCTCAAGAGCGCGCACAGGGTAGAAAATAAGTACTCTGTGAATATCTACCCTGGATTTCAGTGCAGTCACATATAAAACAAAAACAATAGAAACATTAGCATTTCCTACATTTATTTAGGTGTTCTGTATGAGAATATTAACTTCCAAGGTTATGCATCTCAACACAGTATTCCATAAAGGTGAGAAAGCCATAGGATATCTTTCAAAATAAAAGCTAACATGTCTTCACTTCTGAAGCCAATAACTCAGGAACAGTTTAATTACACAGAGACCTGCTGTTTTTTGTAGGATGCTAACTCATTCAATATACCAGCAGACTGCTATTGGGTAGTCAACAAGAATAAAACAGTGAAGGAAAGACCCTGCCTCATGCATTACAGAAACATAATAGCAAATGAAACAACAAAGAAAATTTACCACACTAGGGAACACTACTCTGCTCAGGCCACAGCCTTTCTTTATATGATAGGAAGTCACTTAAAACTTCTGAAGCATTCATTATTTTCTGATTTAAGACACCTGGGCCTGTTTAGAAAAACCTGAAGTGCTCGTTGCTGTAACCAAACTTGATGAGAGTGGTATTTTAAAGATGTAATACCAAGTACTCTGAAACTCTGAGCCCGTGATACCTTAATTAAGGTACCAAAAAAAAAAAAGAAAGATACTTTTATATCCTTATCCTATATTAAATATCCAAAGGATATTTTTACCATTGATTCTATGCATCAGTTCCCTATGCATAAAACTAGATCAATCTCTCAGGTACTTCCCAGATGAGAACTAGAAAAAAATCTGAGAGGAAATTAGGAAGCTTCTTCTCAGTGAAAAATAAATAGCGTAAAAGACAGTGGGAGAAAACAGTATAGCATCTAGCTCAGCTATTGTTACAAGTAAATACAGATGTGGTAAGAGACAACACCGAGTGAACCTAGTATGAGGCAAGATCACTATTCTTTTATATATCATTCAAGCTAGAATGTCCTACAAATTTATTTTCCTTTCACTTCCCACAGAGTTAGTTTAAAAACTTAATTACCAAATAGGCAACTGTATCTGCCATGTCATATGTTAAACTATCTATTTTCATTGGTATACATCCCTATTAATAACAAATTTTAAGTCTCTTCACGATAAACATCTTTGTAAGTAGGACTCTCACATACTAAGAACTGTTATGTCTCATTCCTCCAACAGTCAGGATGAAATGCTTGAGAGATCACAAAAGCAGTCCATCAAAGCACCTGAGAAAAGATAAATAATAAGCCTTTAGATCAGTACCATTAATTAGAATTTCAGACCAAACCCACGGTAATAACAGCAAGCAAATGAGAACATCGTTTAGCAGTACAGGGGTTGCAGGTGACAGATTTTTTACACTTTTGATACGTACTTCAGAGCGTCAGAGATTAACCACTGCCTACATAATTGAAAAGCTGAAAATACAGTCTTACTCAATGAATTTTGTGAACAAGCCTTCATGCTAATTGAAAAAGAGGAGTAGACAGCAGCAGGCCTATGAAACACAGTCTTTCTGAGAACAAAGTTACCCAGTGTATGATGACCAAAATATAGCTACCCTGCAACACCCTGTGCATACCAATCATTAATTTGTATACTGATATTTACGGTACAAATTTATTTTGTTATATTAAATTAAAATGGAAAAATATGAAGAAAACAATAGCTCAAGATAAGCCACATTTTAGCAATTCTTAACCGATTGCTAAGGAACAATACCCAAAATATTTGCTTTGAAAATAGTACCTGGTTCAGCCAACCTGCAAAACTATTTTGACAAGAAGAGACCAAACTCATGAATGCATGAGGTCAAAAGGATTACAATAATTAAAAAAAACCAACCTCTCTCCTCCTTGGGGGACTTGTTCACAGGAATGAGATATAGGACAGTTCAGTGAGCACAGACTTTGGTAAGCAGGGTAACTGGCTTGAGAAGCCCACCCTTCCCCCTTTATCCATCTTCCATTGGAGCTGCAGCATTGCAATTCACACTCCATTTTGTCCCCTCAGTTGTGCAGGTCCTCAAGAGAGTGCTGACTGCTCTGCCTGCCTTACAGCACAGTCCCACAAACATGGGATAGATCTGCAAATGGCAGTAGGGGACAAAACACCCTTAAACCAACTTTACTGCTCGTGCCAACCTCTCATCAGATTGTACTTTACAACCCGGGAGGAACAAGATCACATGCCTGGAGAAGCTTGATCCACCTGAGCTACCATCAGGACAGCAAACATACAGTGTTATTTTTATAGCCACTTCACAGAATAGAGATTTGTGAGGTGGAAGTTTGCCATCAAAAAAGATCTTAATGGTTTGTTTTGTATTTTGCAAGGTATCTGACTGAATTCCTCCTTACTCTCAGCACTCATTCTTGCATACAGAAGTTATTATTGTATAATACAGTTCCAAAATTTAAGATTTTTCCTGATTAGGATACTTCTAAAGACCTCAGCACAGTAAAGGGTACCTCCTGCTGTTTTACTGTTTTGAATACAGAGTGATCACCATTATTCAGGATGAGATTAAACTAAAACAACAGGAAAGTTACTTTTCTGGTGCTCATCTTATGAAATTTCTGATACACACTTGACTTTCTAGTGCAGCTGCACCGCACCATAAGCTGAAGTGCACATTCAAGAAACTGGAACACATTCTTTAGTCATTTTGCCTAAATTTCCACTGGGACAGTAGTTTGAGAGTTTGAAAAAACATACAAGAACAGAGCTATGCAACATATCCATTGTAATTACTGATGTTTTAGAAGGCTTTAAGGGGCTTGTTCACTGCTCTTTTCCTCTTTAAGATAAACAATTGTGCTTAACTGTCATTGTAAGTCAGAGCCACAAGCTATTAAAAGTAAATAGAAGGTTACATACCACATTCTCCTAGATATTAAAACTCCTTTTGTTCCTTAAGAATGACTGCTTAATGTTTAGCCTTTCTAGAAAACCTGGAGCTATGTTACTTTCTGTCAGGCACTTTAAGAGATGAAAATGCCGTAGGTCCCCATAATCCTTTGTGGCTGATTAGGTACAGTAGAAAAAGCTGTTTCATTAATTTGAAGGCCATGAGCTTGAACTTTCATATTGACCTGAAAGTAATGTTTTATTCATATTGTTGTGTTGTAGTCAAAACTCCAGAAATAATTAAGAAGACAAGCCTCAAATCTTGGACCTTTGAATTATGAAGCTGGATACCTAGTTAATTATTTTACAATGGAAAAAGGGGAGTGGTGACTCAAGCAGTTCTGATACATTACTATTGCCATCTACCTGTGAAAAGGTGATGGGTGACCAAGTACATACCAATAAGTCTTCAATTCCCAAAATGTTCAGATTATTTCCACAGGTCACAGTTAAAATGCTTTCTTCTGGACTAAAAAAAAAATAATAATTAGACATGTGGTTAAATTCTGGCTCCATTAGACTAAAAAGGGAAAACTCCAAAGTTCAGTAGTGACCAGCTACCCATAGCCATTATTTAAATGGAACACAAGATGCCTGGACTTACTGCAGGAAGAAAAGAAGGTATTTTTCAAGAGAAAATGACAAAACCCAATGCCTGACTTTAAAAGCTAGATACCTAGTTGTCCTACATACAAACAGGGACTCATTGTAGTCAACAGTCATTTTTTCCAGTCAACCTTTCAGATAATCAGTCCCCTGAGTTTTTATTAGCTGTTGTTTCTGAGTGGTCTTCAAGGTTTGTTACCTTTTGAGCATAATAAAGTGATTCAACCTGAAGAGCAAAGGCACCTATATATGAATGGTGAAGTCCTCATTTAAAAAGCTGTCATCATCTGACAAGCAGATGATGATACTGAGAAATGCTGAAGACTAATGAATAGAAATTCTGCTGATCCATGTTTAGCTTTTCCAGCAGTACATATCTCTCTCTTTATATCCAGCAATCAAAGAAACCTAATGAAAATTCAAGACAAACATTTACATCCTCAGTAATCAACACAAGCATCCCGCACTATCCTTGTAATATGATTTACCCATATCTGTTCCTTTATGCACCTCATTGCCAATTATCACTGTTAATTCCATCTTGTTTGGGCTTTGACAAATCTCATTAATGTAATACATTAGCTTTAGATGAGCTTTTTCATATTTTAAATCAATTCATATAAGTAAGCTTCAATAAAACCTACAGAACATATTCAAAATACATGAAACTCTTCTCATTTTTTACTACCATCCAACTTTTCCAAATGTCATCAGACTACAACTGTTTCAAACACTGACGCACTGACTACAATTAGCAAAGATTGAAATTATATATCACGTTATTGCCAGCACTCTTCCATATGTGCACCAAGGTCTTTTTGATGAAAGAGAACATTAAAGCCAAATCTTGCTCTTAGAGCCACAGCACCAAGAACCATTTACTGTTCTCTTAATGGACATCATGCTCTTCTCTTTATTTCTGTTGCTATACCCTCATTTATCCCCATACAGATCACACAGTCTTCAAATTGCTATTTCCTTTTCCTTCTTTCCCAATAGATTCTTGTCTTACTAGTATCTCCTTGCAGGTATTAATCTGCTTCTTTAAAGATTAAGTTACAAGAGACAGTAAAAAGGACTGCAAACAAAAAGGATGTAATCAAAAGTGCAGTAGTTCTTACTGCTCTTCTTATAGCACAACAGAATTACTTCCTACGTAAACTGACATATTAATCAAGTTGCAGTACAAAATATAAGGTCAGATCACAACTATGAAGATACTGATTTGAACTAACTTACTTACCAGTATAAAAATCTCATACAAACAATATGGTTTAGGGTCACTACTACTTTAGATCCTATTCCTTTAGATCCTAGAGTGCATACCAGGAAGAGATGAAGGTACCACACTATAGACTCTATATTTTCCTAGTTCCCAGCAACCCCTGGACACCTATCTATGAGACAGAGCAGTTTGTTGACTACTTACTATGCCCGTGATGTTTAAATCCCCATAAACCAGGATTAGGAAAGGACAAAAGGTACTTTAAAGCCACCTGTCATCATCTCACATTCATCCTGAGTTAAACACAGTGAAAGACTAGGGATTTGTGGGCAGTTTCCCATTTTAGTTTGACCTTTAGGTTTTAACAGTATAATAATCAGGTTAAGTTAAAAGAAAGGTATTCAAAATACCATTCTCTCTGGCATTCAGTTAAGGGTTAAATACAAGAAATAAGGAATTTCCCATATTCTAGAATACCAAAGAGCACCATTATTATTTTTGAGATTAAAATTCCTGTCACAACTGACCAATTTCCACAGGGACACAATTGCACTCTATGCCCTCAAACGTATGTTGCAGTAGATGCCTTTTTTTCCCCATCACAAAAGGTAGTTTTCCATGGGTTACATTCCCAAAATCAAGCTAAAGAATCTACCATCCCTGCTCATGTTTCACTGTTTCTAAATAGAGGACATAAGGATATTTCAAGTAATGCTTTTCATTAAAACTTAGTATTTAGGAGACTAATCATATTTTTACACTGTTCCATCCAATTAACTCTTCATCCTAATTGAACTTTTGGGTGCCTCTATCAAATAAGCATGTAAAATTCTTCTCATAATCATTTTATTACTAAAGCCTGAATAGTAACTGCACAGGACACCAGTATTTCCAGCATTTTTAAGTAGTCTAGATATTAATATTTACATTGATTTTTACATATGGACATGGACTGATTCTAAATACAAATTTTAAATGCTATTTCCTGCTCTGGAAAACACAGCAATATATTAACAGATGCTTGGAACCTACTTACACAGATTTATGATAAAAGCATTCTGCTATCCTAGCAATAATAAGCATTCTGCTAGCTAGCTAAGTTCCATCTATGGCTTTCAAAATTTCAAAAGCCGCTACTACTTCTTAAAGAATTATTAACAGGATCTAAAAACCAGATAAGCATTTGTAGGATAGGAAAATCCAGTGTGCACACTAAGATTTAATTATGGTATCAAATCACTACAAGAAAACTAGCCTCCAAGATACAAGATACTGGGATGATTTACAGGAGCTATGGGAGTCGAGACCATTCTTCCTTTCCTTCTTCTTACTCCCTCTCTTCCATGACATTTCCCCACCCAGCTGTTGGGCAGGGCACAATCGTAAGCGGCCCTTACTACGTGCGTTGTGGCTACAGACAGCCCAGGAACACAGCTATAGCTCACGCACTTTAATTGAAAATATCTTAATTGGGTTCAATTCATTTTGTATTTGTGAAGAATGAGAGTAGACAAATGTCATGTTGACTCAGTGTACAAGTTCCATTATATCAGTAAATTTTACAGAAAAGAGTATGGAACTAATCCAGTGTTATTTTAGATGATTTGGGGAGATGAGTAAGGAAGAAGAAAAAAACGTAGGCACACTTTCTAGTGTCTCCACCACAGCCCATTCTCCCAGATGCTCAGTCTGAACGTGCTGTTATAGCATAGACTCATGTCAGATTCCCAAACAGAAGCTTTGTCCTTGATTTAAACACCTACAGAAATACTGCATTAGATATATTTTTGATACATTGCTGGCACACTTGCTTGCTGAAGCACAAAATCAGTTGACAGTAGGCTGTATTGAGCCTCCTGTACAAAACAGTTCAATATTTTTAAGGACTTCATCGTACACTATTGCTCTTGTAGCACCCTTATAACTCATCACTCCGTTTAGAAACCAGTCACGGAAAGGAGAAGCCAAAAATAAATGCAAATCACTATAAACAATTTGAATACACTAAATATGGGTTTGGTGGTTTTACCCTGCAAGATAATAAAATACTCCCTTTTAGTTTTTATGTCATTTTAATCTTTATATCTGCATTCCTCTATCTGCCAAACAAAGCAGAGATCTTTACTGCTCTCACTTGCTTCCTTAAGACAAAAAAAAAAAATTGGAAAGGAGGATCAGAGGTAAAGTTTTGTGGGCAACAGTAGCATTTACATTTTCAGACTACCCAAGTTTGCAACTCTAATAGTTTGTTGAATTTAGTTTTGGTTTATTTAAACTATCTGGCAGACTCCTCTCAGATTTCGGTTTGCAGTTCTTTCAGTATTTGGTTTACACAATTTTCCACAAAGAATGAATGACAAAAAGGAGTCGACAGAATCTTTTCTATCAACTCAATTGCTGCATCAGAAAGAGCTCAGTTTCACACGCACATTTTCAGAAATGAGCCCTATTTTCCTTGAATTTGAATCTGCGCTGTATCATGCTAGAAGCTGACTCAAATTCTGCTGCTAGAGTCTGCTACTTTTCTCAGCAAATTTCTTCAGGTGAAAAAGTGGAAGATGGCTGGAAGGAAGCCTGGTTTTTTAATCTTATCTAAGCACTTTTGAAAGGAGCTACAGCTGAAGATAAGGGCTGTTGAGTCACATGCCTTTTCTGCCTTAGAGTTCTTATCATGTATGGGGAATGATCCCATTTCTGCAACACCAATTTTAAGCTACTGCAATTAACAGCATCTTTACAAGAGATGTTCCTGATATGCACAAATATGAAGCGAACTAGGCACAGTCATAACATTTAATGTGACAGTAAAATTAGGGCTACCATCTACTGCCACTGCAATGCCAAGTGAAAAAAAAAAAACAAACCCATGCTTGGCCTTTGAAGTCATCTTTACTTCAGCTGCCCCTGGCTAAAAGGGTTTAAGGGGAGGAGGAGAAATTTTTCTTGATCTTTGAGGTGACATTTAACAGACCTGGGAAACAGACATGGACTGCGAGGGTCTACTAAGGAAGGCCTATGGCATGAATGACTTCTAAAAGCAAATAAAATAGCAATGCATTCAGTACACTTAACGTCTCATTCTTTCACAAAGGACTTCTTCCTTCTTGACTTTATCTTCCTCTTGATAGTAACCATTACCGCCAGGGCTGAGATGGACCAAATACCTGACACAGTGAAAAGTGTAGGAAAGAAACACACAATACTCAAAGAATCTTACATCAAAATCCTTGTAAACTCTGCAAATTCCTCCTGCTTGCATTTGGCAGAGTAACTGTCTTAACTATGCCACAGTATGCTTTACAAGATACAATTATCAGAACCAGGGGCAACCACGTCTAGTTCATGCAATTTCACTTTTTAAAAAATTATTATTATTTTAAAATCTTTTCACTAGAACTTTATATATTTTGATTGGGGCAAGAAGTTCTACTCCAGGCCAGGTATCTCAAGAGGTTCTCAAGCCAAGGAGGCAACAATGTCTGAGATCCCCTGCATTGCACCACACTACAAGCAACAAGCACCGCAGGTGTAAGTGCTTGCTGCTTTGTCTAGGTCAGGCTTTGTGAGCATGCAGAAAAAAATGTACCACTGTTTCATTCAACCCAACCTTACTGCATCATCCATCTTCTCCCGATTCCCAGCTAGAGCTTAGAAGCATCATCCCAGAACTCAGCAACCTCTACAGGCATGTAGTAGTTGTCATTATATAATTCATGGAAGTGAGTTTTGAACCATATTTTGGGCAGTTCTGTCCCACAGTGCCCCCAGCATCTCTAATCTCAACAAATCAATCTGAAACAATTAAAGACGCTCCTCAAGAAAGCCACTACTCTGAAGATACGTATCTGCAGCAAGCACATCCACATAAAAAACTGCCTAGTTAGAGCATAAAAGATGCAAAGAAGATGCTTCAGGATTCTGCTCGCGGAAGGTACTTCAACATTCTAATATTCAGCTAGCACGTATTTGAAATTCTCTCAGTTCAACGTACAGTCTCAAGAATATAAGAAATCCAGCATAAAAAAGTTTCTTAACTTTAACTGTGAGCAACATTCTTTCCCTGTTATGTCACCTTCTTCAGTACTACCACCTCACTCTTGAAAAGTAGTTTCATCAGAAAAAAAACTTCCTGAACACATAAGCAATAAATGCAGGCAATTAAAAGAAGCAGGGGAAGAAGCAGATTGATAGAATGAATACCTTTGGATCTCCAAAAACACAGGAAAGATGACCTTGTAATTTGCTCATTTTGGAAAGCTTCTGGAATTAATTTTGCTTAACTAGTGGTTTAGGCTGGGGCGGCCACTAAACGAATGACATAGTACTCTATCTTTACGCATTCCCTTGAATTTGATTATACTTTTCTGAAAGTCTTCATACTCTGAGATGATTCAAAACAGAATTAACTTTGAACATGAAAATATCACAGAATATTTTGAATCAGCATTTCCATTTCAGCTGAATCACTAATAGCCTGAGCCCCATTTACAAACAGAGCTTGGCAACGCTCATTTACTACTATTTGATGTTCCCTAAAAAATTTTTGTATCTCCCGGTCTGTCAGGTGGATATATAAACATAAGGAAATGTAATAAAGCCTTAGACATTTATTGTATAACCAATATCCTCAACTAAGAATACCTTTGGGAAGAGCGTGTAGAAATGCTATCTTTAAAAAAAACACTTTATTTTCTGCAGTGCAGAAAAATTGAAGCTTTTCAAGTGGTTTTCAGAAGAGAAGGCTGAAGGTCTGTCACATGAGATTAAAAAGGACTGTTCTTCTACAAAGGAAAAGTGCATGGAAAGGGCAGTAATACACTAAGCAGGCTAGGTTCACTAACAAAGCCTGTATCTCAGTCATTTCAGCAGGCAATTCATTCAAAAGGTTATACACCCACACCCTTTTTATTTCTCCTTCAAGGACACCTGCAGTAGCCCACACTCCATTACAGGCCAGTGCTTGCTCAGCAGTTATTTATGATAGCACTCCACAGGACAGGGAGGAGGAAACATCAGCCATTCCCATCTATGTATTTCTGATCCATAGGTAAACCACAATGCCCAAACAGATCATTCAAAAAAAACCCAACTATAAAACCACAACATTACATGTTTTAGTCTCTTTTTGAAGCAAAGTGACTACAGTCATAGCATTGTTACTCCTACATGACAGATCAGTTTCCTGAAGTTTTAAAAAAAGAAGTGTTAGTTGTAAGTCCTGGTCTATCAGTCATCTCAAAGCTAATCTTTGCAGCCAGCAAGGCCCACAAGATGTTCATACTTGAGTCAAGGCTGACATCCAGTGGCCATATCTTTTAACTGGTTGGTTTTTTTTTTGTATGCCAACGTGATTTTAAAAAACAGATTCCACAGTGAGATTCTACTTGAGACATTCAGCCTTCTCTTCTGAAAACCACTTGAAAAGCTTCAGTTGTTCTATATTATATATAATATAAAAATAAATCCACTGAAAACTCACACTATATATAAACTTACTTGTTTCTTTAAGAACCTTTAATAAGTGAGATGTTTTGTAGCACTCTACACGTGCATTTAACAAGTTTAGAATGCTACAGGCTTTAAAAAATGTGGAATCCAGTCCCACCTCTCTAATAATTATGGTTAATAGGTGATAATACCAGAAGTAGAGGAGGAAGATGTTTTGATATTAAAGCCCTGTGGTAGGTTAACTACTTCAGAAAAGGACATCTATTTTCTGTATTTCCACATAATTCTTTTTACAAGGATTACAGACTGTAAGCATGGTGTTAGATTAATGTATTAGTGATTAATTAGTGACTGATTTCACTTGATGCAGAATTAATATACAGGTTGTAGCCATTGAAATTCAGTCTAACACCAGCGGAACTAATTTTTTGTCAAGTAGAATACAGAACACATGTAAAATGATCATTATACACAGAAAAATTAGTTTACGTTCTATATCTCTTGCTTCATTTATTTCAAAAGCATCCACACCATAATAGACAAGTCTATTTTGATTGGGGAAGTATCATTAAATCTAAGAGATAGATTGTAATCACGTACTTGATTGTGAGATACTTCAAAATAAAAAGGCTTATTTTATTCTCCCTCAAAGACACCAGCTGTTATGATTTTGTCCATGCATGGTGCCTTGACAGACGTAACTGCATAAAGTTACGGTTTCAGCTTATTCAAAAATGGTATAGTGGAGTTTTGCAATAGTAGCAACACGTGCCTTCTTTATCATATGCCCCATCTTTGGTAAATGCTTAGCAGCATGATCCTTCAATATGGTCAACAAAATGTGGCAGAATGACGCAAATATCACCAGGCTATCAGGATAAGTGGTTATTATTTCACTAACACTATCAGCAGTTCAGCAAATGCATCCCAGCCCTAAGGCAGCACATACCAGACCAACAGAATGAGATTCTCCGCTAACAGGTGGGAGAGGAGCATCATTCCAGCAAAGTCGTGCTTTATCTGGTGAAACATGATTTTGCCAGAGTGGTGTTACTGTCTCCAAGAAGAATTTCTTTCAGAGGCACTAGATTTTGCATCATAACCAGGGAAAACTTCAATACCCAGAAAAGTCTGAGACAAAAGTCTCTGAATTTTGAGTCTGAGCTACAGTTAGTCCTCCTCACAAAGTATATCCATTTCAAGAATAGTAATAATATCTTGAAATTATTTGTAATCCTATTTGGACGAGATGATGCAAATTAAATCCCCTCTCAAAACCATTTTAGATGGAATATGAATGATGCACACGATGCCGACTATGAAGTGTCAGTTGCTCGATCTGAAGTATTTCAGCTTCCCATTTCAATAGTAATAGGACAAAGTAGCAAGGTCACAAACAGGCTACCAGGAGAATTTTTTTTACAGCACAAGCCACATCACAGTATTCTGAGTCTATAGGATCATTGTACTTGATTTGCAGTGCAGAATCCAGAAGAGTTATTGCTGAAAAGATGCCCAGTTCAGCAATAGCACAGGATAATACTGTAGTAGCATCTATGCATTCAAATCGTATCTGCAGGCAGGTCAATCAGATCACCTGCTAAAACACAAACCAAACCATTTTGAAACAATTCATTCAGAATACCAGTAGTTTTTGTTAGAAATTGTTTATACTGGTCCTTAAAAGGTGTAGAATAACACTTAGCACACAGATTCATAAAATACTAGCAGCCAGAGAAGACTGGAATCTACAATTTAGTGTCCACACCTTCTATATCTGGTGCAAAATGTTATATTCACTTTTACTCTGTGTAAACTGAGTCAGAAACTTGCTACTAATACCAGTAAAGACTTAAAGATGCTTTTGTGTAGCAATTATTCTTTCCTGCATTGGGTCCGTGTCTGTAGCCAGCAATGGCCGATAACCTACAGGAGAAATGATATGAGCCAGAAGCACACATACCTGGAAAAACACAAGGACACATAGCTATGAGCTCAGTAAAATAAAAGGTTTTCTCAAAGGTACTCCTTTTGGCCTCCCTGTTCTTGGAGTAATGTACACAGCTGAAAACTTCCTATCACTGTCCCACATTCATTCAGTGATTACGTGTAAAGATAACCCAAATCATTTTGAACCCCTAGACCATTTTTATGCAGCAGCCAAACACTCTCATCTTCCATAAGCACAAAAGCTGCTGATATTTTCAAGGTACCTTGTAACTGCTCTGGTACTAATCTCTGGACAGCTCCGGAGACAGGAAGCATCCTACTGGCCCCTTTTGGCACCCAACAATAGCCTGGATTGAGGGAGGAGACACTCCTTTAAGAGTGATGCTCCAATCATTTGCACAAAGAACATCTGAGAAAGTACCTGAAGTACGTGGAAAATTTACTTCCAGGATTTTTTCCTACCTCTACACTACAAAGGTAAAGCAGCTGAATTTCACTATGAGGTAAGGCCTTGAAGTTAAGTAAATACTATTCTGACTACAGTTAACAATAATATGTTTCATGTGGCAAATAGAGTATCTAAAGTCATGCTAACTTTCAGACTTCTTGGTATCTTGTATTTTGATGAAAATGAAAACGAAGGTGTAGGAAAAACAACTTCTTCAAGTTGTGCCTCTATACGTTATTTAACATTTGACTTAAATACTTGTAAAGCCATGCCATCCCATTTTAAATTTTACTTAAATTAATATTTATATGTTTTTATGTATTGCTAAAGAAGATACATCTGTTTATTGTAAGGAAGAGCCCTACTAATTTTTTTCCTTCTCTGGCATATGGAGCTAACAAGTCCCCAACTACCTTACCACATTTATTTGAATTCAGGAGCTTCAGCATGGATAGCTGAAAACCTAACCAATATAAATTTCAAAATTTCTTACTGCAGCAAAAATATTGTTGAAACAAACCGCATCATCATAAATAGTTTAGTTTCTGTAGCAATCCTGAGAGCCAGAAAAAAAGGTCTGCTTGGATTTTCACTAGGCTAGACACAAAGGATTGCAGCAGCATATATTTGACTGGTAGATGTTTATAGAGAATTATTCCTTCAATAAGCCTATTCTTAACTAAAGGAACCAATACTTTTTTTAACTACAAAAATCCTTGCTATACTAGCACCAAATGTGTTACACCACTTTTGTTAATATTCAAACATTTAAAAACACTGCCTCTTTTCCTCAGCTTCACATTGCAGACTGTATTCCCTCACTCCTGCAGAAGATTTTATGGCTCTATCAGATGCTAAAGCAGTAAGTTAGCTTTGCAGTAGGAACCAAGTCTCTACTGCAGAAAGCCACTAGCTGTTATGTCCCTCACGCTATTTATTTTCTCCGCTCCTGGGAAAACATTCCTCTCAGGTTAAATGAACTTCTGCCTCCCAAACTCAGGAAGCCTTTCAGTAGCTCTTGAGAAGAGCCAAGCTGCTTGCCCGCAGGCGTTGAGTGTATGCAGAGGTGCTGCAGCAGTTTCAGCTCTATGTACCAGCTTACAAGAAATCCGACTTCGCTGTTAAAAACTGATGTTGTTTCCTCTTGGGCAGCGCTGCCGAGGCCGAGTCAGCAGCCGCAGCCACGGAGCAGCCGCTGCTGCCCGTCCGCAGGGAGCCGGTGGGGAAGGACCCACAATGCCCGCCCCACCGGGCTGGCAACCGCGCTGCCCCCACCGCCGCCGCCAAGCCAGCCGCCGGGGCCGCCCCGCCAGGCCCCGCAGTAAAGTCCTGAACACGGCCCCATCTATTCGCTTTTCTTGCGAGGTCTAATGCAATTTAGCCTTTACCAAGTTTCATTTTATCCCCACGCATCTTAACTCACTTTCTTCAATGCCTCTACTGCTTACTAAAGTCCTGTAGCAGACAGATACAAAAACCAGGTACTGAGATTTAAAGACGTTTTAAGGCTGAACAGCAAGATTCAGCATTTCATAGAACCATAGAATCATAGAATCAGTCCATTGGAAACGATTGGAAACGACCTTAAAGATCATCAAGTTCCAACCCCCTGCCACGGGCAAGGACACTTCCCACTACAGCAGGTTGCTCAAAGCCCCATCCAGCCTGGCCTTGAACACCTCCAGGGATGGGGCACCCACAACTTCTCTGGGCAACCTGTTCCAGTGTCTCACCACCCTCATAGTGACAAATTAAGCTCTTAGGTCACCAAGCCATAATACAGAATCACAGAATCTTCATGGTTGGAAGGGACCTTTGAGATCATCGAGTCCAACCACAAAGAAAAACCCACAAAAAAACCAAAAAACCACACACAGAACCCACAACACAACCCAAACCAACACACACCCCCCCACCACATCCACCCACAGAGAGACAAAAACCAACAATCTCGGGCATCAGAGCATGCCCTGAAGAGCCATGTCTACACGTTTCTTAAATACAGGGACCCTTAAATACAGGGTTCTTAAAGGACAGGGAACTGCTGGAGAGGGTACAGCAGAGGGCTACAAAGATGATTAGGGGACTAGAACATTTGTCTTATGATGAAAGGCTGAGGGACTTGGGTCTTTTTAGTCTAGAGAAGAGAAGGCTGAGGGAAGATCTTATCAATTCTTATAAATACTTAAAGGGTGGGTGTCAGGAGGATGGGGCCAGTCTGCTTTCAGTGATGCCCACTGACAGCATAACAGGTAACAGGCACAAACCTGAACACAGAAAGTTCCATCTAAACAAGAGGAGGAACTTCTTTACTTTCAGGGTGGCAGAGCCCTGGAACAGCCTGCCCAGGGAGGTGGTGGAGTCACCGTCCCTGGAGACATTCAAAACCCACCTGGACATGTTCCTGTGCAAACTGCTCTAGGTGGACCTGATCTGGCAGGGAGGTTTGACTAGATGATCTCCAGAGGTCCCTTCCAACCCCTATCATTCTGTGATTCTGTGACTCTGTGACTCTGTAATAGTTGTAAGATAAATATTTGTCTTTTTATAACACTATAAATAATCACCTCTCCAAAATACAAAATCTATTCCCAATATTAAAAGGATTGCAACTTTAGAACTGTATGGAACTTGACTTTTTCTAACAAATCCCTGTAATTTTCGTTTGCAAAACACAGTGTACTATATACAGCAAATGCTTTAACTTGCTAAATATATTTCCAGCAGAATAATTCCTTTTCCAGTTATCAGACAATATCTTCCAGAAATGTGCTAGATGAGATTAAAGCATCTGCTTTTTACTGCAACTCCATCAAAACATATGAGCTTCCACCCCTGAAAAATCTAATTATTGTATTTAAAAAGGAATACTGTAAAAGAGTTTTGTATTGCTAATTACACTTATCATGCTGTCGAAAATCAGGCAGGTGTAAGAAAATAGTTGTGCAAAGTATAACTTACAACAAGAAGTAACTGAGATGCAACAGGAAATTCAAAATAATTACTTGCCTAACTACATTTTCATTGGTACCAATGTAGCAACAGCATATCTTTAAGATTTGGTTTAGTTTTCATTTTAAAAGGATTCTTGATCTAGTTAAATGTTCGACATCATCAAATGTTCAGTCAAGTATTTAGTATGTTAAAAATGAATCTACTCTCTTACTTATATGCTTTCTTCTTTGTTTGGCTGAATGCTACAAATATTTTTGAAAATAACTTACTCATGTATTGATGTGTTTAGATACTTAAGCTGTAAGATTTCTCTCTTGGTGAGAGAAACTAAAATGAATGGAGAACTATTAGAATAAAAGTAGAAATAAGCAAATATCTTCAAAACAAAACAAAAGCTAATATATTGATACTACACACAGACAGATTATGAGTATTTACTTACCACGAAAATGCTCAGAGTGAGCTTTTGGCTGTATTGTATGGAGATTAAATGGAAAAGTACTGAAGACAGCCTCCTTCCTTCTGTGTCTCCTTAGAGTTTAAGTTTTCTCACTGCATCTCCTGAAAAAATGTTGCAGAAGAACAATATTAAAAAAGGGGAAACAGAGAGCCAGGTTCATACCAGCTGCAAAAGAGAATACCATATTTACCACTCCAGTCCCAAAAAATCATTAAAATCTGTTGGGAGCCACAAAAAGAGTAACTCTGCCATCAAAGAGCTTGCTTACAGCATTTTCCATGGCAGTGAGTTTAGATGAAAACACAATAAAGCTGATTTGCTTTGATCAGCTTTTTCAGACTACATGCTCAAGATTTGTACCAAAAAGCGAAGATAAAATCCTGGCCTCACTGGAATCAATCATCCTGCCACTACCTTCACATATGCCAAAATTTCATTACAGGTTTTTGTAAGGCTGTGCCATTAAAAAATCATGTTTCATATAGAACAATCACAGTTTGTCACAGAATATAGGTCCACATTAAAAAAAAACCTCTAAATGATTTTTTAAATTTTAAAACTGTTGTGCAGTCGCAACAATTTGCAAACAGAAGTCAGTTTGTCAAGATTTACCATACTCAGCTGACTATTCAGCCTGAATCCTGAGCTGTCAAAACCACTAAAACACATTTTGCAGTCAAAAAGTAAAATACACGTTTCTATTTTATCCTTCTTCAGATACAATCTTCAGTGAAGTTTTAATTTTTAAATTTTCTTGTGTGATTTCTTTGAGCATTTGAACTTTTAAATTGTTTTTCCTAAAATTCACACGTGTGATACAACTTACAGGACTGTGAACCACATTCTTTATAACATTGCTCTTTAATATCAGGATTCAAAACACTGTCAATGGTGTGCTTTCATCATTTTACGAGTTCAAGTCAGGTAGGTTTTTGTTTCTCCTGGGCACTTTGGTCATGTAGTGGCACGTAGAGTATAATGAAATAAATACTCTTGAAATACCATTATAGCATGATGCAGTCAGGTTAAATGGTCAAGACTATCTTGAGGCCATGAAACACTAGAAGAAGATTGTGTGAAATGTGTGTGTTTTTAACAGTTCACCGCAGACAAGATATGTGCATTATTCCCATTGAGGTGGCAACAAAAATGGAAACACATTTCAGAAGCATCATGTCAAGCTCTTTGGGACAAAAAAATATTACCAGCAGAGGAAAATTGGAAGCATGTTCTGTCTGCTGCAGGCTCCAAAAAACTGGCCTCCCTGCTGGTTGAGTATTCCTTTAGCATACAGAAATATTCAGATGGTATTTTGCCAGCTATGCTGGCTTGTGATTACTCCATCTCCAGTCCTGTCGCAGGCTTGTTGGACAGCTGAAGAAGGACTAGTCAGTGCTCTATCACATTCTAGTGACAAGATACCGTGCCAGAAGACATCAGTTAATCCATCTTAACAGAAATTACTCAAGGCTTCTCAATAATATACTGAATTTTGCTAACCAACGGATGAAGTGGTCACAGTTGAGCCAGACCAGGCTCTAAGAGGGCATCCACAGACAAAGGGGAGAGACAGATGAAGAAGACAGAACCAGGAAGGAAGCTTGAAAGAGTCAGACTCACTACTACTTCTGTCCATTAGGAAGTGATGGTGAGGGCTGTTGCTGACACAAGAGGTCATGCTACATCACACCAACTGGCACCTCTATGCACCAATTCTTTATTCAGTGTCCCTTCAAAATGGCCTTGCAAGCTCATGTAGCTCTGAAGCTGTCTCCAGCTACACAATGGTAACAGCAGTGACAAAAGGGTGTGATATCACTTTGTTTTCCCTTCTTAATAGTGCTTAAACACATTCACTTGCAGGAAGAGTATATCTTTCTTCAGGATATCTCTCCTCATGGTTCTAAAATGATGAGGAATTTTCTTTAAGTATAGTCTATTTAGCTGTGGTTTTAAATAGTTCTCATATACCCCTTTATTCTTTGGAAAAAATGTTAGGCCTAATTTCTCAGATTGAAATACTGAGATCAGACAGCTAAGAACTCTTGGATTTCAAACAGTGATGGAAAAAATCCAAAGATCTGGATATGCAGCAGTATTTGTGACCTCAGCTTCAGTTGGTGAAATAGTAACATAGCCTTTATATTAATTTCAATCTTTGACTCCTGAAATGATTACTAATCTTAATGCCAACTAGTCTCATGCTGGAAGCATATGTGAGCTGGGGTAGCTGGGCCCAACTTAGTCAACTAAGTATGCAAGTCTGTAGTGCCATCTCCCAGGGACATAAAAGATACTTAGTTTGTTTAAATAGTAGGTGAATAGAAATATAATCAATTGTGTGCTGAAGCATCCAATGTCTAGATTCCTTAATAAAACATGAAACATTTTTATTTCTTAAAAAGAATAAAATTTAATTGAATTGTAGCAGTAAATTTCTAACATTTAAATGACGGCATAATTATTCCTAATAGTAGCTTCTAAGACACTTACTTTATTAAAAGAATATAGACATTATAGTGACATTAAATTGTTAAATAAGCACTTGGTAAAGTTTGCAGTAAATGAGGCAAGAAAGCTTGTTGTTAATTTTTATTTTTAAGAGTTATCATCTCAGATGCACCAATGCATACATATTTTACATTGGTATCATTTAGGTTTTCATAAACTGTCACCATAAGAACTGTGCGGGTATTGAGAATAACACAACTTCAGAAGACAGCAAGTCTAGAAGTGTACTGTATGGTACGTCACATACCTGGAATTCTGGACAGAATAATACCATGCATCCCACGCAAAGAGCTGTAAAAATGTGGAGGCCCCACTAAGCTTTTAAAGTTGCACCTGGCAAAAAAGAAGAGAAATTTGTCCTGAGGGTAAACATAATTCATTAATAAAAGGAAATATCCTGAAGCCAAGAACTTGCTACTAAATGTACAAGCAGAATAGTTACTTAATTAATAAATTATTTGCCAGCTATGTTTTAAGGTAGGAATTAGCAGTGAAAATGAAAGAATGACAATGTTTTGCTTATGGGAGGCACACAATCCCAACCATAGTTAACATGCTTTTTCTTGTTAGAATTAGATTTTTTCTCAGCAAGATTTAGGGGCCATGTGAGATTTATTATATCTATTTCAGTTAAACACCACATTATTTGTATTCCCTAAAGGGCAAAAAATTGCCTTCTCATTCCTTGCCTTAATCAAAATCTAAATATGTCAGTGTAGCATAGAAAAAGAAAAGTGGCTGAAGAGAAATCAACATAAATTCTTTCCAACCTTGAAAGAAGATTCTTTGTTAGCTATAACTGTAGCACAAATAGCTGTACCTGAGTTCGTTTCAGCTTAGGTAAGGATGAGCAGCCATACCATACACAGAGTTACACTTCAGCCATCCTAATTCACCAATTTAGCACTAATTACAGGAAAAGACAGAAAATAGAAAACAGGGTTTGAACCACAGCAAATGGTTTCAGCATCCAGCTATGTTGTCCTACCAGTCCCCCACACCTATTTAATTCGGAGCCAAAGTTGCATCCTTTCATTTTCTCCACAGTCCCCTCAGCTTCCTTGGTTGCGACTATCATAAGGGGACTGAGCTGGTGGACATTTAAGTTGGAAAGGAGGACAGCAGTTAGCATTGGGTCCTCTTTGTGTGCATGTAGGTGGAAAATGATGGGCCCACATGGAAAAAAAAAAAGTATATATTTCTGTGGAAAAGAGTTACTTGTTTAATATGTTTATTTGTAATGCAAAAGCTTTCTGAGGATACTTGAAGAATTAGGTGACAAGCTGCAATCGCTGGTAAAAGAGATAGCTTTCAGGATCCATAGCCACCCTGTTTAGGTTTTGAGGGCATCATATTACATGTCGGTGCTTGTTCTCTATTACAGTTTTTTAAAGGGTAGGTGTGACATACAAGCCTGGAGAAACTGTATGACTTTTAGACTGGTCTGTCTTTTTTGACCTCCTCATGCTTGGCAATCTCACCAGCAACTGAAATTTCAGTTGGCCTAGTCCATGGGAGAGTAAATATCTTTCTACTATAGCAGTAATAGGAATTCCTCATTATAAGGAGATTCATTTAGGTCTCAAAGGGGTCCTACAGACATGGACTGCTATGATGATGTTGAAAGTATGATGCCCAGTACTAAAAGCTGCCTTGCCCAAGCACAACAGATGTGCAGAAGTATGGGGGTGAAAGGTGTGTGGTAGTGACTGGAGAAGAGAGTGAACACAACTGGGTTCGTGTGTAGGGAAGCGTGTTGGGGTGAGAACAGTCCTATTCCATACATGTGCAAGCATAGATGAGGATTTATGTGTGGAAATGGCTGCGGGGGACTAAACCTGGCATGCATATGCATAGCCTGGGGAGGAGGAGCGGAGTGGGTGGGAAGACAGGGGAGCCAGGATTGCTGTTCTTCCCATTTACCCTTGCCTCTGTCTGCTGGCCCCTCCTGACACACGACACCGATTCTTACAGGAGCTCGCAGCCCAATTCTCCTTCCTTTTCTCACAGAGCATACAGCACAGGGAGGACAACTCAGCTGACAGCAAGCCCAGGGCAGCATCCTGCATCTCTGCAGAGCTTTTGCTTAGGAGCATCAAGGTAAGGACCCCCTGTCCTCTCTGTGTCTGGACACCAGAATTCCTGCCCTAAACTAACAGGAGCTGAGAAACCCTGCAGACACGGCTGTGTTAGGGACTTCTGTGAGATGCTCAGTCCTGAACGGTTCATTCTTGCCACTGAGCTGCCCTTTTGCTATGCATGGTGCCTACCTGGGGAGAGCTTGTGGGGAGACGACAACGAAGCCGAAGTGGGTCAGGACTCATTTGTCAGTCCCTGTGCAGCCTGTGAGCTCCAGGGGTGTCTGTGAGCCCAGGACAAATGCTCCAGTCCCTGCAGAAGGAAAAAGTCTTATCAATAGGTAGCCGTCGAGCCTCTAGCTCAGCACTTTGGGCCTTCGCGTCCCGCGGGTTGCACAGCAGATACATTCATGCCTGGACAACACCCTCAGGCCATGGCTGTTCCTCTGTGGGACTGCAGAGGACAGGGGGGCTGGGATAGCAAGGAGAAGTATGCACGACCCTCAGTTATTAAGTAAAGAGAATAGGGAAAAAACTCAGGTCTGCTTCTGTACCTCCTTCTCTCCATGCTAGCTCTGGAAAAAGCAGGTTTAAAAAAAACACCCCTGTGAATTACACTTGGAATTCACACCGCATCCACACAGGTACAGCCAAGGTTAAGGTTTCTGAGAAATGCTGGCTGTACAAACATTACCAGGCAGTGAGAGACAACTGAAGTATGTTTGTAAAATGTCTGTCTCTGGTTTGTCATGTGCTAGAACTATATACACTATGCTTGATAATCACTCCAGTATGTCTCTGTTTATTATTTATTACATATTATGGAGAAGATCTTAAAAAAAATATATAAAATTGGCTCATTTTTAGGGGCTATATTTTAAAATACAACCTGCTATGGAACCTGTTGAAACAAAACTGAATAATGTTTTATTTTCCTTGTACCTCTGTACTATTATTTGTGTTGTTTAGGAAACAGAAACCAAACAAATGATGTTCTTCAGATTCTGGTGGCTTTTGTGGATACTTGAACACCATGAGTTTTTAGCAGAAAATCTCAGGGAAGAAAAAAGATACGGATTGAGAAGACCAAAACCTAAACACAGTCTGTCAAATATTGTAGAAAAATATCCCAGCCCAAGCGATCAAGGTGAATATTGTAATTTTAAAATAAGTGTGGGGATTTTTTTCCCTGATTCATTTATTCGGATACTGGACTACTTGGCTAACTTTTCCTCTAAGATATTGCTTATAATCAGCCAGGCTTGCTTCATCCTACATTTTCACAAGCCTTTTGCACTTTTATCTTTTTAGTCCCATTTTTTCCCTCCCCTTTTGTGGATTTCAGTAAAGGAGATTACTTCTGGAGTTTTTTATGATATGGCTGATAGGCTGTTACTGTCACTACAGGAATAACAGCCGATTTAACTATTTTTATGGAAGTAATATCATCAGTAGGTGAGAAAATTAATACTCTGCAGATCCTGATTTTGGAAACTTTTATGTCACTGGATGTACGTGTCAGTACCAGGGACAAAATCTAGTTCTGCCAAGTCACATTCCAGTGTCTTATTCAGTAAGATTCATTTTCCTGTAGATGACTTCCACCTTCCCAGTCCTGATCCTGGTAAGATACACAGTGAAATACTGGGCAAGAGGACAGAATGAATGTATAAAACCACAACAACATTCCTCGTTTCATACTACATTACATCACCTCACCTTCAGTTTCTTATTCCTTGGGGCATCTGTTCTGGAGCAAATTCCTAAGCCTCTATCTGCTCTATCTTCATGAAGTCTCACACTTGTGATCACAGATGTTTTCCAGTATTTCCATAATTGCACTCCTACTTTTGAAGCCTAAAATACAGGTAAGGGTTAAGGATAGAATGAGATTTAGTATGAAATCACTTCACTCACCCACCTACCTATTTATTCTAGATAAAGACTGCATTCTGGAAATTGCTTTTTTACTGGACAGCTCCGAAAGTGCTAAGGACTATAATCACGAACAGCAGAAAAAATTTGTACTGGAAACAGCAGACAGAATGAAAAGTCTGCAGCTTAATTCTGGACGTACCCTTAGCTGGAGGATGGCCTTACTTCAGTACAGCAGCACAGTTTTCATAGAGCAAACTTTCCATGACTGGAAAGGTCCTGAAGCATTCAAATCCCGCATTGCTCCCATCACCTACATAGGTCATGGCACCTACACAACTTATGCTATAACTAACCTCACACAACTCTACGTGAGTGAAGGGACTCCAGGTAGTGTGAAAGTAGCTGTGCTCTTCACCGATGGAGTGGACCATCCAAGAAACCCAGATATTTTTGCAGCTACAGCTGATGCTAAACACCAAGGAATTGTATTTTTCACAATGGGAATGACCAGAGTGGCTGAGGAAGTTAGCAATGCTGCCAAGCTCCGGCTCCTGGCCAGCGTCCCAGCATCCAGGTTTGTTTTCAACCTTCAGGAGAAAGAAACTGTGGAGAAGGTTCTCAAAGAACTGGTATGTATGAGAAAGAATTTGAAACAGTTATAGGAACATATGTGAAAAATGGTATTATTACCAATATTTTGAAACATTTATGCTATTGAAGAAACCTGTACTTTTTACATGTTAAAGCAACCCACTTATTAATAAGATCGCTGTGCCGAAGTACAGGTTTCCTTTCTCTCCCCACCATTCAGATCTTGCCAGCCAAAATATTTGAAGTTGGAAACTGAATTAGACTTAGAGAGACCCATTGTGAAGTTATTTTTCCTCCTAAGAAAGGCATTTTAAACTTCCATTCTTAAAAAACCAAGCGATTTTTGACATCCTAGTGCTTTCTTCTGTAATAAGTAGGAATGCAACATTGCCTTTTGTGCCAAAAAAGATGCAGCTCTTGCAGAAGTGAAAACAAATTTGTAGACCTTAATGGAGATATGTCAATTTAGATAAAATCTGAACTTAGCCACAGACATCTTTATATTTCCATGAAAAATCTACCACATAATCAAGAGGAAATCTGTAAATTGCACTTGAAGTTTTGCTTGGGTACCTCTTTTCTGCATGTGAACTTAATTTATTAAAAACATTCCTTGCCAAGTATGGAGAATAGAGCCATCCTCTAGTCTATCGATCTGGTGACAGAAGGTGGGGGTGAAGTCCTGATCTAAGCATGCACAGAGATATAAAATAGAAATATGAGTAAAACCAGGAGACTTCTTCAGTGAAACTGGCACCTAAATGGTCTCATTCAGGCCTAGAGCATGTACCAACCTGGCCTTCCTGTCTGTCTGCCCTTCACTTCTACAGTCTGCCACTCTACATTGGTTTCCCTGCATATCACCTCTCAAGTGACTAAACACACTTTATTTTACTATTCCAAACAGGCAGCCACCCTCAGGTGCCTTCTTTTCAGAACAGGGCTGCTGTCTAGTTTAAATAATGGCTTTGGCATAATTATATTTGCATACATGTGAATTTTAGAGATGTGTATTGCATTGCTGCTCATCAACACATTTATGTCCTCTCAAGAGACTGCATCAGCTGTGAAAAGTGGAGGAAATGCATTGTATGTGGGTGTTTCAGCTATAGAGATCTTCTAAAAAATAACAGAGCTAATTCGATGATGATGACTTCATGTGAGCACTGTGAAAGTCAAATCTTTTCTAAGGCATTCTTACTGTTCTCATTTTGAGTGCACCTAACAGCATGCATAGAAGAGTTTCTGATTTTCTCAAGTGTAGGATGTAGCATTCACTCCTACTAGAGAGCTGCTGCTATTCAGCACTTTGGAAACAGTGTAGTTTCTGGCTGCATTGTTCTCTTATACCCATATTGCCATATAGCTAACTGTTGGTTTAGGTCTGTTTACCATTGTAATTTTAGCAAATTATGGCTGGATTTGTGCAGTCAACAATCTATACTAGGAATTGAAATTACTTAAATGATTTTTTAGAATAGAGAGATTGCTAGAATGTTTCTCAGAAATTAACGCTTAACTAATGTTAGTTAATGTTAATCGCATAATTTAATTAACTAGCTGCTGAAGCAATTTATTTTAACATTTTTCAATGTTCTTCCTGTAGAGCTGGATTATGACTTTAAATGTTGTTTTGAATATCTGTCTTTACAGAAAGATCTGTCTGAGAAAGAGGTAAGTACAGAAATACTGCTTAATATAGACATTGACAATTATATGGAAACATAATTTAAGGAAACTGACAGCTCAGGAAGTTAGTTAAATATTGAGTCTAATGGGATTGCCTTCAAGTAAAACATACTTTTGTATTTGCGGGACAGAGCTTTAGTTTGCTATCCTAATGTCATTTACTTTTCCTTATTTTCAAAGTTGAAAAAGAGCAATGTGTGAGTATTCATGTTAGCACGTCATCCAACAGACTCAGCGGATAAGAAAACATGACACACAGCAGAATGTGATACAGTTCTAGCCCTTAATGCTCTTCCTATACAATAGAGTTTAAAAAAGGGAAGGAACTCAAACAAAACTCCACCACTGCACTTTTGCAGTTCATCCACACTGTGTCACCCTGACTGCAGGCACTGGTAGGTCTGGCTGCCATTTTGAGGGGAATAAAGTTAGATTTCCTTTTAAAGATGCTTTTCCTACTTAAGGTACAGTTATCTCAGGCAAAGATTGTTCTGATGAGCAGCTCAAGGAAATTGCTAAATTAAATTAAATAAAATTTAAATTGCTAAATTAAACTAAATAATTGCTAAATATTTTGACTGTTTGCCAAAATTGAAGCATTTTATTTTTCACTCCTTTCCATTGGCACGTTGATTTTTCTGTCAAAATAAATCCTGAAGTAGTAAGGCATTCAACGTTACCTTTGGAAAACATATTGTTACTAACTGGGATATCCAGATAAGAATGATATTTAAACCCTTCACTTCTGGACATCTCCAAGCTGAGTGGAAGTTTAATAAATAATAAAACCAACACTCCCTATTCCTCCTCCAAAAATAAAGCCAGTATCTGTAATAATTCTGTATTACATAATGGCCTCAAAAAGATTCTAAAAATCACATAACTACATACATTCCTGATGAGTGGTAAACTGACAGTTAAAAGATTTCTGTAAAACATGTAAATATAACTGGCTTCTGGTCACTACTGGTGTACTCAGACTAGTCATACAGTAATGTTTTCCATCTCTTCTATTAAAATGTGCTGATTTGGACTATTTTCATTCAGTGTCCCCAGGTTGCCACATGTAACTGTGAGAAGGGGGAAAGAGGCCTTCCCGGCCCTGCTGTAAGTAGCTGTCATTTCTCAGATAACTGATACACAGCACAAATCAGTATTTATTTCATTGTTGGAATTTCTTTAGGAAATTATTTGAACCCAAATCCTGAGACAACAAAAGTTAAAGGTTCAATACGTAGTCCTCCATAGCTACATTGCATGGAAATGTCACACCAGTAGGAAACACAGAGACCTGAGAATACGAGACACCCCCCTCTGAAAAAAGAACAGTGTGATGAGGCTCTGCTTTTAGCCACAGCAGTTTAAAAGGCCGGAAGGAGCAACTTCCCTGTGTGGAACAATAATTTACCTGTTACGATCAGACAACCACACCAAGTGGATCTCACTAGGCTAAAAATAAAGCATTAATATCTGAAAAGCTCTCTGAGAGCAAGAGAGAGAGCAAGCAGCTGAAGCGTTACAAACAACTGAGAGAAGAGACTTATAAAGAGGGTAAAACAGACTGAACTTCTTTCAGAATAGTCCTACAACTAGAACCCCTAAGCAAATCTAGGGGATTGCTTCATACAAGGTTTGGTGATCTAAGCCCTGGTGACTGCAGGGTTTATGTTTCAAAAAGAACTGTGGGAGTTGAATGGTCTGATACTATAACCCTAACATTGAACTAAAGCATCAGAGTACCTTATGGTCCTTGCTCACAGTTAAGTGACAGTGTCAGAGTTTGAAACAGAACTGTAGAGATCTGCCCATCCTCATCCTTTTGACCTGAACATCCTGTACATATATAAACAGAAATACACACCAGCTTTCTCCTGCACAGTACAGCACACTTTAATTGAAAATGTAGTCTCTCGAGCAAACAGTAGTTTTGTTTGGGTTATTATTCAATGTCTTTACCTGGAGACTACAAGTACCCCTTAAAACAAAAGCATACACCACAAAGGGTTCAAAAGAAAACAAAACAACCACTTGGCAAGCTGGGTAGCTATGAAAACCTCTGATCACCTCTCTTCTTCAGAGGAGGCCTCAACAGGTCTTTGTTTACAACAAAGACAAAGAGAAAAATAGCTGCCTATTGAGTTGGTCCTGCTGCTCCCAAAAACTTAATTTCAAGGTTACGGTAAATGTAATTTAAAAAAATAAATCTATAGGAGGCAAATATTCTAAATATTAAAAAAAAGCCCAACCAAGCAAAGCCAAAAAGTGTATATTTTGTAAACTAAAATTATTTGACTAACAAAAGAATTTTATTTTGTGTTTTCAGGGTAAAAAGGGTCGCACTGGGGATGATGGAGCTCCAGGCCTGAAAGGAGAAAAGGTGAAGTGATTTTTCAGATTTAGGAGACAGATTTGGTACTTCATTAATATAGAAAGACTATTCTAAAAGTACCCATGTACTTTCCACCTGTGAATTTCTTAAACTTCATCTACTCCCTTTTGCTGTAGTAAAGACTAAGTTTCTTTACATATTAAAATCTTACATCTAATGTATAAAAACATCAGAGTGCAAACTGAAAGAACTGGTTTGCTTCCTGTATTGCATTGAGATATCTACTCAGATAATCAGGACAATACTATCTTATCCTGATTTTACTGATCTTGATGTTGGATTATTCATAGGGGGAGCCAGGTCTTAATGGAATCCCAGGACGAGATGGAATA
>JAOXJK010000077.1:22279588-22291416 GCA_025774025.1 Xenus cinereus
AGCCCCGCCTGGATGCCGTCCTGAGTGATGTGCTCTGGGCAACCCTGCTTTGGCAGGGGAGTTGGACTAGATGATCTTTAGAAGGTCCCTTCCAACTCTGACAATTCCATGATTCCGTGAGCTCAGCCCTCATGAGGCAGGCACCATATCAGAGATGTTATGCACAGCCTCAGGCACTTATGTTTGCGTGGCAAAGTGAGGTGCACATCTCCTCATTGGGATGTTGGCTCTCAGAATACAGGTCTCCCAGCTGGCCTCTTCTATCCTGGTCAGCTGGCCTGAGTGACTCCCAAAACACTGCAGGGCCCACAATCTCACTGCTCACCCGCCAGGTAATTGCCCCGTGGAGACATTTTGTCCCAGAAGGAGAAAATGCCTCGCCATACTCAGAAGCTGCCAGGACCTGGCCTTGCTGCCCTGCAGAGGTAACAGCTCCCATCCAGACCACCCCCCAAAGCCTCCTGCACCTCTGGTGTGGCAAGGTGCACCCCCAGATACAACAGCAGGAACCCATCTCATTGGAGTAGCAGGGCAAGCATCTCTGTTGCTGTTTGCTTCCCCGAGATCAAACCCATCTGATTCTCTAGCGAGGCAGCAAGCACCCAGGGAAAAGGGTTCCCTGGCTGCAGAGCTGTGCTTTTACCCTGTAGGGCACGTGCAAGAGAGCAGCCAAGAGTGCGTCTTGCTTGCTTTCTTCCAGAATATTTACACCACACACCCCCCCAGGCATCTGTAGAGGTTTTCACCCCTACATCTGTTGTACGGAACCTGGCTAGGCTGCTGGCCTGTCCTTCAGCTCCCGCCTTCTGGCTGCAAAGATCGGCAGAGGGCAGAGCAATCCCACCAAAGAGTGACCGAGGACAATTCCCGGAATCCAAGGCATCCCAGATGGCGGTTGCTGAGGAAGAGAAGGTCAGGCTGCCCAGACTACCTCCTCCCCGAGGAGGGTGCAGCCAGAAAAGGGGCAGGGTCCCTGCCAGAAAATGGGCAGGGTGCCAACCAAATTGCTCTCAGAAGTGCCCGAGATCCTATACTCGGATTAAAACCGGCATCCTTTGCGGGACAGGAAACAAGCCCATCCTGGGTAAGAGGCAAGCCCTGCTCCGGCTGCTGGCCCGGTCTGTGCGAAGGGTCCCCAGAGTGAGTGCAGGAGAGACAGCGTCCCTCATGCTCCAGACCTGACCTGCTTTGCAGGAGCTCACCCGCCGCTGTGCTATGTGTGCGTCAGCAGCCACAGCAAGAGGATGGACCAGAGCTGAGGTCCAGACAGGAGCAGCGGGAGAGGGGGCTGGAGGCAACACCAGGAGCAAGGCCGCGGTGTGGACCTGAGAGTTCCATCCAGGAGATGGGGCCAGACATGAAGACCAGCTACCTGCAATGTCTCTCCAAGGGCTATCCAGCAGATGAGCTGAACACAATCAGTCTACTACACAAGTATGAGGTCCACACAGAAAATAGCACCTGAGGTAAGCTACCTGTTACATAGGTCCAAGGTCATCCGGAGGCAGAAGCATCAATAAACATGCCCTCACAGAGCTCAGGCCAGGACTAGGTGCTCAGGGCTGAACTGAAGTGAGCACAGGGTCCATGGCTGGAGCATGTGTGGGTGGAGATCCTAGCTGAGGCTGTTCAGGGTCATCAAGACCCATTAGAGCCCTCAGGGGCCCAACACTTAGAGGAACCCAAGCTTTGAGCACAAGGCATGGGTCACCCCGTGCCTCAAGGATTCAGCTCTGCTTGGGGCTGCTCCTCAAGACAGGGGTTGATTGGAGCTGTATGGTGACAGTGCCCGTCCCTGTGTGTGGTTATGGTCAACTACCTGTAACCTGTTTCCTTGCACCTCTCTTCCAAAAGTGGAGTTTGTGGATGTTTTCTGGGGGTGATCTGCTGATTGAGGGAGGGAAGAAGAGCATGTTTGTATAAATGCTTCATTAGAGCCCAACATTAGCTCCAACACTTGGTATCTTTGCTTCTGTGAAATCTTTGGTGCATCTGGGTCACCAAACTTCGTAACGTTGTTGGGTCACCAAGGCTGACTTGCTTATTTGCTCTCCTAGGTGCTTGGCTTTCAAGGGTCCTTGGCACTCTCCTAGCAAATACACAGAGGCATCGCATCCCCTGGAGATGCTTCTTCACCTTCCAACAAAGAAAGCCAACTTTCCTACCCATGAAGTGTAGCCAGAGAAATGAAGCAGATGAGTGTCAGCTGTGCCGCTGGGTTGATGTGCCAAAAAGCCAACTTCAGGAGCTGGAGGCCAGGCAGGGGGATGTTGCACCCTCCCCAGGGGCCTTGGGGAGGCTGGCAGAGGGGTGGAAAGCAGAGAAGTCATGAACCCATAGCACAACACAGATAAGCAGCCTTCTTTCTGCAGCCAGCAGCCATGCTCATAAATAGCAGGAAGTTTCAGATATCCGGATAAGCAATTTCAACTGCAGTTGGTTTTGCCAGACACAAGGGGTGGTTTGGTATCCCTGCCTGGAGGGTGTGCTTCTTCTCCAGCTTGCCAAGTGTGTCTATCCTCCGCCGGGCCAGGGCACTCGCCGTGCTTCGCGGGGCTCTGTGCTTTGCCAGCAAAAATTCAGCAGGACCCACCGAGAGGGAGCAGGTGGAGAGCATTCTGGTGGGGACACATCTGCAAGTGGGCTTTTATGGGAAAGCCTATTGTCTCGCCTGAGCGCGTGAGCCCAACAGCTGGAGCTTTGAGAAGCAATCTGAGATTAAAAAAAAAAAAAAAAAATCACAGGAGGCAACGATACCAGCAAGTGCCCAGTAATTGCTGGGATCCCCCAGCCCCATGCAGCCCGCACATCAGGAGCCTCCTCTTGCCCGCTGCCCAGCGGTGCCAGGCACCTCTTGAGAGCAAACCCACACTTGTGACTTCTATCTGCTCCATTTGGGGAGAGCTGTGACACCTCAGGGTCTCTCTAGGAAAGACAGAGCAGGACCAGTCCTTTCCCTGGTGCAGTCAACCCAGGCATGGGAGGGGAGACCCCCTTCTTCCCCGGCTCCAGCGGACACGAGGGCAGAAGTGGAAGTGCACAGCAGGCCTTCAGGGTCCAAGTTTGCACCTTGTTTCTCTGCTGGGGGCTGAGGGGGTGGGAATTTGGCAGCTTATCTTCTTTGGAAAAGGTCCAGCTGCCTTAGGAGAAATTCCTCACATAGCTTTGCTGTGAAGAAAGTGCTGACCTGTTCCGGGGCGTTTGCTAGAGCAAGTGAAGACGAGCCAAAGGCAGCTCCTAAGTGCTGGGAGAAAACGGCCCATTTTCTCATCACTGGGGTTAGACAGCAGGTCAGGCTCTTTGAGGAAAGTGGTCCCCCGTGATACTTTGTGTGCCATAAGCAGCTCCACCAGGATGCCCCGATGCTCACTGCCTTCACACACTGCCGGGGAGGCGCTCTGACTACAGCAGAGAAGCTGATGGTGCCACGCCGTGTGGTAGGTGAGTATTGGAGGGTGAGCTGGCAGCTACATCCAGGCTGCTTGGCCAGACACTGGTGCCCAGGACCTGCCTGTGGGGCTCTCTGAAACCCTGCCAGTCCCAGGGGTGAGACACTGGAAACGTGCAGAGAGCTGGAGTCTTGGGGTGGGGATGAGACGATGGGTCAGAGAGGGGGCGTTTAGCTATGGTAGGACTTGGAGCACCTCTTGGGATGCTGGGGAAACGCAGAGGACAGAGATGCTGTTCCTTCGTTGTAACAGAAGCAGGCTGCTGGCACTGGTAACTGCCAGTTAAACCAGTATTTAAACCAGAATCGGGTGGCTGGAGGAGAGCACCTGGTCTGGCCTGATGAGACTAACGTGGGGAACACAGTTCAGTACACTTCTGAAAATGCCACCAGCAGGAAAAAAAACCAGCATGACTGCAATAAATAAGGAAGGCACATCAGCTCCTCTGCAGTGCGGGAACAGCCAGCACATCTGGGCAACAGAACAAGGGCAAACCTACAAGCACCCCCACACCAACACCAGATACCTAAAGCCAGACACTATGGGATTTTAGGGGAGGCTGTAATAAGGGGGCACTTCAACCATCCACTTGTGGACTGGATCAAAGCGTCAGGGGACAAGACGTAAGGATAAAACCTTTGAATGTGGTACCTGGTGGCATCCCCTCAGAAGCAGCCTGAGAACAACCAGGAGAAGATGCTTTTGCTCTTGCACAGGACAAGGGGCTTAACTTGGGAGGGTCTAGGGTCAGCTGTAACAGCACTCGGTTTTATTTTTATGGTAAGGAAGAGCAGGCTGAATGAATCCAGTGTGTGGTTATTCAATTTCAAGACAATAGACCATGTAAAAATCAAGGAATGTGTCAAAAAAGAAAAAAAACAGGCCAACCCCAAACCTCTCAGTAGTGTGGTCCAGAAAGCCAGAAGCCTCCAAGGTGTCTGGAGGCAGTAAAAAACACCTTATTAAGAGCCTCAGCAAAGAGCAAATAGGGCAATTCTGTAAAACACCTGCACAGCTGATGGGAAAGAAGAGGAGCACAGGAAAAAAGGTTGACTCTGAAGAGGGGAAGGTCTGCCAAAAGACCAGGAAAGATGAAAAAACGCACCAGGTTGGATACAAATGGGGAAGCTAAAGGGCTAAGAGCAGGCTTGAGGACCGTCCTGCCAAATGTGCTCAAACTAGTGGTGAACAGCTCAGGAGATGTACTGCAGGGACCAGAAGGTAAGCAGGGTGCACAGGGATGCAATGGCCACAGCAGACAGGTCTTTGCCCTGGGGGCATTTCCACCCCCACCCATCCCAGCTCCTTTATTTTCCCAGACAGGTGGGAGGGGCTCATAAATTGGAATACAAATCCTGGTGGAGTTATCCTGGAGAGACAAGCTAAATGTCAGTCAGTCCTGGACGGCTCAGGGGTGGCCAGCACCAGCTGGGCCAGAAAGGAATGGGGCACATTGACTGTCAGCAGGTACGTGGTCAGGTCCTAGTGGTACCCTCCTCAAGGTGGCTCGAGGATCCTCCAGCGTGAGGATCCTCACAGGAGCAACCCTTCTTGGTGGCCAGACCCTCTTCCAGGCTGCTCAGTGCATTCTGGCATGGGGAACTGAAGCAGAAGAACCTCAGGGCATCCAGCCATTTAGCAGCCTGGTGGGGCCCGGTCTCCCGCAGAGCCAGCCAGCCAGCACACAAGCTTCTCTGTGGGGGGCTGGGAATTTCCTCTTCTCAGGGAGGAAACAGCTCCTATTTTGAGTCTTGCTGGAGCAAAGGACTTTGGTTTCTTTCTTTTTTTTTTTCTTTTCTTTTTTTTTTTCTCCTTCCAGCTGAGTCAAAGTTGACCATTCCTCTCCAGGGGAGATGCTGAGTACAGTCTGGGAGAGAGGAGGTGACAACCTCTGGGCTGCTGGGACGCTCCCCAAGGAAGCAGCACTGCCACATGCCAGGACCTTCTGTTTTTGCGGCGTTACCTCCAGACAGAGGAAATACAGGCATGTTCCACCACCAACGCAGCATCTCCAGGGTCCCGCTGGTCCCTCCTCCATCTGCCACCCTGCACTGTGACCTGTGTCCACCTCCCAACGTCCCGTTCCCCATGCCTGAGCCAGAGACAGCCATGACTTACAGCCCATCACCATTGTGCCTGGCAAGCCCACAGTGATGCTTACGGGGCTGTCCCCCCAAATGGCAGCCTGGGCTCAGCCCCAGAGCTGTCTCTCTCCTGGAGACCTCGTCTTGCCCGGTCCAACTTCAAGGCTCTCCCTTGAGCAAGCACCTGTCTGTCAATACAGGAAGGAGGAGGAACATGCTCTTTTTTTTTTCTTTTATGTTAAAAATAAACTGCTTTTCAAGAGGTCCCTCCAAAAGGGCTGGGAAAGGGAAGTAGAAATCCGGATGAGTTTTCTTGTTTTGTGGCTGCTGGCCCCAGCTCACACCAAGCAGGGCAGGCGGGCGCTGATTTCAACCGAACTGCACTTTCTGGGGGAAAACGTGGAGGAGGGTGTGTGAGCAGAGCTGGCTGAAGCCCAGCGCCCATGGGCAGGCTCTACAAGAGGAAGGAGAGCCCAGGGAACCCGTCCCAGCCAGGAGCTGGAAGCTGCGGGTGGCCCCCACCAGCTGTAGGAGGGACATGGAGGGGCTGGAGCTGGCAACCGGGGTGTCCCAGTGTGGGAGGACTCCTCCCTTGCATGAGCAATTCAGGCATCAGAGCCGACCGGAGCGTTTGAGGGAAGGTTTGGGGAGCTCTCCCAGCCTTTGCTGGGCTTGGCAGAGCTGCCCAAGCTCTGCAGTGAGCTCCAGCTGTGCAGAGGTGGCTTTGGGCAGGGCACACAGTGGGAAGGGGCAGAGGGAGACCCAGTATCCTCCCCTGGGTGGGTGGGTGATGGGGGCACAGGCTGGCACACATCTCTACAGGTGGTGAGAAGATGCTGCTGGGGAATGCCGTAAGCCTGGCCACCCTGTGGGCTGGTCCCCTGCTAATCTCATAGTGGTTTTAGCCATTGCATCAGGGATATTGGCAGGGACACACCTGTCCAAGGTCTTTAGGCCCTGTTCACGACTCTAAATTCCTCTCCTCCCTTTCTAGATGGTTCTATCCACCTTCCCATCCTACCCTGGCAGCAAGCAGTGTGGCTGGGGACAGAAAGGCCTGCTGGGGTCTGCTCTCAGCCTGTCTCTGCTGAGCCTCAGAGAGTGCCCCCGCAGCTGGTGTTGCAGGCTGCAGCGAGTGACAGCTCCAAATCCGCGTCGCCCACCAGCTCTGTGAGCTTGTAGCCCTCCATTATCCTACCTTCCACCCCCTCGTCCCCTCCTAGAGCCCCCTAGGCCACCCCCCCGGGTGGTCTCAACCCCTCTCCATCCCCTCCATCGTTGCAGATGAGGGGACGAGCTCCTCACGCCAGCTCTACCGGCTCCCTCTGAAGCTATGGGTGACCAGCCCTGCACCTCGTACCTGGGATGGGGATGCACTGAGGTTTCACACAGCTCCAGAGCTGTGCCCTTCTTATCTTCCCCTGGTGGTGTACGAGCGTGACCGTGCAGCGGGAAGGGAAGCAAGTGCCATTTCCCACAGGCAGCCAAGAGGCAGAGACCCAAGGGCGAGCCGCTGGGATGAGGCATGCAAGAAGCATCCGCCTTGTCCCTTTTCCCATGGAATGCTTCTCTTGGTCCTTCGTCTAATGTGCGCTGAAGTATTCATTTTCCCCTGGAGTGAATGAGTCACGGAGAGGCTGGGGGGGAGCAGAGGCTGCCAGGACACCCCAGGTGCCCGTGTCTGGTGGGAAGGCTGCACAGGAGGGAGCAAGCACTGCCCAGGGGTGCAGGCAGAGAGCAGGAAGGATGCACGTAGTCCAGAGGTGTGGGGCTGGCTCTCTCCCTGCCGACACTCCACGGGGCTCCCCAGTGCTGGCATGGGAAGGGGGATCCCTCCTCTGGTCCCCCTCCTCCTTACCCTGCGTGGATGTTACTGTGCGTAGCAGTGCTGTCTCTGCTGAGTTAGTTGCTGTGTATCCGCTGGCTCCAGAGCAAATCCTCTTGCTTGCCTTTCTTTCCCGTGAGTCCTCGGCTCTTTTATTGCCGATATCCAGTTTGGGAATGCACCAGGCCATCTCCATCACATCGTGACTTTGCCAGATGAGAGCTCTCCACAGCACGTGGCCCAGGGAGAGAGGCAGCAGCTCCAGGATGTGGCCAGGGCTGGGGTCTCCTGCCCGCCCAGCTCTATGTGAGAGGCTCTGGTCTCTGGTGGAGGTGGGACCGTGCCACGGGACGTGGGGGGCTGCAGACAGGAGTCTGTCCTGTCCCTGCTGAGGTTGGAGGTGATGGCGTGGTGGTCTCCTGGCCCCGGCTCACCTCCCTGCTGAGCCGCAGCAACCCACACTGTCCTGTCCTCCTCACATCTGCGTGAGGGATGTGTGTGAGCTCCAGATCCTAGAGCACTTCTGCCGCTGGCTAGGCCCCTGGCTGCCCCCATAACACCTCCTTCTGCCTCTTCAGCCCCTCGCTAACGCTTTTGCCAGAGCTGGCTACTGGGGCCAGGCACAGGGCTGATACGATCCCAGCCTCCTGGCACCCCATCCTGGCTTACCTCATCCCCTGCCTACACGGGTGGGAAACGCGCTCCCCGCTTGGCCCAGCTCTTATGTCTGCCAGCTTTCCTTGTTGGGGGAATATCTGGATTTCCAATTATTCCTACTCCCTTCCTGTGTTGCTTCAGTCCTTCCCAAATGCCCACCTTCGTGGCTGTGCAGGCTTCACCTCCGGAAAGAAGGGATGCTTTTCACAGACCAAGATGCTGTTGCATCATCCCTTGCCAGATCCTTGCTGAAGGTGACAGCTGAAGGGAGGGCACGGTGCTGCCCTTCGCAGCAAACATCCCTCCTGGACCACCTCCTCCACCACTATCCTGGCGGGTCGAGGCCATCAGTGGACACAGGCTTCGGAGTCAGAGCAATATATGCGGTGGAGAGATGCAAAAGCCCTGGCTGGTGCCAGGGTTCCTGGGTGCTCACGCCCAGGGGCTGCAGCTGGAGAAGGTGGCGTTAACACAGACAAATGGCACATCAAAGCGGCAGGACTGGTGACAGCCACCATTTGGGGACTGGCGCAGATGGGACAGCCCTGCCTGTTGGTGGTTTTCTGTTCCCTCCCCTTGCTGCAGCCTTTGTTTTTCTGCACAGATGCTTGCCAAATATTGTTCTTTGCCTTCTCGTCCCTTATTGCCCCCCTGGCCCCTCTCCTATAGCTCCTGCTGCTCCCAAGCCTCCTCAATAAGCCCCCCGTGGAAAAGAATGGGGGTAGCAGGACTAAGCCCCCTTCCCACATTCCAGCTGCGAGTCACAGGAGCGTCTCAAGGCAACCGTACTCAAGCAACTGGTTTTCGGCGGTGGCGACAGTTCGCGGTGTCTACTGCCCCCCCACCGCTCCCATGGCACATAGGTTGTGGCTCCTTGGGCCGCCTGGCAGCCTGGGGACACGATGCCCTTCACGGCACATAGGCAGATGTCACCCGAAGCCATTTCGGGAGGGGGATGTGGATGCAGGCCATGCATCCAGTGGGGGGGCTGTGGATGCAGCCACTGCCAGGGATGTGCCTGGGCCGCAAGGCTGGCGTTTCCAACCCCTCCCCTCTGCCCAAAGGAGGGAAAAAACAGGCCAGCCGTCCCGCGGGGTCACCAGGATGACATTTTTTTTGGCCGCTGCGCTGTCCCGGCCCCTGAGCTGGCAGGAGCCATGTGCTGGGAACTGGGGCAGCCCGTCTGCCCCCGCGGCACGGGGGGGCCGCTCAGCGGCATGGGACAAGCAGCCGCAGGATGCGGCCAGCAGGGAGTGGGTGGGAGCCGGGCACAGGGGCAGGGGGACGGCAGGATCCCGGAGGAGGGGTGCAGAGATGAAAAACGCCAAAGCTCTGCTGGAGCTTGAAGGGTGGGAGGGCTTTTTTGGCCGGGGTTTGGGAAGTCGCGGCTGCGAGCAGCCGAGCCACCATCAGAGAGGACCGCTGGTTTCCATTTGGTTGGCTTTCGAAAGAGCTGCCTCCCCGGCAGCGTGTCCCCGCTCCGTGGTGGGCAGCGTCTGCTTGGGAAAAGATGAGCCTCATTGTCTCTCCTCCGTGACTCTCGGGCTTTAGCACAGCGGGAGGAAACTTTATGATGGGAAACTGCCCCCGGTGTCAGCCAGGCACTTCCCACGGGGGGCAGACGGCCCTGCAGCCCCACGGCCGGCTCTGGGGCAGAGACCTGCTGGCAGGGAGGTGGGCAAAAGGTGCTGTGCTCGAACCTGCCCCGTGTCCCCTCCCCGGCAAAGAAGCGCAGCGGGAGCTGGGGGAGCACGGCCAGCCCAGGCAGAGCCCAGAGGTGCAGAGAGGAGGAGGAGGTCAGGGCTGTAAAGCAGCTCCACATTTCACCTGCACCTCGGTGCTCGCAGCGCCCGGCGATAACATCTCTGCTCCCAGCGAAGCACCCGCTGCGACGGCCTGGGCACCACGGAGCAAGTGGGAGGAGAGTCCTGGGGCAAGGATGGTGCTTGGAAAAACCTCCTGGAAAACAGAAAATGATCCTCCCTGACAGGGGCGGTATCTTCAAAGCACGCCGGCTTTTAATGGGCTTGACGAGAGCAGGCAGGTAAATGCTCCCACGGGGCGGGAGAGGCCGTGGTAGGGTTGGTAGCCCCAACCAAGTTTTCACCTCCTGGCCCGTCTGGCTCCGATAACACCAGCAAGGGCCAGCGCCGTATCTCCCCGCTGAGCTAAAGCAATGTCCGGAGCAGCTGCCTGGAGCTGCCCACGGCCTCTCCCACCCTGTGGGAGCATTTACCTGCCTGCTCTCTCTCATCAAGCCCATTAAAAGCCGGCGTGCTTTGAAGACACCGCCCCTATCAGGGAGGATCATTTTCTGTTTTCAAGGAGACTTTTCCAAGCACCATCCTTGCCCCAGGACTCTCCTCCCACTTGCTCCGTGGTGTCCAGGCCCGGTGCCATCACGACTCCTCCCGCAGCCCATCCAACCCTTCCGAAAACCCCTGCGCGAAATGGCAGCCCGGTGACTCAGGGCTGCCACGTGTTGCCTTTTGTGCAGCTCAGGTACTCCGGCAACACATCCTCGGTGTCTACCTGGGGGAAAAGGAATCCAGCTGCGGGAGAAGAAAGGGGCGGTAAATCAGTCAGCGTCCAGCTGGGAAAGCATAAATTTAACAGTCCCGGCCTCCCGAAATCATTGTGCACCCAAACAAAAGGCAGCTTTGGTGTCTATTCTTCTGCCCCAGACTGGGGTTGTGCGGAGGGGCTGCCTGCCTTTGGCTCCTTGGCGCGAGGCGGCGTTAAAAGATTTACAGCCGAAAGGCGGATAGCAACAGCGTGCACCTCGGCGAGCATGGAGCCGAGCAGCTGGATGTCATGGTTTATCCTCCTAGATCCGAACCGTGGCTTAGACTAAACACTGCCTCTGTCATCGGTGAATCACTTCTAGATCTCCTGGAAGTTTCCAGGGCTTGGATTTCAGAAGCTTGCTGCCGCGGGCGCTAAAATGCTGTGGAAGACAAAGCAAGGTGTGGCAGAATTTTGTGGGGATTATCCTGCCCTCCACGGGGCCGGGGCTGGAGGGAGATGAAAGCTGGGGGAAGAAGGGGGGGAAAGAGGGCCGGGGGTTGGAGGGAGATGAAAGCTGGGGGAAGGGGAGGAGGTGAAAGCGGGCAGCAGCGCTGGCTGCAAGGGAAAGGTGAGGTGAGGTGCTCCGCTGCCGGGGTCTGGCACTCCAGCTCGCTCCCTGGCGAGGATCCGGGCCCTCCATCCTGCCAAGCTGGGCCAGGGTCATCACACCACCAGCCAGAGCGGCAAGGGAGGCTCCTGGGGTTCCCAAGCTTGTGTGAGGGGGGTGAGGGTGGAGCGAAGGGCCGCTGGGTTAGGGAAGGGCCCGGGAGAGGAGGCCACGGGGCTCACGGATGGAAGCACCTTTCCTTGCTTGGGGCTTGGATGGGGGTGAGGAGAAGGGGCTTGGAGGGGGGTGAGGAGAAGGAACGAGCTCCGCTCGCTGCCCCACTCCCTGCCTCAAGAGCAGGCTCTGCCCGCATCCCAAACCCCTGCGCTCGGTGGGGCGGGCGATGCCAGGGCAAGTCCCGGTGCCCTTTTTTGGGGGGCGAGGGTGCTTCCCGGCGCCCCCAGGGAGAGGATGCTGCTCGGAGAGAGAGGGGACGGTCCTCGGGGAAGGTCGCCGTGCTCTCCGCACACCGGGGGCGGGGGGGGTGGGTGTCCCCGGACCCCTCCCGGTTGCGGTGGCGTTAAGCCCCGTGACCCGGGGGCTGGGGGCGGGATGAGCCTCTCACCGCCGGCTCGGGGCGGGCCGCCCCTCCTCTCCCCGTCCCTCCTCTCCCCGCCTTCCCCCCCCCCCACCCCCCC
>JAOXJK010000077.1:22305513-22317272 GCA_025774025.1 Xenus cinereus
ACGCAAAAAAAGCACCCACCAGCCAAACCCCATACCAACAACACCACACACAACACCCCACCACAAACCAATAATCTCGGGCACCAGAGCATGCCCTGAAGAGCCATGTCTACCCGTTTCTTAAATACCTCCAGGGATGGCGACTCCACCACCTCCCTGGGCAGATGCAGTTGAAACTGGGTTTAATGCACTTTAAGCAGTTTAAGAGCAAAATCTGGGTTTAATCTTTGCCCCGCAGCCGTGTCGCTGCTCCGGCCAAGCAAGGACTGGGGAGGATCCGTGGCTGGCTGGGTACCGGCACAGCCCCGGGGAGTTCCTCCGCTTTTCAGCATCCTTAAAAAGCGGGGTGCTGGTACAGTGGTGGGGCTCATCCCTCCAGGGGATGGAGCCTCCCTGCTCCAGCTGCTGGCTTTCCGCCCTGCAAGCAGCCACACGCTTTAATTAAGACGAGGGGGCTGGCGGGGCTCCAGGCTTGGGAGAAAGGTTGGGGGGGGGTTCGTTCCCCGCAAAGCCCGGCCCGGGCGCTGCAGGGACAGGCTCCAGCTTGCCTGGAGTCCTGGAGCATCTCTCCTCCTGCCTACGTGGGGTTTTTTTTCTGCAGGTGGGGTGGGTTAAGTGGGGTTTTAGGAGTGATTTCTTTTCTCTTGAGTGCTTAAAACAACAGCAAATAAAAACCGAGAGGAGCGAAACAGGCCGGTGATGCTGCGAGGAAGGAAAGATGTTGCTCTGCTGATTTATGGGGCTTTTTTTTTTATCTTTACAGGTCACTGATTAGCATTTGTGGAATTGGCCTTGCTGCAGGAAAAACTAGTTTCCAGCTTTCCCGTTACGAGGAAACTTCTGCGACCGTGTAATTAAAATGCAGAAGAAAAAAAAGACCGATAAATCCCAGAGCAGCTGGTTGTGGTGCTTTTAGCCAGGTCTTTTGGCGGCCGCATGTGTCCCCTGCCTTGCTCTGTCCTTGACTGTGCTGCCTGCAGCCAATGGCAGAAAAAAATATGCATATTTTTTTCCCCTTTTCTGGTCTTTCCGGCTCATGCACCAGCCAGCACCAGCAAAAAAAAAAAAAAAAAAAAAAATTAAAAATCTACATTTTGACCATAGGGGTGTTTTAATCCACCTTGAGGCAGTTTCCAGTATTTTTTATCACCTTATCTGAGCTACTGCCAGCACCAGGCTGGACTCCTGGTGGGCTGGGGAGATTGGGACCATGACTCCCCCATCCCATAAATGAGAAGTGATGGGTCCGACTCAGCCCCATTGCAGTCCCCAGGCAGCGGGCAGCAGAGCAGCGACTGCCTGCAGGGGCTCATCCCAGGGATTCACAGTCCCCAAGGATGCTGGAGATTTTTAGGAGGGAAGGAAAACTGTGCCTTTTTAGGATTTTTTTTTTTTCCAGTTTCTTCCTCGCTGTCAGGCTGAGAAAGGACACGCCACCTAGACTTGGATATTTGGGAGGTGAAGGTTTTTTCATCTGGGGTGATGGTGGGTACTATTTACTCAGGATGGGGGAAAAGGCTCCTTTTCTTTTGGGGGCACCTTGAACCCCAAGCGTGGTCATGTGGAGCAAAACATCCCAACCAGCTTTGTATTTTAGGGATGACTAAATGGAGGTCCCCATGTGGCTTGCCCAGCCTTTCCAGCCCGCCCCCCCTTTGAACCCTGTGGTATGTGAATTTTTGCTGGTGTCAGAGGGTCGGCAGCAGCAAAATCCCTCCCGGTTAAAGGGTGGGAATACCAGTGTGTGCAGCTTGGGATAATTACCAGTTGTCAGCAAAACAATAGTGGCATTGTAGGGCAGGAGCAAAGCCAAAGGGCCCCTGTCTTGAGCAGAGCTTAATGTTACTTTTCTATTTACGTTTCCATAGTCTTTGCTGAGAAATGGCCCTATTCTCTCTAATCCTCCTCTTCAGGCCTGCCTTCGGGTTTTTTTGTGTGGTTTGGGTTGGTTTGGCTTTTTTAACCCTTATCGTCCCAGAAAACATCTCTGTGGCTCTGTGCTGCCTGTCCTTGGCCGGGGGTGGCATGCCCATGGGCTGGCCAGCTTCACTTTGGGATGCCGATGCCGGGGACAGTGCCCGACTGTGGCATCATCCCTGCACTCAGTAAGGGGCAAACCTGCTTCTGAATCCCCACCGGAACCCAATTTACACCCATCCTTGTTCCTGATATCTGCCATGTTATATAGGGTCAACTCCAGTGGATTAAATATTTATCGACATCATATTTTGCCTTTAAAACCAAGCGATTTGTTGAAGAAGGGAATAATTGATCCCCATCTCCTGTTCGTGCTGAGGACTAGTAGATTTCTTGCCCGGTGAGTTTGGTTGTTGGTCGGAGAGAGAAGATGTGTTTTCTGGCCTCGTCCAGGTCTTGGCTGATTTCCCCAATGCTGAAGGAAGCTTCTCTCCACTTGCTTGGAGCAGCAAAGCAGCCACCGCCAACATTGACCTGTTTGACCTCTTTATGTCCGACTCCAGTGGTGCTTGGACTTTCTCAAAGATCTACATTTTACTGCTTAAATACTTTCCATGCCGGTGAGACAGAGACTGTTGTCCTGGTAGAGAGCGAGGGGTTCAGCCTTGGCTGGCATCAGCTTCTCATCGCTCAACTTAATTTCATGGCCTTCAACTGATTTATTTTTTATTTAGCATTGGGATGTGTGCAGCGAGGTAGGTTCAAGGACCAGACGACACTTTCCCCGACACTTTCCCCGTTTAAGTGGCCCCTTATCTAGGCTGCTAACAAAGGCGTTAAATAGCTTTGAGCCCAGCATCCATCCCCCCACAAAGGGTCAGCTGGGCATCTCACCCCCCTTCTATCCCCCCACCTTGGGGGACCGAAAACCATGGTGAGGTCTGGCACGAAACGCGGTGGGATCCCGCAGACAGCCTGGGATGGGGTGCAACGGGATGCGATGCCAAAGCAGGATGGGCAAGCTCGGCTGCCTGGGATAGAGGAAAACTTGGGAAAGAGCAGGGAAATGATGCCAAAGTCAGCAGCACAGGCGGACTATTGTCTGAGGAGTGCAGAGAGGTGGAAGGATCATGGAGCGGGCATGGAGTCTTATTACAAGCACAGCGAGGGGCTTCTGGAGGCTCCAAGCTAAACAAAGTGCCCCGCACTGCAGGGGAGCAGCGCTGACAAGATCGAGGCTGGTTGGATGAGCAGAAGATTGCAGCTGAAGTCTGAAAAAAAACCCCCACCGGCCTTCCCGGATCCCTATTTTCCTTTCCATTCCCTAGCAAAAATAGTGTTTCTCGCCACTCGGCCCGGCAGCAACCTGGTGAGCTTGGATTTTGTTTGCTGCGAGTCGGACTGAGGACGAGGTTAATGAAAACTGCCGTGTGGGTTTCTCTGGCTGTGAAGCTGCGGAGAGGCTCTGTAAAGCATCCACAAGCTGGATATTTGGGAGGCAGTTTCCTCCGGCAGCAGCAGGGAGCAGCTAGCACCCGGCATCCCTGGCTCGCAGCGGATGCAGGATGAGGGATGGATGCTGTACCGCTCTTTTGTCACTTCAGGTACTACTTCGTTTGGCAGATCTTCTGAGTTTTGTCTGGTGAATTTGGGTTTCTTTTAGCTGGTGTTTTCCTCTGCTCAAGTCCTGAAAAACAGCTCAGAATGGGCGTCTTCCAGCATTTGTTGTGCAGCCTTCAGAGCTCACGCGGGGTTCTGGCAGTTCCCCTTGATATCAGTGCCTTAATATCATGGCATGGTGCAGCACACAAGCATGGTCAAGGGGTGGGCATGTTGTCCCATGGGCCTTTTCCGACTCCCTCTTGGTGCCCAGCCCTCTCCGTGGCTGGAAATACGCTCGTGGGGGTTGTGTCCTAACATTTCAGGCTTCGTTGGCTTCTCTGCTGCGTGATGCTGGAAGACTTCATTTGAGCTCCGGGGAGGCGTACCCGGCCTGGGTAGCTTGTCCTCTTCTCCGCTTTGCTTTGTGAAAATGAGCAGGTTGCAATGGCATCGAGTCAGCTCATAAACCCTCCCTCCCAGCCCTGATCTCCCCTGCTGTCCTGTGGCACAGCATCCGTCTGTGAGCTGGGTTGCCGGGTCCGTGGGTCTCCCTGGATTTCTAGGTATAAATTAGTGCCTGGGAATAGGGATGCTCTCCCCAGCCACGAACCCCCCCAGTCCCTCGCAGAGATGGGAACTGACACCCCGCTCCGATAACCGGGATAGACCCCTGTGCCTTCCCAGACAGCCGTTGCAGGCCCCTTGACTGTGTGCTGGAGCAGGAATGCCAGGAATGCGATTGAAATTCGGGGCTTCCCAGGAGCCTGGCTCCCAGGCTGAGCTGGGACCTTGGGAGGGTGTGAGGAGCGGGGTGAGTCTTCCACCTCCAAGGAGCAATTAGTCTGCATGGTGATTTATTAATGGAGCGGAGGGTGGGTGAGGGGGTCGCATTCCTTCCCTTGCTTTATCTCCAGGCTGTTGGTCGGGAGGTATCCGAGTGATGGGAAGCAGAGCTGGTGGCCCCTGTGGAGGCAGGACAGGGGGAGATGGTGATGTGGCTAGAGGCTACAGGTCACCTGGCATTTTAAAGACCTCCTTGCACTTTTAAAGACCTCCTTGCACTTTTAAAGACCTCCCTTGTGTTTGGCTGTGCCCAGAGGCTGATGGCCCCTCTCCACCATCCATCCCCTGCAGTGGCCAGGCCACCTCATGGGGTGGCCAAAGTCATCCCAGCCCTAATTCCCTGCCCTGGCTGCCAGATAAACCGGGTGCTGCCTTGCCCTCCTGCCTGTGTGGATGGGGAAAAAAGGGGACACCAGCATCTCCTGACTGTCCCTTCTCCTACTTGAGGATCCTGGTATTTTCCAGAGGGTAAGGAATTACTGGGGAAACTCAAGATGCCTTTGGTGAGACTGGCTCCTTGTGGCACGTCGTTCCCCGAGGGCTCGATCCCCGGGGGTATTTTTAGCCACATGTTGAAGAAAGGCTGTTTGCTTTGTGCTTTGCTCACCCTCCCCACTCCTGTTGCCCACATCGTTTCCCATGAGGGATGACAAATTAAAAATACTCCTGAGATGAGTGGGATGGATGCCCCAGAGTAGCTGGTGCCTCTGTCTCCGCTCAGTTCAGGAGCAGGCTGCAGGTAAGGGTGGGGGTCTGGGCACGGTCGCCCTTCTTCCCTGGGGTTATTTGATGGCTCCCCAAGGCAGTGGTGACATTTTCATGGTTTATCTTATCGAGGAATTTGCTGAGAGCATGTTTCTGGCTCTCCATGAGTAAATGTTTAGGAACGCTGCGGTCCCAGGGGCTCAGTGGTGTTGCACAGCCAGAGGGGGGGAAACGCTGGCCCGGAGGCAGGTCCCGGCAAACTGGCCACCTGCATGACCAGTGTAGTGCTTGGGGCCGTGATGGGTGCCATCACCCATGCCAGCTCAGCCCCCGTGCATCCTCATCCCCAGCCTCTGCCTTCCCACCTCCCTGGCTGGGTGCCCCTCTGGAGGTGGGGTCTCTCCTCCCGTCCCCGGGGCTGCCTCCGCATGGGACGTCAGTGGCTTGGGATGTGGCAATATCCTCTGGGCGTGTGTCTCCGTGAGGACCTTTTAGCTGTTGTTTGGGCTTTTAGATGAAGACCGGATTAAAATCCCAGACGTCGATAGGGTTTATAGACACCATCTGCCGCGGACAGTTGTTGAATTTTTGCGCTCGGTGCATGAGCGCTCCCTCCTCCAGCATTTGGGCTGTGCCAGTGTCCAAGTTTCCTTTCCTCAGGGGCCAAGCGCTTGGTTTGCTGCGGGTTTTGTGCCCTTTGGGGGTGGATGCTTTCTCAAGCACTTACGGCAACGGGTGCCACCGCTGGTGGTAAGCTTTCGGCAAGACGCTGAAGTGCTGGTGGGCTCTGGAAAGGTGGTGGAGCTGCAGCGTGTTTGCACCCCGGGGACTGAGCCCAGGCATCCTGTTGGTCCCAGGAGGCCATTCCATGGAGTACCCCCTCAACACGGTGCCGTGGGTGGGTCAGCATGGCTGCTCCAAAAGGACCGGGGACGCTTGTAGGGGTGGCCATGTTTGCAGCCGTCCTGCCTGTGGGCTGTGAGAAGTCGGAGCTGGACTCGGCAAACAGAAGATGGATGAAAATGGCCCGGTAATGGGCAAATTTGTTAATTAAACAAATTAAATTTGTTAATTTAACTGCTGATTGCTAAGGGAGGCTCTTTGGGAGCTGTGCCTGCGGGGATGACGTGGGCTCTGTCCATCCCCGGCTGCGTGGCTGAGCAGAGCTGCCTTGGGGGTGGCTCAGTCTCTCGGCAGCGAGCTCTGATGTCGGCATGAAAGCCCTTTCTGCAGTTGTTCTTAATTTTGGGGGCTCAAGGCTTCTCACCTCGGATGTCTCGCACCCGGGGTTCCGCGCTGGCTTGTGGAGACCTTCCCTCGGGATGTGAGCCGGGGAGGGGGGGAAGGAAGCCACAGGTGATGGGAGATGGCATCTCCCTGTCCGGCTGCATCCTGCACGAACCACTCCTGGGACCTCGGTGGGCTCTGACCTTGTGGTCGGGGAGGCCGGGATAGGAGGGGTCCCTGGTGTCACCGGGGTGGGTTGTCATCCCTGAGCGGGTGCAGCAGAATGTGTCTCCCGAGGATGGCTCCGCGCTCTGCTCAGCCTGAGGCTCCCTCTGCTGTCCGTCTGTCCGTCCGTCTCTGCCCGCTCCCCTCTTGCTGGGGGTCGAACCTTGGACTGTGGAAGGGCAGGGGATGCTGCTGAGCTGGCCTTGGGCAGGTTCCCCGTCCCCTCTGGAAATGCAGGAGGGACAGGAACCCGGCGTTGCCTCAGGTGAGAGCTCAGGACGCGGGGACCTGCTGCAAAGCCCGGTGTGTTCATGCCCAGGTTTGCTCCCTCCAGCCACCAGCACGTGGCACGGGGACACGCGTCGCCGGGCTGCTTGAAACCTGCTTGCTCAGCCCCACTTTGGCCCCTGAAGAAGAACATTGTTCTTTAACCACCGGTGGGATGCTGCAGGTCTGAAACCTGGGTGACAGGCTTTGTTTCATCTTTTTTTTTTTCCTCTTGTTGGCTTGGGGGTTTTCCCCTCTCTTTTTTCCCTCTCTTTTTTTTCATTCCCTTCCCTCTCTTTCTTTTTTCTCCTCTTTTCCTCTCTCCCTTTCTTGCGCTCTCTCTTTTCTCTCTTTCTTCCCAATTTCCTCCCACTTTCGCCTTTCCCCTCTTCCCTCACTTCCCTTTCTCTCTTCCCTCACTTCCCTCTCTCTCTTTATTCTCTCCTCTCTCCCTTTCTTTTCTCTTCCCTCTCTCTTCCCTCTGCTCTCTTGTCCTTTCCTCTCTCCCTTTCTTGCATTCTTTCTCTTCTCTCTCTTTCTTTTTTCTCTTTTTTCTCCCCTTCTCTTTTCCCTCCTCTCTCTTCTTTTCTTGTGGGACAGGACTGAGCTCCGATCGAACAGGGTAGCCTTATCCCCCTTTTCCTGTGGGACCAGCAGATGCTGGGCAGCAGTGGGAAGACACAGCCAGCCCCTTCAGGAGGGAATTGGGACCGGATTGAGGGTGCAAGTTTTGCTTTTAGAGAAGTGCAAAGTCATGATGAGCTTCCAGCAGCATTCCCTGGAGAATGCAAAGTGCTTTCTGGAGCCTTTAGCTTATGGGATACTAAAAAAAGGACTTACCCCTGCTCTGCCAGCAAGCCAGCTGCCACGGCTTCTCTTTGGGGAAATACTTCTCCAAAATATTTCACCAGCTGGTACGTTCCCTGTCCTTGCCTTGCTGCTTGGTTGGTGGCAGAGCCGAGCACTCTGGGTTGGGATGCTCTAGTGCGACCTGTGCCATTGGGTCACCCTCCAAATGCTTGTTTTGGAAATGCTGGGTCCCTTATTTTGGGATGCCCCAGCCCTGGCTCCTTCCCCGGGAGCTGCTGGCGTGGAGGTGTGCAGTGAAACGAAGATCATTGACTTAACGAGGGCTGGAGGCAGCAACCCTGCCTGTGGGGAGGTCCTGCAGGATCGCTGCTTTGCTCTGCTCTGCTATCATGAGCTGCCTAATCCCAGCAGAAGGGAGAAATGGGATTTTTTCCGGCTGGGCATCGTGTCTGCACAAGCTTGGGGCACCCTAGCACGGCGCCACACTGCTTAAAACCCTCCTCCCTGAGACAAGAAGGCTCATCGGGGCTTGTGATGCTCCTCCCCGGCTCCGGGAGCTGTCTCGGGGATGCTGCGTGGCTCTGGGGGGCTTGGATCATATCCCCGCTGCTGGGCACCCACCCCACATATCTGCCCCCCAATTCAGGGGAGAGGCCGTGGGAACGCTGAGCTTTTCTGCCTGTCCACCCCACCAGTGGGAGAGGAGCAGCAGTCACCGGCGTTTCTCGTGGGCACGCTGAGGACACGGAGAGAGTGGCCAGAGAGGACACCCCTGCCCCAGGGGAGCAGAATTGGGTTCCGTCCCAACGCGCTGGGGTGGGTTGGCAGGCTGGCTCCTCTCCTCAGGTTGAGCACATGAGCTCCTGGGGGGGCTGTATGGAAAATCTGACATACTGCCCAAAACATGTCCTGCGTTTGATCAGTCACGGGCTGTTCCACAGCACGCGCCCCCTAACAGCATCAGGCGTGGGGCAAGCCTGTTAGCGATAGCGTCCTTGCCATGCCAGCTGCCATTTTAAGGGGAAAACTCACCCATTAAGCTTAAAAAGTTGCATGGGAAGTGTTGCATAAAGTAAAATGGACATCAGAGCGTTTGTTCCAGTGTTTTCCCGGAATGTTTTAAAACTGGAGCACTAGGAGAGTTGCATCCCTTCACGCTCCGTGTTACAGGAACACGTTACCACAGACTGCGGCTTTCCTGGCCATAGTACCATCCTGGCTAGGGGGAGCTGAAATTGTCATCTACCCATCAATGGCCCTTCTCGGGGACACTTTTTGAGCCACAAAGGTGACTTGCCCCGTGTCATGGCAAGAGCGGTGTGGTGGTGTGGTCCACAGGTGTGCTGCATCCCAACGGGGCTTGGGGACTTGGTGGTCCCTAGGGATGAGGGATTGTCGCCTCCAGAGCTGGGCACCTTTGAGGTCCGGAAATGGGCTGGATAAATGGATTTTGGGGGATGTTTTTAAGCTGGGGAGCAGAGTGACTGAATTTTGTGGGGCAAGAGAAAGCACTGGTCCTGCCCAAGGAAGATTTTCATCCCAGGCTTCAGTACAGGCAAGTACTTGGGGTACGATTGCTCAGATCTCCTGACTTCCAGATGTTGCTGGTGTGTGATGCTCGTGGCGGCGGTGGGAGGATCACAAACGCTCCCCTCGCTGTCTTGCAACAACACCTGGGGGGTCCTGGCCATGTAACCAAGCTGGGAAAGCTGCTCAAAAGCACTTGACTTCTGGGACTTGTTGTGTTTCTGGCCGGTGGAAATCTTGGAAATGTTTTCTGGGATTTTTTTTCCTTCCTCAATGGGTTTTACTCCAGGGTTCTGTGATTCTGTGATCCTGTTATAACCTTTCCTGAGATCTGTAGTGGAGGACACCTCCGTGTCCCACCAAAGCTGGGCATCTGTGGGGATCGTATCCCTTCACAACCCCCCCACGCGCGGCTCCCAACGCCGGCAGTTTAACCAGAGCCAAGGAGAGAGGATTTAGGATTTCCCGGGTGGTGAGGAGTTAAAAAGCTGGCAGCAGCAGCAGCAGCAGCTGGAACGGGGTTTGTCAGAGGGCTGGCTGGGCTCCCAGAGGTTTTGGGGGGCTCAGGTGGGTTCCCAGCAGGGCGGCAGGGTCCCCGGGGGGCTGTGCCAGGTGCTGGGGGGCTGGCGCTGGGGAGAGGAGGGTTTGGCAAGGCCGGCAGCGCGGCCACTCCTCCCACCCCCCCCGGCTGTCCGAAGGGTCCTGCGCCGGAGCTGGAGAGGAGAGAGCCTGATGTGAGAGCTCCGGCAGCCTGGCCCGGGAAAAACTCCTGCTTCTTCTTTCCTTCCTCTGGCCTCTCCGTTTCACGGGGTTCATTTTCCCTTCCTAATGGCCCCCGTTCCACTTCGCTTGGAGCTTCTGCTCCTCCTGGCTTGCTGCTTCTCCTCCTCCGAAACGCAGCTCCCGGACTGGATTTGGGGCAGCACGAAGCCCACGGAAAGCCCAGCAGCATCCGGCGTGGGAACCGCAGGGCTGGAGCCGCTCACCTCCGCGGCAGCTTCCACCCAAAGCACGTCCCCGGGGACACGGGGTGTGCAGGTGGTGGAGGATGTCACCACCCCGCAGCGCCAGGAGCCCGATCCCAGCACAGCAGCACCTGCGGGCGAGGGGACCGTGGCCAAAACCAGCAAGCAGTGGGATGGGAATGCCACGGGGCTGGTGAAGAGCACGGCATGGCCAAGCGTCGCTCCTCCCCGCAGTGTGTCACCTGCCCCTGGCCAGGATGCGGCCAGCAGCTCCACCAAGGACCCGCAGTTCCTGGGGACAGGGACCACCAAGGACCCACAGTTCCTGGGGACAGGGAAAACCAAGGACCCGCAGTTCCTGGGGACAGGGACCACCAAGGACCCGCAGTTCCTGGGGACAAGGACCATCAAGAACCCGCAGTTCCTGGGGACAGGGACCACCAACGACCCGCAGTTCCTGGGGATGGGGGACACCAAGGATCTGCAGCTCCCGGGGACAGGGACCCCCGCAGCAATGAGGACACAGGTGTCCTTGCAGAGACCGGCAGGTCCTCGGCCAGGTAGTGCCCCTTTTCCTTTCCCACCAGGTGACAGGACCCATAAGCAGGCAGTGCCACCCCAGGACCCCGTGGTGCCATCTCCCCGAAACAGCCACGGAGCATCACCTGCCTCACCGAGCCCGGGGCACAGCGCCGGCCGCTGGGGGCTGGGGCTGAACGGGAGCTGGACCCCCCCTTTGCCTGACAGGAGAGCAGCTAGCGGTGCGGATCCTCCTCTTGCCGTTAACTCCGGTCCTCTTAAGTTTGATTTACTCGCTGCTGCTACGCGACTCTACAGCGGTAGCGGCGCGGGGCTCGTACCCTTCTTGCCTGGACTGATGCCGCCGGCTGGCCGGTGCCTGCCCGTCCCGTCCCGCCTGTCCTTCTGCAGCGTGCTGGGCACCAAAAACGTCAGGTTACCGAATTACCTCCGCCACGGCAGCGAGGCGGAAATTCGGGCAGCTTTGCGTGAGTGGGAGGGGCTGCTGGAATCGCGGTGCCATCGCTACGTGGAGTGGTTTCTCTGCTTGCTCCTGCTCCCCGGGTGTAGCGCCTTGGTCCCCGTAACCCCCCCGCCGTGCCAGGGCTTCTGCGAGGCCGTCAGAGATCTGTGTTGGATGCACTTGGCCGGCGGGCGCCTGCCTCTGCCCTGTGATGCTCTCCCCGAGGAGGACGAAGGGTATTCTTGTGTCTTTATTAATGCTTCTGCAGGTAATGTGGCTGGCTGAATGTCCCTGTCTTGCCGTGTGTCTCCCCTCTCCCCAAACTCCCCCAGGTTTTTAGGCGCCAAGGGACACTTCTGCCTTGTCCCCATGGGAGGCTGCTGAGTCCAAAATTGCTTTCCATCCAGCCTCGGCTTGTTCAAACAGGGACTACCAACAGGTTTTGACTCCCACTTCAAGGCTCTTCACCATCATCCCCTCCTCAGAATGTTTGGTACTGGGTCCAGTTCTGGGCTCCCCAGTTCCAGAAGGAGAGGCAACTGCTGGAGAGGGTCTAGCACAGGGCTTGAAAGAGGATGAGGGGCCTGGAGCATCTCCCTTAAGAGGAGAGGTTGAGGGACTTGGGTCTTTTTAGTCTGGAGAAGAGAAGGCTGAGGGGGGATCTGATCAACACCTATAAATACTTCAAG
>JAOXJK010000077.1:22317372-22332245 GCA_025774025.1 Xenus cinereus
GTGGGACCTGCTCTGGGTGGCCCTGCTCTGGCAGGGGGTTGGACTAGATGATCTCCAGAGGTCCCTTCCAACCCCATGGGATTCTGTGATTCTGTGATTCTGTAACAAACAACGTCCTGGTGGCCAGAACTAGAGATAGTCGCCGAGTGCATCGTGCTGGCATTCAGGGCCAGTTTGCAGGTGCTACAATGCACAGGGAGGAGCGTTGGTGTGTCCATCCCGGGAGCGGGGCGCTTGCAGAGCCTGCAGCTCCCCACGGGGATAGGAGAAGGACCAGGACCTCACAGCCACCCAACCACAGCAGCATCTGGGGCCGTGGCAGTGAGGAGGCTTCAAGGTGACCCACAACCGTGCCTGCACGCTCCCCTCTCCCAGAGAGGCCCTTTGCCTTAGGGTTAATGATTTACCTGAGGGCTAATGTTTGATTCCTCCCTGCTCGGCAGGCAGGAGAGGTTGTGTCGCCTCTGGCTCCATCACTGGTGGCTGTGACCCTTCTGTGTGTCAGCCTGACACGCACCTCTTTGGCAGGGGGGATGAAAGGAAGAGAGCTTGGGGGGGAAGGGGGAGAGCGGAATGGTGCTTGGAGAAATGCAGATGGGGGTGTAAGAGCAAGAACGCGGCCTGGGATGAAAGCAGGAGTGGGTGCTTGTCGCCCCCCCTGCCAAGCTCTCTGAATGGGGCTGTGTTCCCACACAGGCCCCCTGCGCCCTCGGGTGACGGCCTGGGGCTGCCAACCAAGACGCTGGCCCCCGTCAGAGGGGTGATTCAGCGCGGGGCCGGCAGACAAGGGTCACACACACGGTCCCCTCGGTGTCAAAGCGGCTCTGTTTTGCCCTTGGACCCCAGGGGGGTGTGATGGGACCGTAGGGATGCTCAGGGGGAGGGCAGTGTCGGGAACGGGTGGGGGACATGGGGACTGTGGTGCACCCCATGGAGTGACTTGAGCTTCTCCTGCGTGCTGGGGGTCCCCTGTGTTCCCAGCTGGGATGGGACGCACAGGGCCAGGCGGGCAGCCCCGGATCAGGCCACCTCGGAAGGTGACTGCGGGGCGGGAAGGTGGCTTGGAGCGTCTCTGGGGCCTTTCCGGTGGTGACAGGAGCAAATGGCTGGGTCGCTGTGGCCGGAGGCGTCCCCGCAGCCACCCTGTAGCCAGCACGCTCATCTCAAAACCACCGTGGTGTCAGCCATCCCCGGCTCTCCTTTCTCCGTAGTGGGAGCTGCCTGTTTGCCACGGGGAGGAGGGGGTGCGATATTTGGGTCCTGGATGCCCTTTGGAAAAAGCAGGCACCGCCTAAAAGGTGTGGGCTTGGTAAGGGGCACTGGGCTTTTGCAGGGCAGCGGCTGTTCGTTGCCCCTCCGGCTCCCCGGGCAGCCCCGGCCTCTGCCTCCTGGCGTGTTGCGGAGGGTGAAGATGTGTCTCCCTTTGCTTTGGGAAGCGCCAACATCCAGCTCCCACCCCGGGCCTGGGGGGGCGAGCGGCCTGTCTGGAGAGGAGGGAGGATGCCAGAGCTGGCTGAAACGCCAAGGAGAGTGGTTGAAAACTGCGTCGCTAACAAAAGCCTCTTTCAGCCTGTCCCTCCTCATCCCGAGCCCCCGGGGCAGACGCTGCCTTGTCCGGCTGCAGAAATTGCAGCACCAGCTCTTACACCCGTGCAGACCCCCAGGAGGAAACTCTGGTTTCCTCTTCCCCTTAAAGCTACTGTGAATTTGGCCTCCTCCAGCCCAAGATAAGCTCCACCCCTGCGTCCTGGTGTTCCTCCTTGGCTTGGCCACAGCTGGCTGCTCCAGGGTGGCTGGCGCAGCTGGGGATGGCGTGGCTGGGGATGGGACAGTGGCAGCAGACTTGTGGGGTGCCTTCAGCACGGGGTGTCTCAAGGGTGGGTGCCAGGCTGGGGCTCACTGCAGGTCCAGGGGAGCCCTGCTCACTCGTTTGCCCCATCGTGTTTGGTTTCGGGCTGAGCACATCTGGCTGCTGGGCTCGAAAGGATGCTGGGCTCCAGGATTCAGAGGTCCTCGTGGCCAGCAAGGCAGAGGCTCACTCCTTCCCCTCCGAGTGGGCCGGGGATGCCCTACAGGGAAGCCAAACCAGGCTGCAGGGCAGATAAGGGGGCTAGGGCTGGTGCAAGACCGGGAGGGAGGTTTCCTCCCTCAGGTGCTCAGTTTTGGGGTGCCAAGCTTGTGAGGGACTGGAGGCTTGAAGGAGCAGGGTGGGCACAGAGTAGTTTCAGAGCAGCAAGCTCAGGAGTGGATCAGTGGGGCTGGGGTCTGGCAGAAAGAGAATACTTGCCCCCACCTTTAATCAGTGACATTTCTCACATCCCTGCTGCCTGGGTCCTGCCATGGGGCTGGTGCTGGCGTTGGAGTTCAGCAGTGGGGGAAGCTGGAATGCACAGGCACCTCCAGGCTTTGGATGAGGTTTCCATCTCCTGTCATCCCAAGAGACGTGTTTTATTTCCAGGCTGGGCAAGGCTGAGCTGATTTCTTTTTTTTTTTTTTTTCATTTTCCTTTTTTTTTTTTTAAGAGCTCTGAAGGACAATGTCTTGCTCTAGAGCAGGGTGGAGGCTCCTGGCTGGTCCTCCCTGGCTGAACAAACCTCTGATAACCCCCCATTGCTCACGTGAAACACCAGGGATGGAGTCGGGGACATCAAATTGTCTCATCTCCTGCTCCCGACTTGGAACAGGGGCCGAAACCAGCACCAAGCACCCGTTCCTGGTGTGGAGGCCTCATCCATTTTGGAGCCGAGGTGACTGGGTTTCCACGCTCCTGGGAAACACGGAGTTAAAAAGCACCCGGCGTGCTCAATCCCATGGAGCTGGCGCCGGCCCGAGTGGTTGACATAGGAGAGGAGGAATCCAGCGCGCCCGGTGTGTGGGCGATGAGGATGTGCCTGCTGCCAAAACAACGGGAGGTGGCGTAGAGAGGGCCGGCTCGCCCCGGCCAGATGTTCAGCTGCGTCGGGTAGGAGAGACTGTCCCGAGCAGAACTTCTCCAAAAGCCTTGAGTAACAGGAGTTGGGAAAGGAGGCGAGATCATCTGGGAAGCTGACAGGGCGCGCTGGCTCGAGCCCCATTCCCAGGGTGTTGCAAGAGAAGGGCTCTGATTTATTCCCCGCTGGGGCGACCCCGTTAGCTTGTCCCGGGATGAAATGGGGGATCATCGTGACCCTGGAAGCGGGTATGGAAGCGAAACTCTTCCTGGTGGCTCTGTGATTGTTCAGCATCCCTGTACCCCGGCAGCATCCCCCTCTTTGGTTTTATCCCGTCTCGGGGATGTCCTGGCTACAGTCAGAGGGACAGCAAGAGGGAATGGGTGGCGTTTTTGGGAGCTGCATGCTAACTGTGCTGTGGGAGCTACTCAAGGAGCGTTGCTACCTTGGCCATCCTGCAGTCTGAAGGAAAATTCCAGGCTCTGGGGAGGGTGAGCAGAGGGAGCTGGTGAGAAGTGGTGTCTGGGGGAGGCATGGCCAGTGGTATCCCCCTGAGGCATCCTGCTGAGTGTGACTGTCCTCACCAGGCCGGTTGTGACCATCCCCTTTCCCTTCCTCTTGCAGAGAACCTGAGCGCCGAGGTCAGCCTCTTAGAGCTGATTGGAGACCCCCCGCCAGAGGAGATCCTCAAAATTTATGGCCCCGACAACAATCCCGGCTACGTCTTCGGCCCCAATGCCAACACAGGCCAGGTGGCCCGGTACCACCTGCCAAGCCCTTTCTACCGGGACTTTTCCATCCTGTTCCACATCCAGCCCACCACACCCAGGGCTGGCGTGCTCTTTGCCATCACAGACTCCTCGCAGAGCATCATCTATGTGGGCATCAAGCTCTCGGAGCTGCGGGCGGGCAAGCAGCAGATCATCTTCTACTACACAGAGCCGGGCTCACCGAGCTCATATGCAGCAGCCACCTTCACTGTGCCCACCTTGCTCAACCAGTGGACGCGCTTCGCCATCAGCGTGGAGGAGGACGAAGTTGTTCTCTACCTGGACTGTGAGGAGCACGAGCGGGTCCGCTTTGAGCGCTCCCCGGATGAGATGGAGCTGGAAGATGGCTCCGGGCTCTTTGTTGCTCAGGCTGGAGGGGCTGACCCAGATAAATATCAGGTAAGGGTCAACCCGAGGAGCACCTCCAAGAAATCTGGGTGAGGCTGGAAGGATGTGACACCAGCCTGTGCTGGTTGAACCAACCTCTTTGCCCAGAAGACAAACCAATGGCCATGGCATGGCAATGGCCATGCTCCCATGTGTCCCTGGGAAAGGAGACACTTGAAGTGGGGGGAAGGGTGACTTGAGATGCCACCAACTTTATTGTCTTGGGTCTCACCAAAGCAAAGCCCTCAAGGTGGGCTGGCAGGAGGCAGTGGGGTTGTGCTACAGCAGCCACCGTTGCCCATACCTTTTCCAACAAACGCACAAAGTTCTCTTTGAATGTCCCCATTGCTAAAAACACCCAGCTCCTTTGGTGGAGGAGCTGTTTTGGCTGGTAACATGTCTCTCTTAGCTGGAAAAAATGCTTGGGCTGGAGCATATCTTTGTTGGCTGACATTGGGTGGTATCTGCAGGAAGATTTTGGAGAGCAAGGAGAGAAGGTGATAGCTCAGCCCATGATTTGAACATGACTTATGTTCTAGATAAGGTTTAGGGAAAGTGTGGGGAAAATGCCCAGCTGACATGGAAATCCCCCACGGTGCTCGAGAAGAGGAAAGTTCAGGATCACCCTGCCAGGTTTTTTCCTGGATTGAGCGAGGTTTGCCCAGCAACAGGGGCTCTGCCCAGTGGAGCAAGGCTTTTCCTGGGGAGCTTTGCAAAGCACGTTTCTGAGCTTAAACATCACCTTGACTAATGAGCAGCCTCTACTGCAGTCCTAGTTAAATGGCTTCAGGCAGGAAAGCTCCCCCATGAAAAAGGGTTAATGTTTGATGGGCTAGAGACTGGTTTGCACCGGGATTTGGGTTGGTCCCTTGAGGTTTCACGAGCAACTTTTTGCTCTTGAAGAGCAATTTTTTGCTCTTCAACGTGCTGGGAGGGCCAGGTCATGGCCGTGGAGGAACTCTCTCCAGCTGGAGAGGGTTTGGCACAATTTGGAAGGCGAAGCAACGGCCTGGAGTAGAGCGAAGCCCTCCTGCCTTTCTAGCAGGTGATGTTCCTGAGCTTGCCAAACACCCGCTCCCGCCCCCGGTTTTCCCACAGGGAATAGCGTGCCATCGGGGGATGGAGGCTGTCTGCCTCAGCGGGCTGAGAGGGGGCTTGGATGTTTCCTTGGCATCTGACTGCCTCGTGGTGTTTCCATTGCTGACCAGCCCTGACTTGTGTTATCTGGAACTAACGGGGCGTCATTAAAACAGAGCTGATTAAAACCTGGCCCTGGGTCAAGCCGCGAGATGAGCTGCTCCCAGGCGGCTGGAGGGGTCTCGTCCAGGATCTGTGATTCTGGATCTGTAACTTTTGTGTCAATAGGATGAAAGCTGGAGGGGCAAAGCCTGCAGGTAATGCAGATATCAACAGCAGATATCAAAGGGGTTACTGTAAATGGAGTCTTATCCAGGGTCTGGCAAGAGGATTTGATCGCAGCCGGATGCACGATAGGACCCGTGGTGCTGTTACCCCCTCTGTTGGGGCAAACGGGCTGCCAAGGGTCCTTATAGCCATCCTCATGAGGTTGCCTCAGTTTGGGGCTGGAACCGAATTATTTCTGATGCCTGCAGCAAGCCCCAGGAGCAGGAAGGCCAGGCTGGAGTGTTTCGTTTATCGAAGCTTGCGCTTGCTGCTGGTGCCCAGTGGGGAAGAGAGGGATGGGTTAGAGCTGGCTGTTGCAAGGCCAAGCAGCTGGAGGAGGTCACAACCCACCTGGGGGCATTTGATTGGGAGAGGGATTTATGTTTTTCAAATGATATAGATATAAACAAATCTATTTATAATATATTAATTTTTATATAGCTCTAATACAATATGTAGACAATATTTATTATATTATATAAGATTTATAATATTGTAATGTCATAGCCAGCCTGGCTGAACTGCAACTGCCCCTGATTCTTGTTTTCTTAAACCCACCGTGTTTCCTTAGCCCAGCTCTCTTTCCTGGACGTGGTGGGCTGTGCTTTCAAGCGAGTCCAAATATTATTTTGGGTGTCTTGCCCAGAGAAGAAACACTGAGTGGGAGGTATCTGCCCTCTCCGAGTTTGCTTTCCAGCATGGTCCCTGGCAGCCTCCTGCAGGGACCAGAGGGATGGGCAGCATCCCATCCTGGCAGCATCCCATCCTGGCAGCAGCTCCGTGTGCCATGCCAGCAGCGACCTGGGCAGGGGTGTGAGATGTGCCGGGTGACCCCGCTCGCCGCGGGAGCCATGAGGTTCAGGCTGGTACCCACACACCTCCCCGGTTGATGCAGGGATGCTGTCATCCCAGGCAGTGCAGGTAGCTGGCCTGCGGGGGTTTGTCTGGAGGCAGGATCCTTACGAAGGAATTTTTGGCAGTTTCTTGTATAAACAAGCGGTTTGGGTGTACACAGTGCTTGCAAAACCCAAATAAATGGTAAGGAAGCGCGGATTATCCTAAGAAATACAAAACCTGGGCTGCAGTGGGCTGGGACCTGCCAGTAGTCCTTGCGTGGAGCAGAGAAGCTGTCTGCGGCTGGGGAGCCCTCTGGAGAGGGGAAACAAGGAGCACAGCCAAAAAAGGTCCCTGTGAAAGCATCGCTGCCTGTCCTTCTGGATCCTGGCCACTCCGTCAACTCAGCCCACCTGGCTCAGGGCTTTTTTTCCGTGGCTTGTGGTGCTGGGCACCGGGGCTGCAAGGCTGAAACTTCTCTGTGCTGGGTTATGGATAGGTGCTGAGGTGGGACAGCACTCTCTGCGCCAGGTGAAAGAGCCTGGTGTACGTGGGGCACTTGAGGACGTGGTGGCTGAGTGACACGGCAGGTCACAGCGCGCCGCAGGGTGGCTCCTGCGTCACCCGTCTGTCCGTGGCACACGTCTGCCCATGGCACACATCCGTCTGTAGCAGCCCTCTGTGTGGTTTCCTTCCAGGGGGTCATTGCCGATTTGAAGCTGCGAGGGGACCCACGGGCGGCCGAGCGCCAGTGCGAGGAAGAGGAGGATGACACCGAGGAGGTGAGCGCTGGCAGCCTGACTGGGACAGGCTGGGGGGGCTGCTGCCCTTTGCTCACCCTTTGCCCCTTCTCCCCGGGCAAATGCAGGTCTCTGGCGATTTTGGCAGCGGGGCAGAAGGTGGACACCAACCCTCAGGGAAGGACAGGGTGAGTTGGTGCCCACAGGTGGTGCGCTCGGTGGCAGGACTCCCAAGATTTTAGGGATGAGGAGGTCTGGGTGCCCTCCGTGGTTGAGGTCCTGGGATACCTGATGCGGTCCTGGCTCCTGCCCCTTTTGAGAGGGCACCGGGAGGTGAACGACACCACAGTGTCCCCTTATCGTTGGCACAGGGTGTTCCGGGGCTGGTGGATGCTGTCCCTGTCACCTCTCCTCCTGTGGCGGCGGGTGGTGGGCTGAGGAGCGGTGGAGGCTCCCCACAGCAAGCTGAGAGGACCAGAGCAGAGGAGACACCGCAGGTCTCCACGGGAGGTAATGCCAGCAGCAGTGTCCCCTTCCCTGCCGTGCTGACTGGCTCCGGGGCACCCCGATGGGGACATGGCAGAGCGTCCCCTCCTCAAGCCCAGCCGGGTCCCTTTTCCCTTCCTGCAGGCACTGGCCCCAAAGGTGAAAAAGGGGAGAAGGGCGAGCGTGGCCTGAAAGGGGACTCGGGGACCGGCAGCGTCGTGGGGATGGGCAGTGTCAAGGGTGAAAAGGTGGGTGAGAAAGGGGATTGAGGATGCCACTGATGGGTCCGCGTTTGACACCCGCTCCTCTTTGTTTGTGTCCTGCAGGGGGAGAAAGGAGAACTGGGCGTTAAGGTGAGCAGCAGTGGGGAAGTGGGCGCAAAGCCATGCCATGCCTGGGCTGCCCACCACTTGGGGATGTGCTACCCCTCCCCGTTTCCCTCCCCTCCCCAGGGCAGCGCCGGATTTGGCTACCCTGGCTCCAAGGGCCAGAAAGGAGAGCCAGGTAACCCTGGCCCACCCGGGACCCTCTCGCGGCATTCTGATGGCTCGGTGGTGGAGCAGGTCACCGGTCCCCCGGGGCCACCAGGGAAGGATGGAGCCCCTGGCAGGGATGGCGAGCCCGTGAGTCCCACCCCTGGGGTGTCCCCTCTCCCACCATCCCTGCCTGCTTTCCTGCCTGCCTGCACACTGACCTCTCCCCTCTCTGCCATCCCTAGGGTGATCCTGGCGAGGATGGCAAACCTGTAAGTGTGGGTGTGTGTGTGTGGGGGGGGGGAGTGTGATAGGTGCTTGCCTCACCACCTGCTGACACCCCACCGTTCCCCTTTGCAGGGCGATATGGGGCCCCAGGGGTTCCCCGGGATGCCGGGGGAGCCCGGTCTGAAGGGGGAGAAGGTGAGTGCCGGTGTCGGTGTTGGGGGGGGGACGGCACACGCCGCTGCCCCACTTCCTCTCACCAGTGGCTGGGCCACACTTGCAAACCACACTCTCTCCTCTGTGCCAGGGTGACCCGGGCGTAGGGCCAAGGGGACCCCCTGGACCACCCGGTCCCCCGGGACCTCCAGGACCATCATCCAAGCCTGACAAGCTGGTGGGTGCCCCTGGGATACAGGGGTTTAAGTGAGGGGTGTGGGGTGACGGAGGAGCGGGATGCTACTGCCAGCCCCCAGGCAGCATCCCCGTGCCACCGGCGTGCCAACCCCGGGCATAGGTTCCTTACATCACCCTTCCTCTTGTCCCCCAGACCTTCATCGACATGGAGGGCTCTGGCTTTGGCGGTGACCTGGAGAGCCTGCGGGTGAGTGTGGGTCCCCACCTGTTGTCAGGGAGCAGGGAGGACATGGTCAGCCCGTTGTCCCTTCTTTTTCTTCTAGGGTCCGCGAGGGCCACCTGGTCCCCCAGGGCCACCTGGTGTGCCCGGTTTGCCAGGTGAGCCGGGACGGTTTGGGATGAACCGCACAGACCTGCAGGGACTGCCAGGGCTGCCGGGCAGGGACGGGACCCCTGGATCCTCAGGGCCAGTGGTAGGTGTATGGAGTGGCCAAAGGGACCCACCTTGGCCACCCTGTGGTGTTGGGGCTGCAACTGCCCTCTGTGGTGGTGGGGGTCTCAGTGCCCACCAGCCCCATGGGGTTTCCCCATGCTGGAGTCAGCTCCTGGTCATCTTGCAGGGTCCTCAGGGTCCTCCTGGAAGAGACGGGGCACCTGGGCAGCCAGGGCCCAAAGGAGAGCAGGTGAGTGTCCCGTGTCCCCCAGAAGCATGTCACAGCTCCCTCACAGAGCAGCTGGCACCATTGGCACATCTCCGGGAGGTCTCAGCTCCCTCTATCCCTGGGCTGGGGAGCATCAACCTGTTCCTGGAGCAGGGCAGCTTTACACTCTCTCCTCCTTCCTCTTCCTCCCTAGGGTGATGTGGGTGAACTTGGCCTCCCCGGCGCACCAGGACCCAAGGTACCGTGCCCATGGCAGGTTTCTTGCAGGGGGGAGGAAATCCCATTAGCAATGTAGCCTGGAGGCAGGGGTGCTCCGTGGCAGGCCACCTCGCACCAGAGTGGGAAGGGGGGGATGCTAGCATTTGGGTTCCTCCTGGAGCAGAGCAGTGATGCAGCTCGAGGGTGCATGGAGCCGCTGAGCACCCCTGGGATGCTCGCCAGGCTCCTGCCACCCTCCCTTGGCTTTGCTCCGGGTGCTGCTGGCTCGGGAAGCAGGCAGAAAAGATGAGCGGGGTGTTTTGAGGCACAGAAGGGGGGTTTTCCTGGGGGTTTGGCGTCCCCACACCCCATTTTCTGCACATCACTCCCCCGCCAGCCTGCTTGAGCTTCTTTCTGCCCCCCTATTCCCAAGTGTGGAAGACATGGTTTGCTACAACGTGCACGATTCCCCTCCCTCGGGGGCCACGATGCCCCTTGGGATGACCCATCCACCCCAGCCTGAGCTGGGGGCAAGAGCCTCAAGAGTTAAGGTTTCTTAACGTCGCCAACATCGAGAGGGCAGATGGGGTGGCCAGTGGCCATAAGGACTGATCCTGCCGCTCGGAGATCCTTGCAAAGCACGAGGGTGCCTGCGAGCATCCCCGCGCTGCGCTGAGCGCTGCCGCCAGGTTGGAGCCAGCAATGCACGCAAAAAACCTAATATGACATTTATGATTGTAGACGAGCCTCTGGTGGCCACCATGCACATTGCATGGAGAGCTGGGCCATGCGAGGACAGCTGGGACAAGGGATGCCGTAGCTGGGCGATGACCTGTCCCTCAAAGGGCGATGACCATCCGTGCCCTGTCCCAAGGGGTGGTTTGGGGATGCAGAAGGGCACTGCCTCCCACTTGCAGACTCTAGGCAGGGACTGTTCACACCTTGTCCCATCTGTCCCATTTTTTTTTTTTCCTGGAAACATTCCAGGTTCAGGTTGGATGGACTTTGAGCAACCTGATCTAGTTGAAGATGTTCTCTGCTCATTGCAGGGGGCAGGGGAGGTTGGACTAGGTGACCTTTAAAGATTCTTTCCAACCCAAACTATTCTATGATTCTTGTTCCCTTTTCAGGGCAGCAAGGGAGAAACGGGACCAGCAGGAGCCCCAGGAGAAATGGGGTTAGCTGGCCTTCCTGGGCCCATTGGACCCCGAGGGCAGCCGGGGCCCCCTGGTCCCCCAGGACCACCAGGGCTGGGCTACGAGGCTGGATTTGTAAGTGAGCGCCCCTGCGATGGGGGAGTGGGGTAAATTGGAGTGAGGGGGGCAGGTGCAGCTCAGCCCCTTCTCCCCACCTTCCTAGGGTGACATGGAGGGCTCGGGGCTGCCATTTGCTGCCAGCTCCCCTGGACCACCTGGCCCCGAAGGACCACAGGTAGCTCCACTCTTGCTCCTTCCCCTTCTCTCCATCCTGGGCTCCCCGGGGCATCCCCCATCATTGTGTCTCCTGCCATCCCCCCTTGCTCATGGCCCCCTTCTTGTTGCTTGCAGGGGGTGCCCGGACTGCGGGGGCTAAAGGTGAGGAGCCCTTCAAACACCTTCCTTGCCCTTCGCCAAAGCCAGCTGCAGGAGCCTGGCTCCTTGAAGGGTGCCCACAGGCATCCCGTGGGGATGCTCCTGCTGTGACACTTCTTTCCTTGCAGGGGGAGGTCGGCAGCCCCGGGCAGCCCGGCTTGCCAGGACCAAAGGTAAGAAGGCTGAGAGGTCAGGTCAGGCTGCGTGTGAGCCTTTGGAGTCGATGGAGTGCTGGGGAGGACTCCTGTGCTCCTCAACCTGGGGCTGTCGGGAGGATGCTCTTTACTGCCTCTTGCCCTTTCCCGTACCTCACCGCAGGGAGATGCTGGTGTGCCTGGCATGGATGGCCGCCCCGGCCTGGAGGGCTTCCCCGGACCACAGGTAGGAGCATCAGCCCCTGCTTTCCAGAAGCTCCTCCCTCGCTCCGGGCAGAGTACCCTTGCTCGCTGCAGGGCCTCTTGCAGGAGCCAAAATCCATCCCCAGCAACCAAAATCTGGCCCCAGCAGCCAAAATCCTCCCCTTCCCCGCTGGCGTAGGCTGTTCCCCCGCTTTGGCACTGGGTTCACCGCATGCCAAGGGTGGCCCGTGCTGCTTGGGACCCCATCCTCATCAGCACGCCAGCCTGCTTGCCATCACCTCCACCCAAAAGCATCACACCCTGGCTCACTGCCTGGACCCTGCAGGTGGGAGGAGGGGTGGGGGGGCTCCGAAAAGTTTTGCTGAGCCGCGGGCAGGAAGGGGGGGGCCTGCTGTGAACCAGGGTCCAGCCACACGGGAAGCTCACCCCTGCCTGCTCCTCCTTCCAGGGACCCAAAGGTGACAGAGGCAGTCCCGGTGAGAAGGTAGGTAACCAACAGGCTGGGAATGGGGACCAGCCAGCGGTGGCCCCGGGGGCTGATGGCTTTTATCTTCCAGGGTGAGCGAGGCCAAGATGGTGTGGGGCTGCCTGGCCCCCCTGGTCCACCTGGTCCCCCCGGACAGGTCGTCGCCGTCTCAAGTAAAGATGTGAGTGAAGGCTCCTGGCTTCAGTGCAGCTGAGGGGAGTTAAAATTGAGGGGGGGAAGGGGCCTGCCCAGCATCCATCATGCGGGGGGATCAAGGGAGACCTCTGCAGGAACTCTGAGCTCTTCAGAGAAAAGACCAGGGTGAAAACCCCATTTTGTCTCTCTTTCCAGAAGTCTTTGGTGGCTTTGCCTGGTCCGGAGGTAAGTACCCCGCTGCCCCCCACACCCAACCCTCAGCAGTGCCGGGTGGGCACCTGGTTTCTTGGAAAGGAGGAGGTTGCTCTTACAACTATCTCTGCTTCTCCCCACAGGGCAGACAGGGTCGCGCCGGCTTCCCGGTGAGTCAGTGGCAGGGCTGGGGACTGCAGGGATGGCCCCGGTGAAAGCTCCGGGCACGCTTTTGGGAAACCTCCTTTGCCGCGGTGGTGCCAGGGTGGTGGGGATGGAAGGGCGTTTGGGGTCTGCTTTTGGTGGGTCGGGGCTGATGCAGGCTCCGTGCTCCTCCCTGCAGGGCCCAGTGGGACCCAAAGGAGATCAGGGGCCGTCTGGTCCCCAGGGCTCCCCGGGGTTGAAGGTAACTGCTCCAGGCCGTCTCTGCCCTGTGGGGTGGTCACACTCCTGGTCCCTCGTCCTGCCGAGCCACCGGGTCCTGGTGGAGACACCATCCCCACTGTGGGAGGGAGCCTGGTCCCTCCATCTCTTGTGCCTCCTCCTTTCCTGCAGGGGGAGAAGGGGGAGCCCGGCGTCATCATCAGCCCCGATGGGACAGTGGTCACCACGCAGGCGAAAGGAGAAAAGGTGAGCGCACCGTGGGAACGGGGACATGTCCCCGTGTGATGGGTGCTGGGTGGTCACGGTGGTGACACCGTTTCTCTTTCTGGTGTCTGCAGGGGGAGCCAGGGCTGCAGGGACCAATGGGACCCTCGGTAAGTCACTGTCACCATCCTCCTCGTAACCCATGGGGAGGGACGGGGCTGATCCAGGGCAGAGGGGGACGGGGGTGCCCCTGCTCTGAGCACCCTCATCCTCATCTTCTCTCCCCTCCAGGGTCCCCAGGGACGAGCAGGGATGAAGGGAGAGATTGGCTTTCCAGGAAGACCTGTAAGACCTGCTCCCAGTTTGTCCCCTCAGCCATCGCCTCCTCCACTGTGTCTCCCCACCCCCTTTGCACGTCTTGCACTCACTGAATCCCCAAACCCTGTCCTGTCCCCGAGGGGCAGGGTGATGCTGGGGTGCTGAGGGCGATGCTGGGGTGTCGGAAGTGACCTGGGGCACCAGAGGTGACACCTTGGTCAACCTTGGGGTTGGCAGGGGGACAGGGGAGAGGCTCATCTGTGCTGCTCATCCACAGGGACGTCCTGGCATGAATGGGCTGAAGGGTGAGAAGGGCGACCCCGCGGATGTCAGTAGCGTGCTGGGCTTGCGGGTGAGCACTGCTGGCAACCCCCACGGCCTGCTGGCCCAGCAGAAGGGGGGGGACACACACCGAGTGTCGCCCCGGGGACACAAATCCCTTTGGGAAAGGGCACATGCCTCCCTCTCTCAGGGACTGCTTGCCCCTCTCTGGGGCAGGGCATGGCCCTGGTGTTGCCCCACAGGGACTATCCGCTTGCAGGACCCTGACACATCTTCTCTCCCCCTGCAGGGTCCCCCAGGACCCCCAGGGCCTCCAGGGCCCCCTGGGCCACCTGGCAGCATAGTCTACGACAACAGCAATGTGAGTAACGACTCGGTCGCTGTGCTAGGGGTGCTGAGGGCTGGTGGCCGGGTTCCCCGGTGGCCCCTGCCTGGCTGGACGAGGCAGAGAATGCTGCGGTGGCATCCTCAGCAGCATCACATTAAGGGGGGGGCATCCCCATGGCTGCTGCTGTCTCTGCAACTGCTCCCTTTGCATCTCTGCAGGCCTTCAGTGACTCCGGCCATCCCGTGCTGCCAGCTTTCCCCGGTAAGGGGGTGTCCCTTTCCCAGCCCCCTGGGAAGCCGAGGGACCTCCAGCAAGGTGGAGCTGGTGGGAGAGACCCCCTTCTGTTAGAGCTGAGGCTGAGATGCTGCAGCACTGAGATGGCATCTTTCTGCTGCCCCCCACAGGTTTCCACCAGTTTCAAGGACAAAAAGGAGAGAAAGGTGATGCCGGAGCCCCAGGACCCCCAGGTGAGTGAGCAGCCCCCCCAGGCAGAGGCGGGCAGGGGGTGGCTCGTGCCCATCCTGGCTTTCCTCTCCCCTCCTCTCCCTCTCCGCAGGCCACTTTGCCTACGACCCGAGTCGCTTTGGTGCCAACCTGCAGGTAAGCCCTTTGCCCGCCGGCCGCGGCTTGCAGGGCTGGCACCCGACATGATGCGGTGCACCGGCTTGCACCCTGGCCCCTCACCCTAAAACCGTGCCGTCCCGCAGGGTGACAAGGGGGATCCGGGTCCCAAGGGTGAGAAGGGCGAGCCAGGCAGCACCCCGCTCTATGGTCCCAGCGTCTCTGGGCTGCCAGGGCCTCCAGGGCCCCAGGGCTACCCTGGGCTGCCGGTGAGTACCCCGCGGCACAGGGGGCGAGGAGGACATGGGGGGGGCAGCATCCCCAGGTGCTTTGCTCCAGGGATGCTCTCTCACACTGCCTAGGGTCCCAAGGGGGACAGTATCGTTGGGCCACCAGGGCCTCCTGGACCTCAGGGCCCCCCTGGTATCGGGTATGAGGGGCGGCAAGGCCCCCCTGGCCCTCCCGGCCCCCCCGGTCAACCCTCCTTCCCAGGCCCCCACCGACAAGGTGAGTTCCTGTGCCCCCCACATCCCTCCCTGCGCCCCCCACATCCCTTCCTGGACACCCCGCATCCCTCCCTGCATCCCTG
>JAOXJK010000077.1:22343529-22354449 GCA_025774025.1 Xenus cinereus
GGTGCGGGGGCCGGGCAGGGCGCACCCGCTCCGCTCCGGCGGCGCCTCCCCGGGAACCAGCCCCGCCGCCCCTCCCGACCCCCGGCTCCGCTCCTCCTGCCCGACACCTCCCCGCTCTGCACAGTCCGTCCCTCCGTCCGTCCGTCCCTCCCTCCGTCCGTCCGGGGGCAGGTAGGGGTTTGCCTTGCCTGGGGCGTTGTTTTCGGGGAGGGGGGGGGCGCGGGACGGAGCGGTCGGTGCGGGTTCCGGAGGGGCTGCCCCGCACCCTGCCCTCGTCCTGCTCGCCCTCGGGGCAGAGGGAGGCGAGTCGCCCACGGGGGGACCCGGGTGGGGTTTTGGTGGTGGTGGTGGTGGGGGGAATGTTGGGGGGAGGAGGATGCGGTCTCACTCCGGGAACCAGCCCGGGAGCGGGAGGCGAGACCCCTCCGAACTTAGGGGTGGCTCCGCAGAGAAGCGGGGTCCCCCCCGCCACCGTCCCCATCCCCATCCCGAGGGTCTCACCCCCATGCTCTCCCGCTTCCCCGGGTGTGCGTCTCCGTGAGGCTGCCGAGACTTTTCCGTCCCGGACGCCCAGCCCGCGATGCTGCTTGACTCGAGAAGGGCTGGCCTTTGCCCAAACAAACCCCAGAGTGCTGGCCCCGGTGGCCCTGGACCACAAACGAGGATCCCCAAGGGAGGTGACACGCCAAGCCCCCCCATCTGCTGGGGCAGGGAGAGGTGCGTGTGGGGACTGGTGAAGGCAGGGGATGCTGTGGGGGTGAGCACTGGCCGCTGGTGGGTGGCTTTTGGGTGTGAGCATCCTACGGGGTCCTGCTGCCGTCAGTTTAGTGGTGGTTGCTGAGCCCCAGCTCCAGGTGTGCCGGTCGCCAAGCCCCCGCCAAGCGGCTGATCGGTGCACCCAGCCGGGGCGGGTGCAGCCGGGGGGGAGGAAGGAGGCCCAGGCCTTGTTTCTGGAGCACACGTTTCCAAGCTTCCACTGCAGTTGCGCAAATCATCTGCTGGGAGCCTGTCTCCCCAGCCAGGACTTTTCCGTCCTTCCTCCAAAATTGGGCTGGTTCATCAGCACATGCCCCTGAGGGAGCCCAGTGTGCCCTGCCCTGGAGTTGCTCCCCTTTCCCTACTGGAGCCCTTAGCCTCCGCCACATGGAGCTGGGTCAAGAGGGGTAGATTTATTTGTGTGTTGACCCCCGGGCAGCAAAGCAGCATTTATTGCCCAGCCCCTTCCAGCCAAGTCCCCCGGGGTCTGGGTGAGGTCTTGATGACCCGTCCTGGGGAGAGGGAGGCCCGTGCCACCCTCCTTGCAGTAGCCCAGCCCCGTGCAGCATCCTCCGGCAGCCAGCGTGCCGCAGAGCATCCCCACCCCGGTACGGATGCTGCACGGCCCCCCCAGGAATGGCGCAGAGCCCCACGCCGCAGGGCATCCTCCCCCTTGGCGCAGCACGGGGAGCCTAGGGCAGATGGGGCAGCTCGGGGGGGACCGTGGTGCCCCAGGGGCTCCCGGGGGTACGGGGTGAAGCCGGGTGCCGCAGCCACGCGCGGCGGAGCAGGTGTCCCAGGCTTTCCCGGCCTGCAGCCGCGGAACGTTCACGCTCTCCGTCCTCGCAAGAGGAGGCGGCGTCCGCACATCCCAAGGGATGTGGTGGCAAGGGAGCGGGTGGTGCTGGTGGGAGGTGCACCAGACACTGCTGTGCGCCACGGTCTTGGGGGGAGCTTGGGAGATGGTGCCTGAGGGTGGAGGGCATGGATAGCAGCATCCAGTGCAGACTGTCTGCGGCCGCAAGCAAGCAGCCTGGGGATGGAGAGCCCTCTGGGAGGTGAAGGCGGCACCCAAAAATCTCTGTGACCTGTTCCACGCTTTCTAGGAGCACTTCCACAGCAGCCTCTGGGAGAACGGGAGGGAAACCCCCGTCTGAGCTCCCTTTCAATGACGTAGCCCTGCAGTGACATTCAGGGCAGGCCCATGCAGGTGCCAAAACCAGTCCCGGACGCTGCTGGGGTGGGTCGAGCGACGCTTTGCCCCTGCGCTGCCTGACCCCTGGGCCCACCGGGGCCGCGGGGGGAGGCTCCAGCCCAGGTTAGTTGGATACAAATACAAGCCCTGCCTTCTCTCCCTTCTCTTTGCCAAGGAGCGCGTGGGGTTGCTTTGGGGCTGGCGCTGGCTCCCGTGGTGAGGCCGGGGTGCTGCACGTGTGGTGTCCCTCCTACCGGTACAGAGCCTGAGGAATGGGAACAGACGTCCCAAGATCCGCGCTCCCGGCTGCTGGCAGTGCCCTGCTCCGTTCCTGCTGGGACCGGGAGGGCAGGGAGCGTGGTTCAGGTTGTTCCTGGCAGCGTTCCTCTGCCAGAATCCCTGCTTCTTCGCCCCGCTACCTGGGGAGGTGAGTTAGCAGTGCTAAGGTGTGGCTGGCGCCCCGTGCAGCACCTCTCGGCTCTCCTTGCCTGCACAGAGGCTTCGGAGGTGCTGGAGATGCCCGTCAGGCTGAGGGACAAAGTTTGTGTCCTGGGGTAGGGATGGGGGCATCCTTCACATTCCCGCCCCGTCCTGGTGCAGCAACGTGGAAATACGTCCACTTTTCGTCGGGTTGGCGGGCAAGCTGGGTTTTAGCACCTCTCTGACTGCTTGTGGGAAACCCAGAATGAAGAAAAGCACGGTTTAAGGGAGTAGGTCGCTCCTTTGAGTGTCCCCAGGAGGCTGTTTTGCAGTTGAGGAGGGAATATGGGATTTTCCTGCGGGCAGGTTCCCCCATTTTGGGAAAGTCTGTGGAGACTCAGCACACCCTATCCATGGAGAGCCCTTTACAGGAGCTAGGGATAGTCAGCAATTTTCCTAAATGGAGCTAGCACTCAGGAGTGCAAAAATCAAAAGCTTTCCTCCGAAAATGGTGAAACATAGCGCTTCAAATTTTTCACCGTATTTTTTCAGTTGCTTCTTCCCTTTGCTGAACCCCAAATTCTGGCCTGTTTTGCTGGGCAGGCGGCTTTGTGATGAGACACGGGGAAGAGAAATGCCATTGCCCAACTGGGGAGAATGTGTTTCCAGCCCCCTCTGGTCCAGCAGCAGCCCATCACCAGGGTCTCGTGGCATGTCCTCCCCCTGGCCTTCGCAGAAGAGCATTGGTGCTGTGCCCGCAAAATTTGGTGGGTGCACATTATTGGGGAAACCCAGCATCGACTGGAGGAGACAGAGGGTCAACATGCAAGGGCAACCAGCCGGACTGTCCCAGGAAGGGGTTAATTCTGGAGCTCCACATCTGGTATCGTATTGCTGGCTGCTTTGAGTAAAAGCTTTTTTGGCTGGGTTTCAAGGGCAATGCTGGAAGATGACTCATGCATCCCTGCCACCAAGGAGTGAACCCTCTTGTCCAAACTTTCACAGCCCAAGGTGATGGGTTTCCTGAAAATACGAGTGCCGTGGAGCGCCCTGGTCTGCTGGCTCCAGGCTTAGCTGCTTCTCCACACCGCTAGGGCCGTCTTGTTCTGAGGGAATTGGGGCGATGGCATCTCCAGCATGATGCTGAAGTGCCTGTGCAGGTGGCCTCGGGACGAGGACCCGCTGTGGCGGGCGCAGAATGCATGACCAGCACCATCAGAGGCTGTCCACGCTCAGCTCGGGGTGGGAAGGGAGCAGGGCCTCTTCTTAAAAGCCACGAAATGATAAGGACTTCAGCAACGCATCTGGAGACCTAAGTGATGTGCTGCTGCAAGTGAAGGTCGGAAACGCTCTGCTCGTTCCTGATGTTAGCAGCTGAGCTGCTGCTCGTGGAGGGGTTTTCTCATCCACGAGGGGTGGCTTTGCTCTGTGCGTGGTTTGGCCCTCCCCCAAAGTGTTCGTAGTGAACATCTCATGGACACAGGACACACAGACACACTGACCCACAGCTGGCATGGGGCTGGGAGCGCTGCTGGGGGTCTCTGCCTTGAAACCTTGAAACCTTGAAACCCTGAAACCTTTTCCCTTGTTGCAAACACACCATGATGTGGGCTCTGCCCCCTTACGTCGTGGTTGCACACCTCCTGTTGTGACATCTTTGCTCCATCACCCTTGCGAGGATTTTGGGGGGGGGGAGAGGGGGGGCTTGCTGCTGGGCACCCAAGCGCCTTGCACTGTGTCGGGGCGTGCTGTTTGGAGGATGCTTTCACCCCAGCACAGCCTGACTCTTGTCCCTGTTGCCTGCAGGGTGAGAGCAGGCTGCACTGTCACCTTCCTACCCTGCCAGATGTGCCTCCGAGTCACCCCGCACAGGGGATCGGCCCCGGGGGGGTAATGAGGCAGAAACGGCCCCTCGGCAGGTCCAGAGCTGCCCAGGGGACTCCAGGCATGATGCTGTCTTGTCCCTGCCCAGCACAGGTCGTGCCAGCTGGTCCCAAGGCCAGGCCAGACCAGCTCTGTGCTGCTTGAGGGACGTTCTGTGACTGCTCCATACCTTCTTACCCTGGACGGTCTCTGGTGAGGTCCCCGCTGCTCATTGTGCTCCTGAAATGATAAGAACGAGGACTTTTGGCAATAGGCATTGGATGAGGGCATCAGGTTTCCAGTGCCTGAAAAGCAAACCTCTCCCCCCTTTTTGTGTGTTTTGGGAAGGCCCCTGGGAGAGTCCCTTCTGGCCTGCAGACAGAAAAGAGAGGGCTTGGAAAAAAATTTTGAGGTTTCAGGGTGAAATTATTTCATGCCAGGCAGCCTAATCTGGCTCTGGAGTGACCTTGCTTGGGGCAAGAGCTGGACCAGAGACCTCCAAAATCTCAGAACCTGATTTGCTCTGTGTCTCCAGCCTTCCTTCAAACGTGGAAATGACTCACTATTTAAAGGCTTTTATTTTACTGATAACGTGAAGGTGATGTTTTGGGGAGGTCTAGAGAGGAGACCCCAGGGTGTCTGTGAAACAAAGCCCTTCCCCGTGACGAGTAGGGCAGGTTGGCCACCCCACTGTGCTGTGGTTGCCCGTGGGTCACTCCATGAAACGCGCCTTGGGAATCTTGAGAATCTGCCAAACCCAAAGCCAGAGGGAAAAATCCAGATGTTTCTGACGTCTCACAGCACTGGGGGAGATCCTTTGGATGCTTTGTGTCAGAGGAGGAGAATGCCTTGGGGATGCCCAGGGTCGGTGACTGCCTCTCGGGCAAGGGGACCCCACTGCCAAGAACGTGGTCAGGACGTTTTTCTGCAGGTCAGGATGTTTTACTGAGTGTCCAGTGACCAGACACTCACCTCTCCTTAGGGCTGGTTGGTTTTGGTTTTTTTTTTTCTGGGAGGCTTGGGTAGCGCTCTTGGGGTCTCAGTGTCTGCTGAAAAATCCACCTGGAGAGATCTCTTCAGACACCTCACTGGTCTGTGCCTCAGTTTCCCCACCTGGAAAACACGTTACCCCTCTGGGGGATTTTGGACACCAACGGATTGCAGGGGATGAACGAATGAAGGACCCGAAGTTACCTGTTTTACTGCACATTGGGTGGCCGTGGTCCCCAGGAAGAGACCGACAGCTCACCCTCTCTCTCCTGGGACATTTCCTTGCACGTGGGCTCTGTGCCGGGGGTCTGGCTCCCCATGCGGGTGACAGAACCGTTGCTGTGCTGTGATGAGGTGTGTTACACCTCGGCTGGGGCTTTACCAGGTTCTGCCGACCATCCACACTCCTCCGTCAGGGGACCAGGGCGTAAACCGTGCCCAGATGCCATGCACCTCAGCCTGTACGCTCTCTGTCCTTCCTCTAGGTTGCAGGTTCCTCCTTTCGAGCATTTATGAGAGCTGTCATCGACTGCTCTCCCTGCCGTGGCTAGAAAATACCCCAGAGTTTTGTGAGTAGAGCTGACAATATCTGGTGAGACATTTCTCCTTTGCAAGCGTGCAGGAGTGGTTTTGGCAGCCCTTAAGCAAGGCAAGAGGGGGCAATGGTAAAGAAAGGATGGAAGGGAAAAGAACAACACATGAGAACAGAGGATGGCACCAAATTTGCCGACCTCCTCGCTTTTGGTTGCCTCTGGAGCAGAAGGAAAATGAATTTGGGGGGGTCGGCTGCTTGTGAACGGCCCCAGGAGCAGGACCAGGCTGTGCAGACCCTTGGACTGACTTCTGCTTTGAGGTCTTCTGGGCTGAAACACCATTCTGAAGGGCATCAGGTGGGCTTAGCAGTGGGTGATGTCCCAGGCAGCTGCTGGTGGCGTCTGCTGCCAGGGCTCGGCTCTGGCTTGAGTGCTTTGACATCGGCACGTTACGTCACCACTAATCCTTTTAATGATGTCAAGGTTTGGCTCTCCAGATCCCATCCTGAGGACCTAAACTAGCCCACTCCAACCGAACTAATCCCCATCGTTCCCCAAAGGTGAGGAAGGACCAGGGATTCCACTGCAGATGGTCTGTCTCATCCCAGAGGCTGCTCCTAAGGCTTCCTAAGACCACCAAGGGCTTCTTGTGTGCAGCAAAACCTCAGCCCTTCGTGGTTGAGGAGCACTCTGGAAGTTTTAAAAATGCACCGGGTGTGATCTTCCCCAAGGAGACACCAGCCGCTGTGTCTCCTTGGGTAGGGCACTTACGACTTAGCTTGCTGTCACCTAAATGGAATGTCTGCTTGTTCCAAAACCAGTTCTTTACTGGGTATCCAAATGCCTGGCTCTGCCTCCTCTACCCTAGGGGCTGCTGGGCTCCTCTCTGGCCATGCTGGATGCTGCTGGCGTTCGCCAGAAGAGGGAGGAAAAGGCAAAACGCTGAGCTTCACCTCCTCACCAACCCATTTGTCCTCTGGGAGATTAGTCCCCTTCCCTGGCTTACCGGGGGATTTGCGGCCGCTCCATCTGCTTGAGCCCAGCAGGTCAGCGACTGCTGGGGAGGAGTGACCAGAATCCAACTGCTCTCCCTGCTCCTGGGCATCCCAGGCAAAGCCAGCTGTGGGTTTGCACCCCAGATTGGGCATTTCTGTCAGAAAGGAGTAAAAAAAACCCCAGAGCTACGTGGGTGAAAATCCTGCTTGCGATGCAGTTTAAACCTGAGGGCATTTGTCATTGGAGCTGATGAAAATTGTGCGGAGCGACGGCGAGTTTTTTAAGCTATTGTTGGCTGGTAGAAAGCCTTGAGGATGCTGGAGGACCTCTCCTTCCACCCAGGGTGATCCCAAGGAGATGTTTGCCTTGTAAAACCTCCTTGGCCTTTGGGGAAGCAGGTGGGCAGGCGTGGAGGAAAGCATCCCGATGCAGGCTTTCCCAGGTGAACCCATGACATGCCTGACAGGGCTTTGAAGGTACATGGGAGGAGGTTTGCCAGCTCCCAAGCACTTTTAGAGGCAGGTATTCCGGAGGGGAAAACCAGGAGGTGCTGGGGGTGATACGGAGCACTCCCCTTTTCTGCTCCATTGCTCCTGTCTCGTCACCAGGTGCTGTTTGAAGGTGGTGGGTAACAAAGAGGCTTGAGGTAAGTTAGGGAAAAGCTGATGACAAGTGGGTTTACAGACTCTGGGCTTATAGGGACTGACTGAACTAGGTTTGTGGAAGTGCCACGGGGGGGCTGCCGGGTGGTGCTGGGGGCCGGGGCTTTGCCAGGTGCCATCCTGCTCCCAGGCTGTGCGAACCATGGGACAGGGGAGCCTTTGTCTGTGCCCAGGTCTCGGGCAAGAACGGGTCGGGAATGCTGCTGGACCCATGAACGTGCTCTCCCTGTGGTACTGCCTTTTTGGCAGGCACGGGGCTGCAGGGAACCACACCGTAATCCCCCTGGGGATGCTCCCGGTAGGGCAGCTCTCAGAAAGCACCAGCTTCTCTTCTAACCTGCCAGAAAATCACATAGAGGGGAGCTCCAGGCAGCAGAGATGAGACGCTGAGATGCCAGCACCGTCCCCAGCCCACTTACCCACAGCTGCAGAGCCTGGGGGGAGCTAGTTTTGGCCCCCTGTCTCTGTTCTCCTTCCCTTGCTGTTCCGCCAGAAATACCGATGGAGGCTGCCAGGTGTCAGCTCAGAAATCTTTTAACTTTACCTCATCTCCCCAAATGGACAATGTCTCCGCTCATTAGGTATCCGCCCAGGGGGCAGATGTCAGCTCTGCTCATGGCTTTTCTCAGCTCATCTCTGCCGAGACTCTTGACGGCTTCAGAGCGCTCAGGTCCCATCACATCACACCGGCTCCTGCCCGGGGGGGCTGCCCGCCCTGCCTGCCCGCCGGCCGTGCCATCCCATCACGTATGGCCCCCCCCACACCTTGGGTTCATCGCCTCCCCCCCCTCGAGGAGTGGGGTTTTGAAGGGTGTTTTGTTAAAAGGCTGGAAAACAATGGGAACCGGCGGTACACGCGTGGCGCGTGTGTACGCGTGTAGAGCTGGAATGGGTTTTCCTTGCCTGGGCAGCGCCTGGGAGGAGAAGCCATCGCAGCAGCCCGCCCTTTGAGGCTGATGCATCCCGACAGCTTGTTCACTGGGACATTAAAATCATTGCCTCTGTCTGCGTAAAACACACAGTAAAGCGGATGATGGGAACACAGGTCAGGGGAGGATCGTTCTCTCCCCAGCGTGATGAGCAGCAGCACCGAAAAACCCTAAGCAGCAGAAAAAAGCTGATCCCAGAAGTGCAGGGGCTGCTGCAGCCTGACTGGATATAAGTGGGGTCCCCCCCGACACGAAGGGGGCCAGCAGCCTGGAGGGGCAATGCAGGCAGAGCCGTCTTGCTGAGGTTCCTGGCTATAAGGTGTGCTGTAGCTCAGGGATTTTGTGATACAGTGGGACAACATCCCCATCCCATCCCATCCCATCCCATGCATCCCTCACCAGTGACACGGCGCATTTTCCCCAAGAGTTTGAGTTTTCCCTGAGGGGGGGGGGGGAAGGTTGCAGCAAAGCAAGGGGACATCTGCAAGCTCTCCATGCTCTTTGCAGACCTCAGATCTCACACAGGTGCCCTACGATCCCAAACAGGGGGCCAAGCAAGATACCCGATGGACACAAAGAGCCAAATGCTCACGGTTGGGGGGAAACTGAAGTCCAGCTTGGCTCGCTGAGTTTACAGGAGAGGCAGGCTGGGTGTTGGAGCAGACTTTTTCTTTTTGAGGGAGCGGGGGTGCTATGTTGTAGGGGATATGGAAGGACCCGCTGGTATTTGAGATGGTGGGATAGGGCAGCATCCTGGGTCCTGCCGGAGGCAGCATGCCAGAGTCCTGAGGGGGCTGTTTCTGCATCATCAGCCCACTGTAGGTGCAGAGATGGGGAGACACGGTACAGGGCTGCTGAAAATCTGGTTTTGCCTGAGCAAGCTTTGCTTTGGGGGACCCTTAAAATGATTCCCAGCATGATCTGCTGGGTTGGGCTGGGCAGCAGCGTGTGAGCTGGGGTGTTCTGGACACCCACCAAGGCAGTGCCAGGGCTAACTCCCATGCCTAGGTACCATTTTGGATGGCCACAGATGTCCTCAAGGGCAGGGCTTATCAGCTTGCTCAACCTGAGTAAAAGCGGGGGATTTGTTACGGCCCCATGGGACCAGTCACAAGACCTGCTCATTTGTGGAAGTACCTCACCTCTGAGGCTGGGCAAGAGTGAGGAACCACACACAATTCTCCTTCAGAGAACATTTGGCCACATCTCTGTGATTCCTTCTTACCCGCTTAAGACCAAATATTGTGAAATTTTGAGCCCCTTGGAACCAGGTGGCTGAGTCCTCCAGTGTGCACAGATGGCATCAAGCTGAAGGTGCTGCTGAGCCCCCGGGGATTGCTGTCCTGCGTGGGGTCCATGCTGCTCAGGGTGCTTGATGCCTCTCTGGGATGAGTTAAGGATATTGAAATGTCAAAGTCTACAAAGGTTGGTTTTGGGGGGGACTGGCCACATCAGTGCATTGGAATTCACTGCGTCCTCAGGTGCTTTCGTCTGGGTGATAGGTGTGATTTTGCTGGGGTCTGGACACCTCTGCTGTTCTGCTCTTCACAAATGACTCCTTTAGCATCCTGGGTGACCCCTCATGAATATTGGTGATGAAATTTGCTAACGGGACCTAGTCCATGGCAAGCTGCCCATGCAGGCGGGGAGTCATGCTCTCCGCTGCAATGGAACAGGAGATGGAAAGCTTTTGGCATGATAACCTTGCTGGTGTTTTTCTCATGGCACCAATGTATGTTTCACTGGAGAGAAACAACCAGGAAAAATAAAAATTAACTCTCCTGCTTGTACTGCCAGAGCAGACACAAGGTGTAGGGGCTTTAGCTGTGCTGGAGAGAGGATTTGAGAGATGATGGTGAGCACGATAGTCTACCAGCAGTCCAAAAAGTTCCTTGTCCATAAGCTTGTGATGCTCCCTTTTAAGACAACCGCTGCCTGCCTCGTGTTGGTCACTGAGGAGCCATACCCTGCTGTTGTGTAATGTGGGGACACAGGCAGCTACCACAGCCAGTGTCTCTTCAGGCCGTGGTGGTGCTGCTGGATGGCTACACCTGGCAGAGATCTTCTGGAAGCAGCCCCACAGAAGGTGTTAGAGGTTGCTTAAAGCAGCTGTGGTCGAGACATGATTTGCAGTGCTGAGCTTTCTGCTTGGAGACAGCTTTTGGATTATTTGAGGTGCACTCATACCCATGCTGGGACTGAGGTTTGCCCCCAGCACAGCACTAGTCCTCTGGGAAATGCGGGCATGTCCGTACCTGGAGGTGTCCTGCACCTCAATCTCAGAGAGCACAATTTAGGGGGCTCGACAAGCCTGTGGCTTGACTGACCTGCTCCTGTGCATCTCAGGGGGCTGAAAGACATAGAAATAGCACTTTTTGAGACTGGCTTACAATTCTACCTGCACCAAACATTTAGAGGGAAAAGCTGTGCTGGAAGCAGGAGTTTTCTGTGCATGGGTATGCAATGTGGTGCTCAGTGCAAGACTACGGGGTTGTGGTTGTCTCTTCTCCCAAGTCACAGGTGACAGGACTAGAGGAAATGGCCTCAAGTTACGCCAGGGGAGGTTCAGGCTGGAT
>JAOXJK010000077.1:22368505-22383752 GCA_025774025.1 Xenus cinereus
CAACTCCCTGAAAGGAGGGTGTAGCCAGGGGGGGTCGGTCTCTTCTCCCGAGGAACAGGCCATGGGACAAGAGGAAACGGCCTCAAGTTGCCCCAGGGGAGGTTCAGATTGGAGATTAGGAAACATTTTTACACGGAAAGGGTTATGAAGCCTTGGAATGGGCTGCCCAGGGAAGGGGTTGAGGGACCATCCCTGGAGGTGTTCAAAATACGGGTTGACATGGTGCTTGGGAATATGGTTTAGTGTTTTTTGTTTTGTTTTGTTTTTTTTTTATGGTTGGACTAGATGATCTTAAAGGTCCCTTCCAACCTAGGCTATTGTGTGATTCTGATTCTATGTAGGACAGTATGAACAGCCTCGGTACTGCCTCAGTGCTACCCGTTAGGACATTTCCCCGCTCTGTGAAGGTTCATCCCTGGGGGTGTTTATTGCCGGTGGTTGCAGAAGTGCTCCATGAGCTCCCTTCACGTCACGCGAGTTTCCCCGTTCCCCGGCGGCACGGCTAGCCGTGCTGCTCGTGTTTCACGGCACGTTCAGGGGTGCGGGTGTGGAACGTGGCCCTGAAGGACGGCACCCGGCCTTGGCACTGCCATTTCAGCTATATTCCTGAAAGCTTCAGGGGTTTTTTTCCTCCCTTTTTTTGTTGCTGCAGCAGAATCCGCCCTGCTCTGCAGCACCGAGCCCCGCAGCGGGGCGCAGGCTGGGGGTGCCGTGCGGCGCTGCCCTCCTGCAGAAAGAAGGAGAAAGCTGAGATTGAGGAGACCGAGTGGCCCTCCTCATCCCGGGAAACGTTATTTTCTCAGCACACAGCGTCTTGCACTTACTAAAGGTTCACAGGCATCTGGGGATGCTCTTGGTCACCGAGTTGCAATGGACGCAGCTGAGTCCATTGCGAAGAGCATTGGCTCTCATCACCTCATGAGGCAAAATTTCTGAGGTACTTAAGCTTTTTGACATTTGCTGAAAATACTATTTTTTATTGTCAAATTGTTCCAAAAGTAACTAGAGAGGGTGAAATGGAAGTGGCTGATCTTAAAGTGCGTTGTTCCCACCCACCTGCTCACCCTCGCCTTCCGAAAGCAGCTTTAATTCACTACAAAATTAAACAAATTCAATGAAGACCCTTTATTATTTCAAGCAGGGTTATCTCAGCTTGTTGAGATGGTGCTTTAACACATTCAACTCACTGATTTTGCTCAGGGTGCCACAATCAATAAGCCCTGATACCAGCCCAGACAGGGTTTTCTGGGTCGCACAAGGGCATCCCATAGCCTGCTCCCCCTGAATTGCATTTCTCTCACCGTTGTGTGTCCAGCCTCCGCTTGCAACACAGCTCATGTGAATGGGTGGAAATTCTGCACCCTCTGCAGATACTTATCTCAGGTACAGCTTCCTAAATTTCCCCTAAACCTGGTAATGAGCATAAGCCCCCAGGTTTTCTGTCTTCTGCAGACGTGTCAGGGCAAGAGGGAGGTGCTCTCATCCTGCTGGGCCTGTCGCATGGGATGAAGTTATTGCGTGCAAGACCTTCATCCTGGGGTGATCAGTAGGGAAAAGCTGTGGTTTTCCTCGCTAGCCGTTACACAAAAGATAACAGCACCGCCATTGCAACAAAACCAGTTGTTCTCCTCAGACCAGCCTTGCCTTAGAGATGGTGGAGGCTAACGCCATCTGACGTGCAAGGCCTGATTCTGATTTCACACGTGATTGCACATCCGTGCACCAGCCATGCCAGGGTTGGACTTCTGTGGGTGGCTGCCGCTGGTCTTAGTTAACTGTTGAGGTGCAGTAGGCTGCGATGAACCACATGGTGCTCAGCAGATGAGCCAGAGCTCTTACTGGACATCTCTCCCTGGGTTTACACTGTCCACGGACTGGAGCCAGGGGTTTGTTCTACTCTTCATTATAGAGACTTGCCAGCTTTCCTGGCCCTCTGGGACGGGTCTGTGCTAGAGGTATGTGATGCTGCGTTTCTAGTCCTCAATCAGGTCAGAAATCACTCTGAAATGCATGAAATCCCACTGAAAACCTACGAGTGTAAGGTGGGCTCAGCAGAGGCAAGTGAGGCTGGTACAGTCAACACCCAAAGCAGGATGCATAGCCTGATACCAGCTTGTGGGTGTACCAGGTGAAGTAGAAACACAAGAAAGCCATAGAGAGTTTTCTGGAGGGGAGAGCAGGCTTAGCACAGCTTTGGGCTGGTCTGAGAGCAGAGGTGTGCACTTGGCTGGGATGTGGCTGAGCCCACCGTGGTGTAACAGGGCTGGAGGTATGGACCATTGTACCTGATGCTCCTGAACTCCGGCTAATACCAATACCTAGAGGCAATATCTCTCCCTGTGTGAAAAACCAACCCTGCTCTCTAGGGGGCAAGGGATCTGGGGAGAAAGTCATGCTGACACGAGGGTGGTAGGAAATGAACATCTAGAAATAAAGAAGAGCTCGCAAGAGTTGCACTCAGCAAAGAGGTCGAATGGGAAAAGCAGGAGTTAGAAGACCACCTGAAGCATGGAGGTAGGAAATGGAGGCAGCAGGTGAGGTTTCTCTGATGGTCCTGGCGCTGAGTTTGTGGGCAGAGCAGCCAGCAGCACCTCAACTGCCATAGAGGTGAGCGAGACTGGAAGGGTCCTCTAGTGCACGTAGGCAAGGAGGGGAAGGAAGGTTATAATTGCTCGTCAGCAGCCATTGAGTGATGTCCTGGGCCGTGAGTGGAGACATCTCACCCAGATGAGAGCAGGGAAATAGGAGCAGGTGACCAAGAATGAAGCCTCCAGAGAATCCTGTTGTGAGGGCAAGAGCAGGGATAGTTGTCTCCCATGGCTCTTGGAAAGATCAAGGACAGGTGAGAACCAGGGATATACTACTGGCTCATGTACCAAGGTAGCACGGAGGCTATCTTTTTTGATTCGAGATTTCTAAAAAATTTCCACTGGAGCTGGAGAGTGAGCAGAGGAAAAATCAACCAAAATGACTACAATTCGTGGAAAATGGCAGCAACTGGAAATGCGGCTTTATTGCAAAACAGCATTTTGTGTCACTCATGTAAATGGTGCTAACTGTCCTCTCACAGCTTCGTCTTCTGACAGCTGAAGCCTGCCAGTGGCTGATGCATTTCTGTTTGGAGCCTGGGTTTTAAGGGAATGCTTGACTTTGTTTTTAACTCCTTGTTTATTCACCCCCATCCTGACCTGGCCAGACTGTGTTCTCATCATAATCCCGAGCTAGCTGCATCGTGGTGTTTCCCAGCCTCTAAAACGCAATGCTGAAAATCGCCAGATTAGGTCTTAATGGCAGATCAAGCTGCCAGGAGATGAGTGGGGAGAAAGCTCCTGCTTACGCATGTGGTAAGCAGTGGTCCTTGGGAAAGCAAGCTAGAAAGCATAACATGTCAGAAAAGCAGCTTCTTTCCTGTATTCCCCTGCTTTTCTCTACATTTAGAACATCTTTCTGTTCCCAAGGGTCAGAAAATGGTGGCCTGAGTTTTGTGAAGGGGATATTGAAAGGTCAGAGGTGTCTAAACATCTCCTCCCTCGCAGTGGAACGTGGTATGGTGTGATGGACTTTCTGGCCAAAATGTTAATCCGCAACATGAAAGTCTGCCAACCACGTTAGAAATCTGGGCTGTGCCATAGCGTATTGTGGTGTGCTGAAGGACACTGAAGCTTTGTCGTCTTCTTTAACACCTGGCTTTCTGGTGGTGGGGGGCCCCAAAACACAAAAGAGCCTGGGAAGCATGTTGGATGTTTTTCCGGGTGGCATTGCCATTGAGCAACCACCAAGATGCTCCAGGGTAGGATTTCGGGGATGGTCCTCTAGGCAGGTGGCACAGCATCCCCATACAGACTGCCGCCCCGACTGCCCTGCTCTTTACCTGCACAGGTTGGCAAGGACTGTTGGCCAACAGGGCTTTGAGGTGCTGGAGTTTACCAGCCTCCACTAACCAAACCTGTCAAGAACGTGTGATTTTCTGGAAGCTGTGTGGTGGACGAGGCGGGTGACAGACACTTTCTTCTTTGACTTTGCTTGGCAGTGCCTGTGAACTTTGCAACCAAACCTTTCAGGGAGTGGACGGGTTGTGGGATAGTTCTTCACTCATCTGTCCTCTCTGTTTTCAGACAAATTGAACAAAATATTGGTGTCCCCCAAAACAAGTACCTAGCTAAAGCCGTGAAATTTGATATCCATAATGCTGATGACAGTATTCCATGAGGAGATCTGCAAAAGAAATGCTACCTTATGCATCTATCTTCTGGCAGGACCATCCATCCCAGAGGCACCAGGGTGATTTCAGTGCAGATAAGAGAGACCCTCCCCCTAGAGCTGGGGTCTGCAAGCAGTAGCCGTGCTAGCACCAAAGCAAGAGGAGCAGTTTAGTGATGGAGCTCATTTATGAATGCCTCAACCACCTTCTCCAAAACGCAGGCGGCTGCTGCTGCCGTGTCCCACGGTGGCGGGGGCTGTCTCGCGGCAGCTGCCCCCAGTATGGCAGCAGATGCCTTGGCTCTCCGCTGGGCATTTGCAGAGGAGGCACAGGCAGCTTTTTCTGGAGCTGCATCACAGGACTCGCTCGCCCGTGGCTAATGTGGCTGGGGAGGCCAAGGGGATGCATGGGAGGAGGAAAAGGAGGAGGAGGAGGGCTGGCATCAGCAAGCGCAAAGGCAATGATGTCTCCTGGCCCCTGCAGGGGCACCATCTCTGCCCCATCTCAGCCGAACCCCTGCTGCCGCCCGTTCGGAGGGGGCTGCAGGGATCCCAGCATCCGCTTTTCCAGCTCTTGTTTGGAAACCAGAGGAGAACAAAGTCCAGCCTAGAGCTCGGTTTCCCTCACCCTATTCTGCTTCATGTGCCATCTCCCATCTGGGAGATGATCATTAAATTAATTTAGTGCACGGTGTTCAAAATTGTCTCCATTAGAAAATTTTGCTCGAATTTTAGGAGGGTGCCAGCATTTGTGAGGTATCGGCAAGCATGAAAGCAAGGGCACCAGCTTAGGCAATCACTCCCACCTCTGAAAACTGGAAGGGAACAAAATCGGAATGTGTAAATTTGCGCGTGGGGAAGAGGAGTCTTTCTGCTGTTCTGGGTTTCCATTTTCCTTCCTCTTCTCCTTCTCCTCAGTTACTGGTGCCTGAGCTGCTTTGCCGGACACAGGGCATTCCTGATAGATTAAGGAAATTTCCCAGAATTTATATACATTTAATACAATATTACAATTAATGCAATTTAATATAAATACATTTAATCTCAAAACCAAGGGAGAGGGAAGAACAGAACTGCTCTGAGTACCGACGATGCCTCCTCCAAGCACTCTCCCGGAAGGCAGTTGTGCTTAAAAGGTCTATTTACTCTGCAACAGGATCATCCTTTGGGAAGATGTTACCCGGCTATTTTGGGGCAGATTAGCACTGAGTGTGGGTACTCCCCACCCTGCAGAACTCCCCTCACTGTGGGTGCAAGGACATTTGGCTGTTTGCTGCTATGGCCGTGCGTGGAAGGATGCTGCTCTGACCCTCTGCCTGCCCAGGCATGATGCTCGTCAAGAGTGTCGCTTGACTTGCTGTGCAACTTCCATTTCAGGGCCAAACTCAACACTTCTGTCTGCTGATGCTGCCCCTTTGACATCTGCGGGGCTGCACCTGCTTTGCACTGGGTCGGAATTGGGATCTGTGTCTACTCTATCCCTCAGACTGGATGTAATGGTATCCTCGGGGCTTTCGAGTAGATGCACAAAGAAGCCATTTCAAAGCTGCTGTGAACTAGGCAGAATACAACGGTGAAGAGGAAGGGTCTGAGATGGGTTTCTCTTCAGGCAGGGAATGCTCCAAAATGCTCAAAAATGACGTTTGGGGGATAATTTTTCCCAGCCCTTTGTCCGTGAAGAATGAGGGCTGTGGAAGGAGGCACGCGCCCAGGGTCAGTGCCTCAGCTCTATTGTTTCCATCATTTCCATTGAGCTTATGAACCCCCATATAAAGGACTTACCTTTCACTAGTATGATTAAGAAAAGGCCAATGTAGCTTTCCCGCTCACCGGAGCATGAAGCGTGTTTAATTTAATAATGCTGATAAATCTTAAAGCCAGGAGCATTTGGCTAACACATGACCCACTTTTTCAATCAATTGGAAACATTTACATAACGGCCTGATGCAGGGTTCCTCCTGCGAGGGATGTGGAGCAGGGGATGGCAGACACCCCCACAGTAAGCACTTCCACCGTAGGGCACTTGGTGAAAGCAAAACGACAAATTTGGCCGGTCCTTAGTGGGCCACGTTACCGAGACTGCCAGCTCTCCTGCTGCCACGAGGATCTGCTTGGGTTTAAAACACCTCAGCCACCCAGCTGGGCTTTGGGGTCCATCACCCCGGTGGTAAAGCCCAGACTGCTCCAGGGTCCCCCACTCGCCTGCCGGTGGGGCTGGCACCCTGGGCTGTAGCTGCCCAGGCCACCGCAGTTGGGCAACTTGCAAAAGCAAGCCCTCAGGGTGGTGTACGGAGCAAGATGGCTTTCAAATTCTGCCTCTGCAAGTCACGAAAGCCACTGCCTGAGGATACATCCTGACCATCAGTTGTAAACAGCCTCTACCTTCCTCTGGCTCTGCTGTTGGGGATGCTCATCGGCCGGGAATGGGAGCTGCACCTCTGCATTGGCATGCACTAGTCCCATGGGTGGCTGCAGTGGTGTCACGGTTTTGTTTCTTTCCCTGAAGCAGGGCTAGATTGCTCCTGGGACAGGACATCCCTGGGGATGGCTGTCCCTGTGTGTGGCGGGGTCAGCTCGTCCATGCAGGGTCTTCAACTCCTGGCCCATCAGGAGCACGAGCAATGCTGACCTCCATAACTCAGCACGTTCATCCTTTTCAGCGTTGCTCCCCATGCACAGAAATCAGCACAGGGTCAAACAATACAACCAGTTACTTGTGTTCCTTTATTGGTTGCCTGCAGTGGGCTTGGTCTTGAAAGAGAAAGTTCCTGATCTCGCACATTGTGCTGTCCTGTGTCAGCCCAGTCCATGACTCTGGTCCCCAACGTTCTCACCTTCTTCTGAAATATTCTCATCCTCCTCACCCTTAACAGTGCCTTGTGGCTTGACATCTTCGACATATTTAATTTCTTACCCATGTGAGTTTTTACTGGTTTTTTCAGTTGTAACATCCAATGGCATCAAGTTCAGCATCTACAAGTAGGTTAAAAGCAACCTCCTTCCAGTGAGCTGGTCTCCTGTTAGCTCGGTGGGAACACCATCTCCCTGCTAACCACACAATGGGTGTTCTCCATTTTGAGTTTCATAATAACTTCTTAGACAAGGTTTTACATCAACCCCATCCCCCAGCCATGATTTGTGCATTGCTGCCTGTTACTCATCACAACTGCCTTTTTGCAACTCGAAAACTGGTTCACCCACCATTTTTTTTGTCACGTAAATCCCTGTCTGAGCAAAAGAAAATGCCGGATGCTCACGGCCAGGATAAAAATCTCCCATCTGATATATACTGAGGGATTAAATAAGGTGGGGGAAAATCACTGCAAGTCTCACAGCGTTGCACATAGAAAGGTGCTGGCACCTCCCTTCGAGACAGGACTAGTCTCCCCATCTGCAGAGACGATTCAAATGCCCAGTCCTTGCACAGAGATGCTACTAAGGTGACATCAGGAAAGAAAAGGAAGCAGTTGTTGCTGTTCTGTGCTTTATTTTTTCCCCCGTGCCTTCAAAACGTCAGTGGTGTTTTTCCCTCTAGAGGGCAGAGGAGGAGAGAGATTGGGAAGGGAAAGAAACATGACAGCACTGGGCAAACTCGCAGAGGTTTCGTTAGATACGTGCAAAGCATGAAAGTCTGGAAATTGCGTGGTCCTGAGATGCAGTGCCTGGCTGGGGCGCTCACGGGTCGGGATGAAAACGCAATCGGGACACCAACCCCGTCCTTCCCACTCCGTGCTCCTGGGGTCAGATGGGTATTTCCTGCTTATTGCAAGACTGGCTTTCGATTTTCTGAGTGTCCATTCACACCTGGAATGGTGAATTTTGGTTGGCTGCTCCAACGACTCCCTGCTCCTGCGTCCATGCTGGGCGCAGCTGCTTTTCGGCTCAGGCGGGTGAGGGCTGGCCCTCTGGCTGTGTCACCTCGGGTTCCTGAGTCTTTGCTCCCACAACGGCTTTGGCATGAAGCTGGTGGCAAAGCCACAGCAGAGCTGTGGGCTGTTCCCAGGCTTGCACCCAGCGCGGTCCCTGCAGCGAGTGGCCAGCCCAATCTGTACCCCCTTAAGGGGCTCAGCACCACCACAGCTTTCTGCAGCTCCTCCAGCCGTGGCTTTACCATGCCCTGCTGCTCTGCAGGGTCCATCCCGCACCGAGGAACCTGCTTGTTTTGAGAGAAAACCTTTCACCTCTCTGTCCCCAGGTGATACGGCCGTGGTGCTGTCTCCTCCCGTGCCAGGGCCGCCCTCCCAGCTAACGCACCTCTCCCATCCCCCAGTAGGAAATGGAGTCAAAGGTCTCTGAAGGCGGTCTGAACGTCACCCTCACCATCCGGCTGCTGATGCACGGCAAGGTAAGGGGCTCTGCTCGGGCGTCCAGACAGCCCCACGTGCCCCACCTCGGCCCCAGGTTGCCGGGAGCAGGGGTCTTCCTCTTGCTCATGGGAAGGGTGGCATGGTGGCATGGTGGCCCCTCTCACGCCTGTCCCCCGCCCTGTCCTCCTGCTGGGGATGGTGTGCACCATGTCTTTGTTTCATTATAGGGTTGGGCTGGATTGTCTTCAAGTTTTGTAATGTCAATTCCTTTATGTTTGGCTTCTTTTTTTGTAGGAAGTTGGAAGCATCATTGGAAAGGTAAGGACGTCTTTTACATGTGTATTAAACGCTAGTGCCTGCCCCAGTTGCTGCCTGTAGATGCCCTTAAATGTTTGGTGTGCATGACCTTGTTGCTGCATTCGTGAGACAGAAGTTCTGAGACACCCACAGAAGGCTCAAAGACCATTCCCCTAAAAAAACCCAACAACAATCAAACCACCAAACTTACCTAGTGCCATTTCCAGCTGCTTCACTGGGGTGATGAATGGGTGTTTATGAACATGGTACCCCCATATTTTAATCAAATGGCTAAGAGAGATGTAAAACTGTCATGCAGACCCATTTAAATTCTGCAGCACTTGTCTCTGAGGCCACGGGACACCACTTACCTTGTGCAGAGAAGCTTCACAAGGTGCTCTGCTCCCTGCTGCTCGCCACAGTGGTTTGGAAAGTCCTGGCTATACAGGATTGGGGTTTTGCTGGTTTTAAAAGGCAGGTTTATGGTGGCAAAGATTTGCAGCATGAACATCTTTCTCCTCGTGCCTTATTTTTCCATCAGCCTGTCCAGCCCTGCAAAAATTCGCCTGCTTTATATCTGGATATAAAGATATTAGATCTCTCTACAGATACTATATCAGAAACGGCTCTTTGAAGCCACGCTGAAGTGCCAGCTTTTCTCAGCATTGGACCAGTTGCTGAGCATTTTCTGTGCAGTTTTCCTCCAAATGGGAAGCACAGAAAGGAAAGGGGAGGCTGCAGTTGTGCATTAGTAGCCGTTTTGCCTGCCGTGTAGTACAGACATGGGGAGCAGGGCTGCGGTGGCTCACGCCCTCCTCTCTTCAGCTGGCCATCGCGTGGGGATGGAGGGCCAGCTGCCCAAATGTTGTTGCCATGTATTAGAGAGATGTGTGTTTGGAGGGGTTGTTTTGAAGGCGGAAGTCTTGAATTTTTTTGGCAATAGCCTGTATTTCTTCTCATTTCAGAAAGGAGAGACCGTGAAGAAGATGCGTGAGGAGGTGAGCAACCCTGCTTTGTAGAAGGATTTGTAGGAGGAGGGGAGAGGAGAGGGAAGGGCTGTGGGGCTCTCCTGCCCAGCAGCATACAGCACAATGGCCAAGAGCTGCACAGTGTGGTACGTGCAGTGAATCCCAGGGTCAGGAGACACAAGCTGGCTGTGCCCAGAGCTCTTTGGTCTTGGTTTTCTCACTCTGCACTCAAACTCCTATCACATTTAATGGGAATTTTCCAGAATTTGCTCTTAATGAAACATTGGAACTAAGTCACTCGTAAGATGATTGAGTTTGTCCAAGGTCTTTGTGCCTGCAGCTATCAAGGAGTTATCAGATCAGTAAGCAGCGCTCTTTATAAGCAATGATCCCACGAGCTGGTCTTGCTTTGGTCATGTGGGTTTGCATTGCAGTAAAAGACCTGAAGTGGATGCTTGGAAACCCACTCTGAGGGCCAGGGTAAGGCAGCACTGGAAGCACCATGGGGGAGCAGGGATGGGAGTTTTTAAGGTTAGATGAGATGTCAAGAGGCTGGCACATAGGATGCCAAGGCTGGGACAGGACCTGACTCAGAAGTGGGGCTGCCCCTCCAGTGCATCCTTGTGGGTGGCGTGGCTGTGTTTATTTTAGGGCTGCCCTTCTCTTTCCAGAGTGGGGCAAGGATCAATATCTCGGAAGGAAACTGCCCTGAGCGAATCGTGACCATTACCGGCCCCACTGATGCCATCTTCAAGGCTTTTGCCATGATTGCCTACAAATTTGAGGAGGTGAGCAAGATGAGCCCTTTCCCCCAGGGAGGCAGGGCAAAAGGGTCTGCAGCCAGACCATTGGGGGTGGCCCACCAGCCAAGCAGAGCTCCGGCATGCCCACTGCTGAGGCCAGCAGTGCAGATGGGCCTGTGTGCCTCCAATCCATGTGTGCCTGGCTGGACTTGCTTAACTGGTACATGACCTTGGCACAAAACCTTCCAGTCATCTCTAACTAGCCAAGAACTGAGCTTCAGTGAGCTTCAGAGGTCTCGCAGTTAATTAGCTGCAGGGATGCTCAGTGATGCAGCTGCAGACAGAAACCAGCCACGGTCTGGGGGACATGACCCCCTCTTTTCTGGCCCAGGGCATTCGGGTTGGCATGCATGGCCGGCCTCTGGTTGGGTACCGAGGGCTGATGCATTGCACTCTTCCTTCCCAAGGACATAACCAACTCAATGAGCAACAGCACTGCTACCAGCAAACCTCCAGTGACACTGAGACTGGTTGTGCCGGCTAGTCAGTGCGGCTCGCTGATCGGCAAAGGAGGCTCCAAGATCAAGGAAATCAGGGAGGTAAGTCAGACTTGATTTCATTATTGTATGTAATCATAGCTCCTTGGAGCCGATCTGCAAACAAGGGGGAGCTGTCTTGGAAAGGGGGATCCTTATGCTGCTAGGATCATGCATCACGTTGCTTCCCAGGATGGTCCTGCCTGATGTAGGAGCAGCATCCCATGGGACCTTGCCGGTGTGCTCCTGTGGATGCTGGCATCTGAGCTGGCATGGGGCAGTGCAGCTCTCGGGGGGCGCGTGGCATCGGAGCTGGCTGCAAGGAAAGGCAGTCAGCTGTGGGATTTCTCCTCCTCTCTCTTTCTTTTTCTCCAGTCGACAGGTGCTCAGGTTCAAGTGGCAGGGGACATGCTGCCCAACTCCACGGAGCGGGCGGTGACAATCTCGGGGACACCCGACGCAATTATCCAGTGTGTCAAACAGATCTGTGTGGTGATGCTGGAGGTACAGTCTGTGACAAAGGGGGTAAAGTACATAGAAAAAAAACCCAGCTGGCACCACAACGGCGCTGGGAGCTGTGGAGCGTGTCTCTCGTACCCTTCACCATGCGTTATTGGACCACTCATTTCCTGGTACTTCCGTTTGAAACCTACCCAGTGTGTTTTCCCCAACATTTTTGTCCGTTGTTTCTAGACTCCCACACTGGAAACCTGTCTGGTTGGATGCCCCAAAGGAGATGGTTTGTGTCATAGCAAGGGTGGCTTCAGGAGAAAGGGGTGCCAGAGGAGGCCAGGCGGGCTGGGACAGCCATAGCCTGGTGTCCCAGCAGTGCTGAGGGTGCCATTGGAACGGGATGGGGACTGCAACCACTCCACCAAGCACCTGGCCTCCTCTTCATGGGGCTTGCGGTGCCCCGTGAGGTCCACAGCTGGGAGGAGGAGGCATCACCTGTGCTGGGGAGCCAGGGCTGGGAGCACAAAGCCAGGCTCCAGCGAGGCACAGTGGGAAAGGTGATAAGGAAGAATGGTGGAGAGCAGGGCCCGCAGGGCACATGGATGTGTATCCAGAGTAGGCTTTTTCTGGGAGAAATGCTGACGAGCAGAGTTGGAAGATCTCCGGAGAGATGCTGCTGCACCAATGGCTTATTGCTGGGGATGACCGCAGGCGTGTGCCCCACTTCTATGCCTGCTGCTCCAACGGGGAGAAGCTCCAGGAGGAAACGCCTCGGGACAGAGGACGGTAACAGCCTCAGCTGCCTCCCAGAGGTGGACAGGCACGGAGCTGTGCCAGGCCTCTCCGCCTGGCTGCACAGCCTGCGTACCCCTGCCCTTCGACGGCGGGGGGGAGCGCATTTGCCACTGCAGGAGCTCCAGATGAGCATGCCAAAGCTTGGTGGAGGTGAAGCGAAACCAAAGATAAGCAAGTTCAGTTCAGCATCGGCATGGCTAAGGAGGAATCGCCACGGGCCACGTTACCCACCACTGCTGGTAGTGATGCTCAGGCAGATACACTCTGCTGCCAGAGGAGTGCGATTTTAGCCACGTGGTGACTCCAGGTTACACTCTGGACCGCAGCAGAGGTGGGCCCCAGGTGATGCTTGCAGGTGTGTTATAAAGTCTTCGGTGGCTGCTGTTCTCACAGAGAAAAGCAGGGGTTGCTGCTCCTCTATATGGCTGAGCAATGGAAAAGAGAAAAACCCATGAGTTTTCTTGCAGTCTGAAATCTGGGAAGTCCCCTATCTTTAACAGTTCGCACAGATGCTCCTTATAGCCTTCCAGTCTTAAAATACAGCAGAAATCTTCTCTCACCCCCTCCAAGATTTGTAACACAGTAAAAGAAAAAGCAGATTTGTGATTATAGAAGCTGTGCTTTGATCATAGAGCTTTCCTGCAGACCTATGCTTAGCAGAAAGATTTGGATATGCCACTTGGCTACAAGTGGACATCTAGAAGAATGTACAGGAAAAATGAAGAATTTTCCATGAGATGATAGCATAATTTAGATTGCCTATCTTTATATAGCCATAAGTGGGTCATTTCACTTCAGGTAGAACCAGGAGGCTTTTATCTGAAATCTCTTCTATGGCCTGTTAGTTACGTTCAAGAGAAATTCAACAGAGATAACTTGGGTGAGAAGACCCAGTGCACCTCGCAGCAGGATGCAGCACTAGAGCTTGACGTGCATCACTATAGCTTCTGCTCAGACCTACTCAGGTACCAGTCGGGCCACAGCAGGGAGAAGCGAGATGTCCTGACCGGCTGGAGCACAGCTGCCCCAGGTCACGCTGCCACAGGAGGAGGGCTTGGAGTCCGTACGGGTCAGTGCCTCTGCTGCTGGTGTCTGGCTGGCTGCTGACACGGACTGCTACCACCCTACAGCTCTAGCATAAGATCTCTGAAAACGCTGGTGTTGCCATCTGAGAGGGGTTTCCGGCCTCTGGCTCCTCCAGAGCTCAACACCCTGGCCAAAGTGATCACTGCCACTTGCCCCAGCAATGACGGTGCCTAGCAGCATCCACGGCACAGCCATCCCTGTCCCGGCTTGGATGGTGATAGACCAAACCAAGTCCTGAAGGTGACCTTCTCCCAGCAGTGAGGAAGATGAGATGGGTCAAAGAGCTTAAGCACCGTGCTGGGTCACTCGGGCTGCTCACTCCTTCTGATGCCTACACTCACGATGCCGTGACACAGCTCCTGGTGCTCAGCAGGGCTGGTGCGACTCTGGGGTGGGCTGTCCACATGCAAGAGCCCTTGGGATACAAAGAAAACCACCTTACGAGGCAGCTCATGGCATCCAGGCATGAAAAGCCTGGTCCGTGGATGTACCTCCCCATCTCACTGCACCTTGAGGGTCTCCTTGGGGTGTTTTGAGGAGGGCCCTGCATTCCAGCGTCAAGCTTGAGTTTAGACAAGGCAGCAACACAGTCTGTGGTGAGCAGAACGAAGGCAAGGAAGGCAGCGGAGGTCTGGGAAGCAATTTAGGGGCCCATGCCTCGTCAGGGGATCTCCTCTACCCCAGGTTGTCCTTGTTGTCCATGAAACACCGATTTGCCCCATGTTCTCCTGTCCAGAAACGCGGTTTGCTGGTGCGGGTGTTGCTGGCAGCGGCCCCGGGGGCCAAGTTCCGTCGGGTGCTTTCTAACGCTCTTTTTGCCGCCGTTTCAGGAAAGCTGTTCTAATGTTCTCTCTCCCTCTCCTTGTCCCTTTTCCTAGTCCCCACCAAAAGGTGCCACCATTCCCTACCGCCCAAAGCCCGCCTCCACCCCTGTCATTTTTGCAGGTGGTCAGGTAAGAGCCGACCCGCTTGCAGCCTCCACTGCCAACCTCAGCCTTTTACTGCAGCACCAGCCGCTGCCCGTTAGTGCACTCAGGTTTCTTGCCTTCTGACTTGCATGGTGTCATCCCATCCGTTGCGTGCCACGGCAGGTGGACTGAAAGCTCTTTGCAGAACCGCTGGCAGTTTGCATGCCCAGGCGGATGGCTTAGCTCCTGTGATGTCTGCTGGAGGATAAGGAAAGGGCCGTCCCGGGAAGACGGGACAGACACAGTTAGCTCTGCCTGCCACTCCTGCATCAACAACGGGCTGGAGTTTGCTTCATTAGACCCAAATTCAGTATTTGCCAACAGTTTCCACCGTTGAGGGAGAAAATGAGAAAAGCCTCATTGAACAAGAGGCTGTGACCAGGCTCTCGCAGTGGCTGCAAGTATTTATTTTCTGTCATCTCCAGTCCAACGTAAAAAAATAACGTTGCATAGTTGTAATTGATTTGAGATAGGAAGGGCTCATCCTGGCCCTTCCAGGAGCCTCTGTTCAGGGCAGCCTCTGTGAAAGCTTCATCCTCATCACTGGTGCTCAGCTAATTGCGGTGCTGCTTCCCCAGGAGAGGCTGTACCCTTGAGTTGCCTGCGGTGACACTGCGCAGCGCTCGGTCTGCAGCCACCATGGGGTATTGCTAGTGACCCCTGGGAAGCGGTGGCAGATATTTTCTTTGCAGGATAACCATTGCACACACATGCCATGGGAGCTGGCGGTTGTTCTGCAAACAAAAAGCGACCCCCGTGGCCCGTGATTTATGAAAGAAGAGCTGTTGAGCAGGTGGCTGCTTTTAGAAAGGGGACTTAGAATCATAGAATCATTCAGGTTGGAAAAGACCCTTGGGATCATCCAGTCCAACCATCAACCCCACTCTACAAAGT
>JAOXJK010000077.1:22383852-22400769 GCA_025774025.1 Xenus cinereus
TTCTTCCTCTGCCCCCCTCCCCTTTTTTTTTTACCTTTTTTTTTTTTAGGAACAGATCATGGATGTGGAAAATAGCCTATTGAGCCCACTTCCCCGCCTCAGAGGAGCTGCAAATGTGAGCCTTTGCTAGCTCAGACAAAATCTGCCATGCTACATTAGGCTTGATAGCAAATTTGCTACTTGCAAGCTTTTATCAAAACTGTATATCTAAAAAATCTTAATAATCCAGAGCTTTCGGTTGGCCTTCCCGGCTGCCTCCTTCCCGCCCCACTCCGCATCCCTCTCCCCGCCGGGCGCTCGGGGCTCTGCTCGGAACCAATTCCCAATTTGGGGCTCAGCAGTTTTAAAACCGAGCAAAAACAAAAAAAAAAAAAAAAAAAAAAAGGAGGAGGGAGGGGAAGAAATCGGCCAGATCTCGACGGCTGAAATTTATTCCGGTGCAGAAGATGAGCGAACGAGGCCCCCGCGCTTCCTCCATCCCGCTCCGTGACCTATTTCGAGGACTTACAAGTTCGTTTCTGAATGAACAAGCCATCCAGAGGCAGTGGAACAAATGTAACACGGCCTTCAAGGGCTCTACAGCCAGGTTCCTCGGCGGCTCTTAAGGTGCAAGGGCCGGTCAAAGATTTATTTTTATTATTTTTATTTTTTTCCCCCCTGAAATTGCTTATACAGAAAAAGTCTTTCTCCTCAGACGCTGTCTGATGTTTAACAAAGACTCTGCATATGCTGGAGCCCCCCAGTCTCATGGGGCTGCTGTAATAGCCCATCCCTTCTACCCAGCCACCAATTTTAATGAAATTTATAGAAATTTAATATCTCTGAGACCTCTTTCCTTCTGTCAAATTGGGTAGAAATTGGCCAAAGGGCTCAGAAACTACAGAGGGGAAGGAGTGGGTACGGCAGCCAGACAGGGGCTGCGTGATTACACAGTCTCCTCTCTGGAAGGATCCAAACTGAAAATCAATATCTTTTTCTTTTGTCTCCACAGGGCTTCGTATTTTGGTTGTTGGGGTTTTTTTTTTTTGAGGGCATTTTTTACAGAGCAAAATCTGCCCTTAAAAAAAACAAAAACAAAACAAAAAGCAAAAGATGCTCCCGTGGAAAATTTTCTACGCCAAACACATGATGGGAAGCTTTCAACCAGCATCGCTCGGAGCTGCAGGACAGGCTTTGGGAAGGGGATGCCACCACTCATGTCCCCTCCCCTCCTCATCACTCAACACCTGAGGTTTTCCCAAGTCCCATTCCCACCACACACCACCTGAAACTACAAGACAAGGGATGGAAAAGCAGAGAAGGTTTTGCCTCAAGGAAAGCATAGAGAGCCCCTACACATTAGAATCATTCAGGTTGGAAAAGACCTCTGGGATTGAGTCCAACCATCAACCCCACTCTACAAAGTTCTCCCCTACACCATATCCCCCAACACCGCATCTAAACGACTCTTCAACACATTCAGGGACGGGGACTCAGCCACCTCCCTGGGCAGACTATTCCAGTTGAACCCTTGCTTTTTCCACCTCATCTACTCACCTCACCAGGTGACTGAGGACCTGCCTGTAGATGCCATCACATTGTGGTGCACCGGTATCTAGCAGGAGAGGTACTTTTCTAGGAGCTCCAGCAGCTGGGTAGAGCCAGCACCACAAAGCTACAGCTAATGCCATCCAGAGTGGCACCACACAAGTTATTTCGTTTCTGCCCAAGCATAATAAATAGCAGAAGGGCAAACTAAGGCTGGGAGCAAAGCCCGAAGCATAGGCTGTTTCGGGCAGCGGGCTGAACTTGCATCTCTTAGTCCCACCAGCATCAGGAGGAGCGTAGCGTTTGGCCTGAGCAGCCATGCTGGAAAAGAGCTTTGAGTTCAACTTCTTGGTCAACTTGTCTTCTCAAAAGGGAGAGTAAGGTTGAGGTAGCCTCCCTCCTGCTGGCGAACGGTTGGTGTCTTGCACAGAAGTGATGCTGTGGGAAGGAGCGACCATCTCAAACGAGGGCTCTTCTCTGCTGCCCCCGAGGGAGCCCTGCCTGAGGAGTGGCATGGGGCACACAGGTGACAAGTCAGCGGTGCTGACAGATGCTTTGGGGTGGGTTGAACCTGCAGGAGCTCAGCAGGCCAACGGGACACGGTGGCCAATGACAACTGCCAACGGGATCAGCCCCGTTCTCCACGTGCAGTGTCAGCCTCTGCGGGAAGCCGGGGGTCACACAGGCGGGTGCTGTCAGAGTTGGGTTGCATCTGTCCAAGACACCTTCCTGTCTTTACTTAGCTTCTAATCAATTCTAATCAAAAAAACAATGACCAAATTAAACCGCCATGGAAGGGTGAACTTTTTAGGGCAGCTTCTGCCGTGTCCCCAGAGGCACACCGGTCCAGGATGCCAGCTGGCACTGGGACTGCGGTTTCTGTGTGCGGGGCTTTGCCTCCTTCCTCCTCCAGGATTTTGGGTAGTTTCCTCACACGAAGCACTTCGCTGTTTGCAAACGATACAGCAAATTCGCAGGAGTTTCAGAGGGTTTTTTTTTTTCCCTTTTTCTTGGCTACCTTTACTCTCCCTTTTTAAAGTGTTATCCATCTCTTTTGCCATTTCTTTCAGAAATCATTTGAATAATGTGTCAAGCAGTGGGATACATTTTGCTAGCTGGTTCAGTCCGAAGAGTAGGGCTCTCTAGCGCCTGGCTCTTTACCCACAGTGGTGCTTATCTTCAGGTTATTTACAAAAGAGAAAGGATCGCTAGAATAAATGTTTAAAACACTGCATAATTTGCCTGGCCGACATCTGCATGGATTTGTTAGTTACAGCTTGGTGAAAGACACTGCGGTGCGGGCAGCCTGTCCCTCTCCCCACTTTGTTGAGACACCAGCCCCCCGCTGCCTTTCGGCACAGCAATGCCTTCCACTCCTCCAGCAGAGCACTGGAATATACTGGGTAGCGTTAAAGCGTGTTAGGAGTTGTACACCTGAGGGTGCTGAGGGGGTCACTGCACTGGCTTGCTTGCCGGGGTCACGCTGAGACGCGAAGGGCAGCGGTGATGTTACTCTGCATCCGCTACACAGAAAATTCTGGTGCCGTGAATAACGTTTGTACAGTGAAGCCCAGTATTCCCAGGAATTCCCAGCGTTCCTGCTCCATGCAATTCTGTCACCTTTAAAGAGCCGCTTTCTTCCTTTTGGAAGAGCCAAGCTGAGCCCGAGCACTTCGGGTTAGGTGGCTCAGCGTGCTCCAGCTCTGATCAGAGGGGTTTCTCTCCCTCCCGTGCCACGGACTCGCTGCCCCGGTGAATTTAATGAATTTAATGCAGCGCAGAGGGGCATTTCCCCTGGGCTTGCCAGGGGACTGTGCTGGGCAACTGCTTGTTGCGCAGAAAGTGCTTCCCTCATCCCCTCAAAATTCAAAATTCAAGCTCCCCACACCCCGCTTTCACCAGCAGCAGAGCACAGGGGAGGTGTGCCAGGGGCGTAAGGCTCCGTGCCCAGGTATTTGGGGGGTCCCGTCTGGCCCTGGGCAGAGCAGGGTGGGGGCTGAGCTCCTTTTGAGCCCCTGCATTAACAGCATCTGTCCCACGTCAGGCAGAAAGGAGAAAAACCTTGGGAGAGCAGTCCCTGTGGAGAGGCATGGGGTTTTGCTGCCGCCTCCTGCCAGCCCTAATAACATTTTTTTTTTTTTCCTTTGCAGGCCTATACGATTCAGGGACAATACGCTATTCCACACCCGGATGTGAGTTTTACCCTAATTTTTCTTATACCATTTTCTGTCACCTGCATGCTACCGTTAATTCACATAATATTAATATTAGACAATAATATTAATAGCATATTTTCAAAGTAACTGGCCACGTGCAGTTTCTATAATACCTTGAATAGGCTTTTAACCTATTGGCACTAAACTTTATCAATTGTGAGGACTTGGCCTGATGCTAAATTGTTCGCATTGTTCAGTGCTATCCCTTTGTTCGGAGAGAAACTATATTCTATGCATTTTGTGCCTCAAAATGATCAAAACAAGCAAAAAAAAAAAAAAAGGAAAAGAAAAAACCAAAAGACTTTCCTCTCAATTTCCCCCTTGTCCTTAAAATGTTGGTAAGTCAAGAGCTTGTTTAGGTGCTGAGTGCTTGTTGGGGTGGGTAGGAGACAGAGCTCCAGCGGTGCGAGATTTCTTACTTGAAACCTGGGCCCCGTGCCTTTTTGGGGGTCCTCCTCCGAGTGACCTGGAAGCAGGTGCTGAGGCTGGGCAAAATTCCACCCACCTCTCCTGGAGGGACGGAGAGGATGGCCGCCCTCCACGCTTCAGGGTTTACGCCTCGCCAAGGGCTCTGCGCCTCCCCCCCCGGGGGGAGCTGGACCCCCCCAGGCTGAAGCGATGGTCCCGGGTTTGCCAGCTGTCTCGCTGGCTTTGCCTTTCTGCTGCCCTGGGGTGGCATTAGGGGCACGGTCCCCGTTTCGTCTCGCGCTCCTCGGTGCGGAGGCAGGCGCCGCTCAGACTTGCAGCACGGATCAGTTTTGCTGAGGCTTGGATCCCCCTGCTCTCACCCCCCAGGAGGGCCAGGGAGCCACAGCACGTTTGCAGGGGGGACACGTAGGGGGACAACTGCTGACATGCCTGTGTGTAAAAGTACCAACAGAAGTAGAAAATGGGTCTGTTTTCAAGCAGCAGTGAAGCACTGCAATGCCAGCAGCTCCTCGCTGGCAGCAGACAACTGCTCGGCTTCTGGGGGGTCGTCACGGCTGACACACGCCGGGGGGCTCTTGAAAAAAAAAGCTGGGGTTTTCTAAATGTGTTTCAGAGGGAATAAAGTCCCCAAGAAGCCCCGCTTGCAGTGGCCTCTTAGCGCTGGCACACCTGGGAGCCGGGTCGGCGGCGGGAGCTGAGCACAAAGTGTCGCTCCGGGGATGTGGCCCTGGTGTGGTCTGGGTGGAAAGCCTCCACCAGCCGTCACCCTCATGGGGAGGGTACGGTGCAGGTCAGCCTTCCTCTTTCTAATGGGTGTGTCGGGTATTAAATCGTGGGATTACCTCTCGCACGACTGAGAACGGGGCAAGGCTGTTCCACACGATGAACGCGAACTCCCCATGGGAACGGATAGGAGCTGTAGGCTGGATTTTGGTCTTACGAGCGGTGATTTCACCCAATTTAGTGGAGGCTAGGCTTTGGCTTTCCATGCGACACCAGTATGTATGCTCTTCGAATAGCCTACTGTGATGGTTGGTCAGAAATATTCTTGTGTGCACTTCACTTTTGCTCCCTAGGCGGAATGTAACTAAGTACACCTGCGTATTTAGCGAGGGTAGATCGATATATTCTTTCTCCCAGTTTTCCTTTGCGAGCGGTGGCAACAGCTTAGTGTTTTCCGTGGTGTTATACTCCTCTGATTGTCAGGAGTGAAATATATTTAATACATTTGCTGGCTGCGCTCTGCCCTACTCCCAGCAGATTTTCTGAGACCTGGAAAAAGTCGTTCATACAGGGGCCATGTGCTCCGTCCTTACGATCACAGCTCTCTCACAGGGATCGGTCATTTTAAACACTGCTCAGTGCAGAAACCAGTCTTGAACATGATTTTAGACCATTGCCCTTCTCTCACAGGTGTCTGTGTTTAGCGGATGCCTTTTGCAGACCCGTGGCTGCAGAGCGGGCAGAATTCTGAATGCCAAAGCTAAAGTGTGAGCTCCTGCCTTGATTTTATCCCCTGGGAAAAACCCCCCAGAGTTTTGGCTCACAAAAGGCTTCAGCATCGCCCGGCTCCTCGTAAGCTATTCCAGATGCGATGTGTAGCTGCTACCTGCCTTCAGAGAATTTGGGGTGGGAGATGAAAGGATGGCCATGGCAACCAGGAGTCCAGGGCTCTGAAATACACGTCAAGTGCAGGAATGCTCCCAAACCAGGGCATCACCTCTGGGTGTGCCGCCTGTTGGCTGGCAGCCGATAAGATGTAACCGGGCATTGCTGCGGGAGGCTGGTGATGCTCCGTGTGGCTCTACGTTGGTCCCAGACCTGTCCTGTCCTGTCCTGTCCCTCCTAGCGGTGCCGGTGGGGGAACTCCCCTCTGGTCTACGGGGAAAACCAGAGGTTGAAGACGTGGTCTCAAGGCTTTCCAGGAAATGGGAGAGGAGGCATTTTGTGCACTGCAAGCATTCACCCAGCAGCTTTCGCTTTAATGCCCAGGCTTAGCCATCCTCTCCTCCCGCAGGCTTTTTTCGTTGCTGTTGTTATGGGTCTTTGCTAAATACCGTCATCCAAGCTATGTCTTAAAAAAACCACGCTAGATCAGAATGAGAAAGGGTTTGGGTGTTTTCCCCCTTGGGCGAAAGTGGGACCCCTGGGACAGGGTTGGTGCTCCTTGGCAGTGTGTGCAAAGGGGCAGGAGGCTTCGTCTGGAGCCCGGCCGGCGGGACAGGGTGTTACACAGGGTGTAACGAGGTGTAACGAGGAGCTCCGCAAACAGGGTGCTCCTGGGTTTAATTTGGTAAGAAAACAGGAAAGTTCTTAAATTAGGAAGCAGTGGATGCCCATGTCCTGCGGGAGCAGCGGCATGCCCGGTCCTATCCCGACCTGATTGTTTCGGCAGGACCCTCTTGTAGCAACACCTTCATCTTGTTTTCCACGCTGCGCCATGTGCTTGTGCCTCCTCTCTCAGGGAGGTGAGACCTCTCCCCCAAGCTGGAGGAGGCCGAAGGTCCTCACAGCTCTGCCAGGGCAGGGCTCCCTCAGGTACCTCTCTGGGGGCTTGCAGGCATTTCCCCTCCCCGCCGCCTCCCTCCGCTCTCTCCCCCGGGTTGCTCAGTCCCCCCGAGTCCGCTCTCTCCGGCGCTTCCCCCTCACTGCTGCCAGCCAGACCTCCCCGCGCCCCCTTCCCCAGCCACGCTGCAGGAGCGAGGACCTTTTTGAGTATTGTTTCCCCCCAAAATGTGAAAATAGTGACTCCTGCCTCTCCCTCCCCGGGGACGGGCTGGGTGCATCCAGCGGTGTGCGTTTGGGGGAGGATGCGATCCTGGCAACCCCCTGAGCACCTGTGGGATTGGTGAGCGGGAGGTGATAAAGACTCTCCCTCCTGCCAGCTGCTGGACTTCACCCCGGTTTGGTTTTGTTTTATTGTGGTTTTGTGGTTGGTTTTTTTTTTTTTACTTTGGAGCAGGAAAACAGAGCACAAAATGTATTCCAAACAAACTCCTCTCTACGCAACTGCTTCCTGACAGGGCGTGAAAACCCACCCGGTACAAGAAGGGGTAGAAGGATCTGAAATACCTACTGGTGATGGCTTAAGCCCAGATTTCCCTGTCCTGCTAAGGGCTTGAGCTCGTAACGAGCTGATGTTAAGAGCCGCAGTTTATCCATCTCCCAGAGGCGTTTCCCACCAGAGGCGCAGCACAAGAGGGTCTGCTGCAGGGCCATGTGGTCGTGGTGCGGCTCCAGCAACACAAAGAGGGTCTTCTGGCTGCTGGCACACGGTGGCCACCGGCCCGAGAGTGCCTTTGAGATGGCTCCTCTGCTCTAAACCTGCCGGGAAGGGAGCAGCAGCCGGTGGTGACAGGCTGCAGGGTGCCGGAGGGGAAGGCAGCGTCTGGAGGCGCGGTGGCAGCAGCCGGCCATGGGCCGAGGAGGCGGCGGGCGCCTGGTGGGCGAGTTGAACCGTTTGACGAGGGGCAGAAACTAAGAATGGGCTTTTTTGCTGGTATCGTACTTCAGACCCTGACCAAGCACTTCTGCAAAAGATTTGGGCTTTATTGCACCTTACCCAGGCCAAGTCCTTCTGCTAATGTCTTTGCCATGTCTCACCATGGCTTCCTGGTTTGGTTTTTTTTTTTTTGGTTTGTTTTCCTTTTTTTTTTTCCTTCCGTTATAATTTTGTTCTTGATTTTCAGTGTGACTTGTTGTGCTCTCTGACAATAACCTTCTTAGCTCTAATGTCCCTCCTACCCCTCAGCAGTTGACCAAGCTCCACCAGTTGGCTATGCAGCAAACCCCCTTTACTCCCCTTGGACAGACCACCCCCGCTTTCCCTGGTACGTACCCACACGCCCTTTCTAGATATCCTTCTTCTTACCTGTAGAGTTTCTCTCTCTTTCTAAACTCATGCTATTTAATGGAAACAAGCAGGGCAAGCGAAACGGAGGTTGCAATTTCCACGGGGAAAGGCTAACAGGGAGACAGGACAGATGTCTGGGGATTGTGGTCCTCACAGGCGACCTCTCAGCGGTTAACCATGCACGCCTGGACTGCTCTTGCGAAGCCACGCTTACCTTGCTCCCAGCTTTGCTGGCTTTCCCACCAGAAGTGATGAGCACCAGTCCCATCCTCCCCTGCCCAGAGGAGGTAGCATCCCCTACTGTGCACTGGTCCGGACCCTGGTGGGACATCCCTGCTGTCCCAGGGGGAACAGCTTGGCGCCAGCAGGGGATGCTGCCCCGGTGTCTGCAGGGAGCGGTGCCGAGCTGGGCAGGATGCGACCCCGTGCTGGGGAGAGCGATGGGAAGGAGCTGCGGTGGCATGGAGCCGCGTGGATGGGAGGACAGCCAGACGTGGTGTGGCTCAGCAGCCTTGTCCCAAAGGCTGGCGTTTTCACGGTGACCTGGGAAGCAGATAGAGGACAGGGGATGGAGATACTTAAAGTACCTTTGTTTACTCACTGGTTGAAGTGCCGGTTGGAAATGCCTTTTCTGACAGTATGTTCATCATATTTTGAGCTTCCTAGATGAAGTGACATTGCTTATCTCCTCGAAGGCAGAAGCATTAAACCTGTTTCTTCTTTGCTCTTCAGGAGAAAAGCTGCCCTTACATTCCTCCGAAGAAGCTCAAAATCTGATGGGCCAATCATCAGGTAAAACACAAAGCTACAGGGAAATAAGCAGGCTTCTGTTGAAATATATTTCTTAAGTAGGACTGTGCCATTGTTGTGCTCCTAGATAAACTGTGGTATTTCTGGAGAAGATGGCAGGTTTTCCTGGTGGGCATGGAGAGACCAGGCAGCGCTGTGCCTACCATTCTCCTTTGTACAGTATTGCAGAAGAAAAGTGCCTGGAGTTTATTGCTTAGTTTTTTGATGTTTATGTATAACTGCTATCCGTGTAATGGAAAGACATCAGAGTCATCACCCTTATTCTTTCATTTAATTTTGCATAAACTTTGTTCAGAAACAGGAGAAAAATGCCCGTGGGAAAAGAAACAAGATACAATTTTAGCCGGCTCTAAGTCATCCAGGGTGAGCTGCATTTTTAGTGGAACAGGACCCCAAGGAGCCAAAGCATGGCTGTAATCTTGGAGAAATTTTGATGTCAAATATCCCACATGTTCATCCACATGTGCCAAACGAGCTTATATTTTATAAACTACTGTTGCTTAGAGAAGTTATCTTGAGACCTGGTGGCTCACAGGTGATGTGAGCCAGACCTCCCCTGGGCACACGCGTGCTCTGTCAGGGTGCATCACATTGCACGCCTCAAAAGAGTCTGGAGACATCGCCTCACAATGAAAGCAAATGTAGCCCAAGTAAATAGACCCCACAAGACTACAGCAAAAATAAATTTCATGATGCCAACCTGCACAGCCTTGTTTTCTGCATGCCCTTTTTTGCCCTTTGCAGTCACCCATGGCACTAATTCCCACCCTGGCCAAGCACTCGGATTCCTGCCATTACAGCCATGAGGACTTCATGTGCGTATCAGAGGGGGATGACCTCGTATGCTAAAATAAATGATCTCCATGTAATGGAGAAGGTTGTGGCCATTCCTGTGCAGCCATCGTGGTGCAGGGGGTGATGCAGTACCACAGCTTTCGGCAGCAGAGAGGCGGGGACACCCACAGCCTAGAGGACATGTCTTTATATTAGGTGCAGTCGGTCTGTCCCTAGACTTCTAGAAGGCTCAGCATGAAAGATGGTCCAGGGCTGGTGAAACATCTCTTCCAGTGCAGCGTGCTGTACGGGCAGCGCATTAAGCATTGCCCACTGTATAAAACCTGGACAGGAGCTGTTTTGTGCAGGCTTTGGGCATTAGTACACCCATCAGAGGTGACGGAGGGTGTAGGGCTGCTGAGTAGAAGATTTGCATCCCCAGCTGCTGCATTTCCCCTCCTCTGTGTGCTCCCAAGTGAAAAATGCGGTAAAGAGACCTCCTGAAAGCAGATGCTTGCATGATGGACCCAGGCGTTCTGTCTCTGTAAGGGAGGTGCGGCTGGGAGGGGCATTTGGGAAAGCACAGGAATCATACAAGAGCACGTTGGAGATACCGGGTATTCTCCTTTCTAGTGGTGATGCTGAAATGGGATTGCAACATAAAGCTTCCCTTTAGTGTTTTAGAAACCTTGCTTTGACAGTGCCGGTACCGACAGACATCAGTTCAGACCTGCCGGGTTTTAAAACCTATGTGGCTGTTGCTGGCAAAACTGGATGTGAGGTCCTCTTGTGTGCTGCAGAGGGTCTCGATGGAAATACAGGCCAGAAGAACTTGGCTATTGCTTGGAGGAGTTGCTCAGCATGGTGGAGGCAGTGGCACGCAGCGTGAGGAAGCCCTGCTGGCTTGGGTGACTAGGAATTTGGTGCTGCTGCTGCAGCAGCCCAGTGCTTCAGTGTCCTTGTACTTCTTTTCTCTGCCCCCCTTCGTTCTGCACAAGTGTCTTGGACTCTCGCACATGCTGCTCTTAAAAGCCTTCCTCGGTAGTTCGTGTCATATGGATAAGGGTTTTTTTTGCAATGACTGCAAATTCCCGTCGGCCACCAGACTGCAGACATCTGCGAGACATCTGCCTCGCAGATTTGCAGGAGGACATCCCTGCTTTAGGACTGAGGTGATTTAATACGGAGACCTGCGGGAGAGGCAGGCTTCAGCCTGGCCTAGGAGAGTTACGGCGTGGTGTCCTCTTCCCTCTGTAGCCTGCTGGCTCCAGCCTTTCCCACCCCACAGGAGAGTGCCCTTCCTGGCACAGGAGAGGCTGGGAAGAAGCATAGTGTTGCCTCCACTCCTTGCTGTGTAATTTTGTAGGGAAGCAGACTCTAAATCTCCATCCTGTTTGCTGTGCTTTCCCTGGGGAGTGAAAGGGGCCGTCAGTCCTGGGCCCAGCTGGCATGCGTGTTTTAGCAGTCTGGCTTAAATGCAGCGTGGAAGTCCGTGGGGTTTTATCTCGCAAAGTACTTTGCGGGCTGCCCCGTGCTAGCACCGCCGGATTCCCCGAGGAAACCGGTTTTTGGGGCACCGAGCTGCTGTCATAACCGAGCAGCTCCGTGCTGCCGTCTCCGGGTGGCCGGGCAGCCCTCCCGCTGGCAGGCTCTCTGCCTCCAGGCCTTGGCTCCCCAGGCTGCTGCTGCCTGGGGGAGGGAAGGTGCTCTTCCCACCTCTGTCAGACGCTCCCCAGCGATGCCCGTGGGATCAGCGATGGATCGCTGATGGATCAGCGTGGGAACAGCGGTGCCGTTCCCAGTGGAAGGACGGAGGGCGGGAAGTGAGGCACTCACGGGGCAGCACCTGCCAGGCCAGCTCAAGGGATGTAGGAGAAGTTGGCACCCAGCTCCAGCAGAGTCAGGTAGCAACCATCTTCCTCCTCCTTGTACCAGAGTGTGTGATCCCCTTCCCCTCCTCACCCCGGAGCAGGACACAGCCTTTGCGGTGTTGACTGTTGCAGGAAAGCAGCGGAGCTCCACCACGCTGCCTCTTCAAGCTATAACCATTTTCCCTTGCATATGCCCAGGTTTGGATGCCAGTCCCCCGGCCAGTACTCATGAACTCACCATTCCCAATGATGTAAGTAAATCCAAGTTCTTCCTTGGTGTGTGTATGTGTGTATACACATATATATATATGTATCTCTGCGTGTGTGTGTATATATATATATGTACAAGCTGCAGGCATATGACTTTGTTAAATATGTCTAGAGATGCCCCTTCACCAGGTTCACTCATGCCACGTGCAGTCTGCTGGAGATCAGCCCGCAGCATAAAGCACCCCTTGGACTTTACCCCGTCAGTAGCTTTCTTAGGAACAATCTTCCTTAATGCTCCTTTTCCTTTCCAAGTGAACTCAGTGCTCATGAAACATGCCCAGTTGACAGCACTGGGAAGGGGAGAGAGGTCCTGAGCCAGCCCTGATCAAACTATAATTCCTTAGCCTGGCAGATCTGTGACGATGTTCCAGCTCAGGTGTAGTTACTGGGAGGAGTGGGGTGGGGGGGAGTGTTGAAGAGGAGGTAAGTAAATAGTGTTTCTGATGCCACAAAGTGCCACAGAAGCGTCTGAAGGATGCTGCGTCTCATCTTAGTACTGGTGGCAGGCAGCTCTTGGGTCTTGCAGATGGAGGCATTGTGATAAAGTGGATGTTGGACTGGGATATTTGCTGGGAGGAGGCTGGAGTCACGCTGGGCACTGAGCGGTGTAAGGAGGGTGCTTGGGGATGATCAGGCGGGAGGAGGAGGGATGGAGAGCCCAACACAGCCGGCACCTGGATCAAAGGGTCTCACTCGCTTCTGGACTGGCCTACCAGTTCCATGGGTTGATAACTAGCCTGCGCTCAAATCATGATCAGGGCCAGCGGTCGCATGACTTCCAGTCTCTGTCCCTGTCGCCATCACCTACGAGCACCTTCAGCCCATCCTCATCAGGAGTTTCTGGACTGGGTCGGCAGCTGTTGCCACTTCTTCCTGCTGTTCACTAACACACGGCAGCACGAGGGAGAAGCCTGGCTGCAGCTCTTGGGCACCTCCGCTCCTCCAGGATGCAAGCCCAGGCCTCCTTCCACCCAAGAGACACAGCAGTGAAACAGTTTCTGATCATCTGCCGGCTGAAAACCTTGGAGATGCTTCACCCTGGGGCCAACCACCACGGGAGGGCTCTGCAGAGGAGCCCGTGGGAGATGGTGGCAGGGCTAATTGTGGGTCTCCTTCTGTCCATCCAGCAAGGAGCCCCCTCCAGGATGGGGCTGCGGGGAGCTGTGCAAGTACTCCTGAGGTTGCAACAGCCATGTCTGTCAAGTTTGGGGGACCATGGCCTTGGCAGCAATGAGAGCATCTTCAGGAATACCAAGTGACCCCTTGCAAAGGAACCTTTCCTCCCCTCTAATATGTTGAGGGACCTGCCACGGGACCTGGGAGCACTCAGAACATTCTCTCACTAAAAGCCCAGCTCTCATCAGACCTGTGCAGCATTAAATGTCATCACCTGCGTCTTTCTGCCTGCTGAAAAATGCCTCCTTAGCTCTGCCTCCTATTGTTTTGAAAGCTCTTCAACACTCGCTGCCACCTCCCCTGGAAGTGGAGGACAGGTTCGGGTTTCTTAAAGCAAAGGATCTACAGATGTGTTTCAGTGATTGCACTGCAGTTCAAGGAAATCTGATGATATCCATCTTGTTGCTCCTCTGCTGTGCAGAGATGCTTGGATGTTGATGAACATCTCTCCAAATAGCTCTGGCTCCTTGGATCTCTCCAGCAGTTTCCTGGCTGTAAGGGATTTTCATTTGCTGAAGCATCTCTGAGTTGTTTCTGCGCCTTGAAGACCAGGATAGATGGCTGTTTGGCTGAACATCCTACTGCAGCCCCTGACATAGTTGATACCCTTCCGGTGCTGCAGTGGGGTGTATATTCAGGCCCATATGGGACAAACCCCATGGTCTGACAACAGGACCAGTGAACATTTGGAGGAGCAGTTGTCTCTACTTCTAGTCTCCACTTCTACAGTGACAGAAATCCAGCAGCTGCCAAGATGAATGTTCCACGTATAAAATTACCAGGTGCAACTTTGGAAAGGAGCTTAAATGCTGATGATCAAGAAAGGCATGCAGAAACACCTCATGCCTCGGTTGGTAAAGCTGGACATCTCAGTATATGGGCTTGAGGGAACCAGAGTTTGATGCACAAATGAGCAAGAGCAAAGATGAAGACCATTGAGGAAATTAAAGCCGTTGAGGATCATTGAGGAAATTCAAGCCTCCAGCTGGCTCTAGTTTTTTCACAAGAGTGTGAAAGACATTTTTTTTAAGTAGGATTCTCCTCTTCTTCTGCTGGTGTCACAGCCATGTGGTGCTCTCCTGTCAATGATGTGCACGCCAGCAAGCCCTTACATTGCACCGAAAGAGCTAAGTGGGTAACAGAGGCAGCGAGGGTGTCCCAGCAGGGTAGAAGAAGTGTGGGATGGGGTGAGCAATGTGAAACCATCAACGGTGTGTGGCTGCACCAGTTGATGAGGGGCCTCTTGGAGTTGGGCTGTCCCTGGGAGAGTTGGCGGGCTTGTTTTCTTCTGGTAACGCATCCTGTATAATCACCTTCAGGTTTGCTGTCATTGGCAAGGGGATAAGTGCAGAGCACAGTCTGAAACGTGACTTATTCACATCTTTGTAAAACATTGACAAATTATTAGGCCATGATTATTATTATTATTACCGAAATGAGCCCAGTATAACACCTCGCCCTTCTTGAAGCCCTCTGAGGTGCTGGGCATCATGGCGGATAGTTGAAATTTGCCCCCCAAGGAGGGGTCTGGGCAGGCTGCTGGACGTGTCCTGGGAGGACCGTGCTCGCGTGCAGGTGGGATTCACCCCTGGGCTGTCCCTCTCATGTTTTCATGAGCATTAAGGTCACTCGTGCCCCAGGGCGGAGGGAGGAAGGCTTCTAGCCGGAGCCGTGCAGTTGTGCTCACGTCCTGCCAGTGACTGCCAGAGCTGTCACTTCTCAGACGTTCCCTCCGTGCTTTTTTTCTAGCTAATAGGCTGCATAATTGGACGCCAAGGGACCAAAATCAATGAAATTCGGCAGATGTCAGGAGCGCAGATCAAAATTGCCAGCGCCACGGAAGGGTCATCGGAGCGCCAAATTACCATCACAGGAACCCCTGCAAACATCAGCCTCGCTCAGTACCTCATCAACGCCAGGTGAGACCCCCCCACCGACCTCTGCTGCCTCCCACCACAATCAAACCCGTCCTGCTGGCCTGGGGGGAGCAGCGCTCGCTCCCAGCACTGCGGGCCAGGAGGGGTTTCCTGAGGCTGTCTGGGACGGATGGTGGCTTGCTGAGACCTCTGAGCGGGGACCAGATGTCACCAACGGGACCTCTCCCCCCAGCTGGCACTTTGGCTGGGAACTGGGAGCTGCTTCGCCGCCGGCGGAGTGGTCGCAGGTTGTGCCAGTCGCCTGCCCACCCACGCACGACCCTGGCTCAAGGATTTTGCTTGTGGGTGGGCAAAATCGCCACCGTCTTTCCCTGTGGACGAGGCAGGGGACGGGGACAGGGACGGAGCTGAGCCGGTGGTGGGAAGGCATCACTTGGGACCTGCTCGCTGGGATCCCAGCATCGCTTACTGCCACCTCAGAGCCTCCTCCATGTGCTTCCAGGCCTCCCAAAGGCTTTCCTCCATCCAGTGAAAATAATCAGTCCAATAAACGCAAGACGTGGGAATGGCCTGATGATTGCTTCCTTTTCATGCTAAAAAGGTTGGCGCAGAAGGACTTTGCAGGGGCCGAGCACCTCTGCCGGGGGGCGATGCTGCCTGTGCCGCGGGCGAGCGGGGGTCTGGCTTAGGACTGCGAGGGGAGGTGTCGCTGGAGAGGGGCTGGGGAGCAGCTCCGTGCCGGCAGCGAGCCGTGCCCGGGGTGCTCACACAGATCTGTTTGCCTGCGCCTATGGACTCGTGGACGGGGAGTTTGAGGGGAGAGAGAGAGGGTCCTTTTGCCGGCTTCGCGCCCGCCTGGCATGGCTGTGCGAGCGGGGGCCATCCACCCACCCGTGCCCTCCTCGGCGGGCAGAGCGTGTGCCGCACCAACAACTGCCAGAAGGTTCCAGGGGACGAGGGTGGGCTGTTGGTGACTCCGACGTGTGTTGGTGTGTGGGCTGGGAGCACCGGTGAGGTCTGTATGTGCTTTCTCCTCCTTCCACCCAACCCACCCCAGCCCCGACCTGCAATGGACCTCCACCATCCCATCCTGCCCCACTTGCCCCTCTGCCCACACCTCTCCAGCCGCTCAGGAGAGGGACCGGGCCAGCCTGCGGGCATGGCCAAGTGGCTTTCCCTGCGGCTCCTTGCCAATCCCTTCCACCTCTTGAGACAAGAGAGAGAAAGAAAAGAAAAACGAGCGGCTCTTCGTTACTGGGAAGGGCTGGCTGAGCTGCACCCTGTGCCGTGGCAGAGGCAGAGATGACCTGGCAGCAGGCAGGACAGGGCACAGCTCAGCCTCTCCCGTGGTTTCGAAAAGCAGAGCAAAAACGAAGAAGCCGGGGGAGCCGGGACATCTGCCTGTCCTCCATGGAAGGGATGCTCGTGGAAGTGAAGCCGTGTGCTGAGGTGTCTCCTGCCAGCACACCTGGTGGGTGGCACCTCTGCCACAACGCGGTGCCAGGGCCGGGCATTATCCGGCAGCAGCAAGGAAAGGGGAAGGCAGCCGCCCCTTGAGCTGGCTCTGTGCTCCAGCTCCCCATGCCCTCCATGAGGATCCCCAAGCCCCGTGTGCTCAAGCCACCCCGGGTAGCTCTGCCCTTGGTCTGAGCGGGGCACGGGCAAGAGGAGGAGCACTGCCCTGCAGGGGCTCCGTTTTCTTTTCTGCTCCAGTTATTAAGCGCTTGTTTTTGTCTCCCCCCCACCCCTCTCTCTGCCCCTGTCTATTCTAGGCTGACGTCTGAGGTCACTGGAATGGGCGCACTCTAATTTCCACCCACCATCCTCCACTCCGCACCACCCGACCCTCTCCAGCCACCGGCACTCCACCCAGCCTGTACTGCCTGTACATTTACCGTCTTCCCTTTGCCTCCACAGATACTCTTTTCTTTACTAACGAATATATATATATATATAAAAATAATCACGCGTATACACACACTGGAATGTTTCTTTACGAGCTCCTTACTGTGCTCCTGAGGCTGCTCCCAAACTCTTTGGTTATGGTCCTTGTTTGCAGCGTACGGTGTAATTACTTCATCTGCTTTTCGCGGGGTAGGGAGGGGGGGGGGGTT
>JAOXJK010000077.1:22410286-22427991 GCA_025774025.1 Xenus cinereus
AGGGCACATTGCTGGCTCATGGATAGTTTACTATCCACCAGGACCCCCAGATCCTTCTCCTCAGAAGTGCTTTCCAGAAGATCCACCGCTAACCTGTGTTGGTGCCTGGGGTTCTTCTTCCCCAGGTGCAGGACCCTACACTTGCCCTTGTTGAACCTCATTGGGTTCTTCTCTGCCCAACTCTCCAGTCTGTTCAGGTCACACCTCGTGATGATCAGAAATGGAGCTTCCAGTTAACCCCTCCATTCTGCCTATCACCCTGATGCAGCTGGGGGGATCTCCATCCCCAGCTGGTCCATCCCCAGGGCTGAAATGAAGCCAGACAAGAAGGAGAAGCCAGCATTGCCTGCCCAGACCTCTCCCTTGTGGGGAAACAAAGGCAAAAATGCCTATTTTGACCTTTTCCTCCGTTTTTGAGTTTTATTTTCCACAATGCATGTCACCTCTGCTCCAGTTTGGCCTTGCAAAGGGGCTGTGGGCAGGCAGGCAGCCCCTCTGGGTTTCTGCAGCTGACTGAGTTCACGCGTTTGTGCCAGAGGCTGCTTTTCACCCCTGCTCCCCAGAGAGCACTGGCCCCAAATCTGTATGGGCGCCGGTGCTTGCCCGAAGAACCTCCAAGTGGGAAGTCATCCTCCTCTTGTCTGTGCCATCCCTGGCACCCCCTTCGCTGGGGGCCCAGCCCCATGGCTGATCGCACTGGCCCTGTATAGAGGTGTCAGCCTGTGCCACCCTCTGGGGAGGTCTTGGTCAGCTCGTAGTCAGCGTTATAGACCCACAGGCAAAAAAAGATGCTCATTCTCAACCCGTCACAGAATCTGTATCCCAGAGCACCACCGTCAGGAAAAGCCACCCTTGCCAGCTTGCAGAAAGCCAGGGAGTTTCCACAGTAAAAAGTCAGCTGTTGCCATCCTCGAAGGCATGCTTTTAAGGTGCTGGTGCCATCCTTAAAAGCATCTTGCCTGAAATGGGAATTTGCCTAGAAAAAAATCATTTTTCTCCTGCTCTTCTTCACAAATTTCTTTATTTTGCATGAGGTGACACAGCAAAGGCAACGTTTGCCGGGGACTGGAGATGCACACTGCTACTCGTGCTGGCTCCTGTAGTTTGTCAGTGCCCAGCAGCCAGCCTGCATCAGTGCCTGGCTCAGGGAAGCCACAAAGCCACCTGCAGCGTGCAGCTCTATGCCTGGCACTCACTTTTCACTAAAACCCAGGTTTTCTGGGTTTCTTCTGCCCCATCAGCTGGTCATATGCTTTGGCTTAGAGAAAAATCCCTGCCCCATTCCTGTGCCATTCCTCAGGGCAGCGGCACCGTGGAGAGGGTCTCCACAAGAGGGTCTCCCAAAGCTGTCACCAACTGAGAATGATGCTCCAGGAAACATGGGCCAGCCTGGCTCAGGAATCCTTTCCCACCTCCCTGCGAGCCACAGGCTATCCATGAGCACCTTGTGTGGCCGTACACCCTTGCATGGTCATTGGAGACACTGCAAGAGATTGAGACAGCCCAGGCCTGAAACAGCCCCGGGGAAGAAGCTGATAGAGCTGTGAGTGCAAACACCTGGGGCTCAGCCCCAACTACTGGTGCCCACCCAAAGGGCTTGAATCTCTGCCCAGGCTGGAGAGGTGGGATGTAGAGGAATGTTAACCACCCAGGTCCCCTTCACCTGCATGCACCGGCTTTTCCTCTGCCAGATGCATCAGCTGAAACACAAAGTACCTGTGCCCCTGTTAAGGCGTTAAGGGATGCAGACACCCCACACTCCTCCTCGTTGCACCCAGCCTGCTGCTGCAGACAGAGCTCAGTGGCTTCCTCCTGAGAAGATGTTTGGAGATTTGAAACAGCCTGTTTACCTTTGGCTGTTCCTCTAAAAAAAAAAGCAGTGAAGGAGAGATGCTTATCTTTATGACCCCCTGGGATTTCCCTTGCTGGAGCTTGTGCTGGGGGCCTCTGGTTTGCCATCTCCTCTGTAACCTTCTCTGGATTTTGCTTCTGCTCCAGGATGGAGCAGCTCAGCCTCCTCTTGTGTGCCCCGTGTCCCTGCCCCCTAGCCTGCTTGGTGGCTTGATATCTTTTTAAAAGTGGCTGCTTGTGCCCCTTTGCAGAGGGGTTGTGCTGGAGACCTCCATGGTGGGGTGCCTGTCCACAGGACCAAAGGCTGTCCCCCAGTCAAAGAGCTCTGCTGCTCCTCCTCATTGATGGAGGATGGAGGAGGACAGCTGTCCTCCCTGCTTCTCCTCCAGCTCAGCATTGTTGCTGCAGTTTCAGCCATGGCTAAGCGCAGAGAAGGGATGGGCAAATGGGCTTGAGGACAGCAAAACGGATGGATGGTTTACATTTGCTCTTCGTCATCTGCAAAAGATCTGAGAAGGATGCCTGGCACTCCTCAGAGTGGGCTGGGAAGGTGTCCTTGCCAGGAAGGGTAGCTGACTTGTTTTGTACTTCCAGGAAAAAGCTGCAGGCTGGGTCTGGCTCTGGCTCCGGTGTAAAGAGAGCTCAGCTGCAAGCCTTGCTGCACCCTAGGACTGCTCTCGAAGGGCACAGCCACCCCAGAAGCTGTGATGGCTGCTGAAGTGACAAAAATAATGAGTATAAACAGTGCATACTGAAAAAACTGGGAGCAGAAACAGTCTGGGCATGGGCTAACAGGGACCTCAGGGAGTTTGCCAGACATGTGGAAGCTCCTGGGTAGGGGTGGATCATCCCTCTGAAAAGCATGGAAAGGGGTCGTGCTGGCTCTGCACTGCTCTGTATGTACCATGAAGCCAGCTGAGGTACATTTTCTGGAGAGTATCCAACAAGTAAGATAGACCTCTGTGCTTCCTTGGGGCTTGCCGCAAACATGGAAGGAAAATGAAAGCATGTTTAGGGGAGTGGAGAGCACTCCAGAGCAGGCAGAAATGAATTGAAAGGCAATTCGGGATGGTGTTTTGGCTCCGTGGGAGAAGAGTTGAGCGCCGCTGCAGCTCGAAAGACAAGACAAGCTGGTGGAAAAGGGGTGAGGGATGAAAGGAGAAGCCTGGCGCCGCATGAGCATCAGGGGTTTTGCTGCGTGGTTTCAGTAGGGGACAGGGAGCGCTGCCAGCCTCGTGCCACCCCTTCTACCCGAGGGTCGCTGGGACCAGTCCTGGTTGCTGTCTTGCACCAGCGAGCTACCGAGCATCCGCACGGATGCGGAGAAGGGGGCTTAGAAGTGGCGCTGCAACCCGTTGCAGGGGAAAAGCAGGTTTTCTGCCTGGGTAGCTCATCTCTTTGCAGTTTGGTGACGAGGGCTGGCTTGGCCTCTGCAAACCACAGGGCAGGGGAGCACTGTGCCACCCCATGGTGTGGGGCTGGGCAGGAGTGGTGGCAGGCTGGGAGGAGCACTTCCAGTCCCCCCGGCTGGAGCCAGGGCTGCGTCTGGCAGCTGCTTGGCTGTTCCTTGAGCACCCAGTGCCTCCTTTCCCCAGAAAGATGTGCTCTGCCCAGCCCAGCAAGCATGCTCTGTTCCCTGGGAACTGCCCAAGCGACACATTTTATTGCAGAGAAACAGAAAATATTCTCGGCCCGACTGCCAGAGGGCTTAGCGAGTGTTTTTCCACCCAGTTTTCATGCTGTGTCTGATGGATGTGCTTCGTGAGAGTCTGTGTGGGAGAGGTGGGTCCTCTGTCCCCTGCCCTGGCAGCAGTGTCCCCAGGGACTAGGGGTGGCATGTCCTGGGGTGCTGCTGACACCACACGGGCTGGCTGGGGCGAGCACAGCTGCCCGCCAAGGGCTCAGCCCGGAGCTAGTGAGCAATGACCCTCAAGCATCAACCCCTCCCATTGTTTCTTCTCTAGATTTGTCAAAAAAACCAGACCACCCCCTCACTGTTTTGTTTTCTCCAAGAACAGGACGACACTACAGGTGCTGTTGAGCTTTGGGATATCTCTCTTTTCTGAGTGAAAAGTGCACGTTTTCCCCACAGGAAAGGAAAAAGAGCCTTGAAAGTGAGCTTTGCTTTGTTCACCTTCAAGCCCCCATGTTGAGGAGTATCACGAGCAGTATCCTGAGCATACGACATCCCAGCATCCTGTGGCACCCCCAAGAGGAAAGCACCCCTGTAGGAGCTGGGAGGGGAGCAGAAAAAAGGAGTTGGAAAGCGTTATCTCCTCTCCTCCAGCTCCCAAGCTGCATCCACAACCTCCCCTCTCACTCAGCTTGTTCTTCTTTCCTAAGAAGCTGAGCCAAGCTTTCCCACAGAACCAGACAGCTATTAGAGAAATATTATTACCAGATGGTTTGTTTTTTCCATAGGAGCAGAGGCCAGCGTGAGGTAACGGGGAAAATATTAACCCACCCGGCACCGGCCTGAGCGTGGGGCCGTGGCTTTGCTCGTGGAGCTGTGCCACGTCCTGGCTGTGCCAGCACGCAAGGGGTCTGCTGAAGGAGAGGGGGGAGAGGGGGGGAACTCCTACCCCCTGTGCACTGGACTGGCCCTGGGACTGGTGGTGGCCCCATGGAGTGGCTTCGGAAGGCTTTGATGGGAAGGGAAGAGCGTGTCCCTAAAATGTGCTGGAAGGGAGGGAAAGGTCCTCCGCCCCAGGCAAGCTCAAACTGGTAGGAGCAAAGCCCAGCTGGCAAGCTTCACGGCAGAGAAGTTCACACCGGGTCAGATGAGTCAGCGATTCAAGGGGAGGATGAGCGCCATGTCCTGGCCATCCTGCCTCTTCCAGGGTCTTTATGGGCGCCAGGCAAAGGAAAGGTGCCCAGGTCACTTTGAGTAGGGGTGTTAAGGGATTTGGAAGACGCAGAATGGCATGGGTTGGATCTTCCACTGCATCTCTTTGCAGGTGGGTGGATGAGTGTGAGACCTCTTCTGGTGCTACTGAGCCTGCTCTGTGCCCATGATAGGATGCTTGCGAGGTGCCACCCACCTGTGCTGGGAGAGGTGACGCTTTACTGCTCGGAGGGGCTTTCTCCACTGCCTCCTCCTGCAGAGATTTGCTGCGGGAAGCGAAATGATCATGTGCAGAAACACCATAAGCCACGTTTTCCAGCGGGGTCTGTGGTTGGCACAGCGCTCGGCTCACACCATGCCTTGCTCCCTTTGTGCAGGTCTGAGCATGGAGAATGGGGTGGCCAGTGGGGATGCAGCTGAGCCACGGGCAAGCTGGGTCATGCACTTTGGGGGCCGAGATCCTTCAGCCAGCCTGGGGAGGCACAGCCTGTGTTAACCAGAGCACATGGAAACCTCGCCCAGCAAATGCCTTCACCACCCCAAACACTCAGCAAGTCTTGGGTGCTCATGGCCCCAGGAGCAGGGGGAAAGATGATGCAGCAAGCTGGCAGGATGCTGGTGTGCTTCACCTGGTTGCAACCAGGGAAATTTCAGTGCTGGTTAATTATGGCATCTTGCAGGATTGTGTGCGAGGATAAAGAAGCCCCAGGTGCAGAAGATGGAGCTCAAAACCTGGCACTAGGTCCTTCCCTGCTTTCCAAAGCACACTTTGGTTATGAGTGGGCTGGCCGGTTCAATCCTGGTTTTGCCCAGGGGAATTCATTTCCACTCATTTCCTTATTTTCTACGGAAGGAGCATTTTCCATTTCTAAGTGGACTTGATTAAAGGGAAGGGAAAGAAAGGTTGCATGAAAGAGTTAATAGCAGAAAAATAGAGCAAACTCATTCTTTTCTCAGTCTGTGGGAGGAGAAAAAGCAAAAATTCTGTCCCAAGCGTAGTTGGTTTTTTTTTTTCTGCACCCTAGTTTGGCCTGGAATTGGACTAAAAGTTTATTGCTTGCTCTGCAAGGCAGTGCTGTGGGCTGGGATTTGGAATGGGGAAGGCTCCTCCCCTGGGGCATGCAGGCATGGCTCTCTTTGGGGGTGCTGGCTCCACACAGGAGGGGGTTTCTCACTCTGGGAGGACGTGGTGTGGCAGAGCCCTACACCTCAGTTTCCCTGGCCTCATCTGAAGATGGGAAAGGGAACATCCTTCACAGGAGTGTCCCCCTAGGTTTTGGGACGTGACGGCATGCTGCTAGGCCCAATGATTGCAACAGCCCTGGGGTCAGCCTGCAAACTGCTGCTGAGCTACCAGCTGGATTTTTGCAAAACTAGTCCATACTTTTCCAAGGAAATAGCCATTCAATGCCCCGGGGACACTGCTGGCTTCTGGCCCTGGTTTAGCACCACAGACCTGGAAGAGGCAACGCTTTAAAATGCTTTTTAAGCTGGATATGGATCCAAGCCCGTGGTCAGATCAGATGGCAGTGAGGATGCGCCTGGGACATCACACCTGATGACAGCCCCTGGGGCTGGTGACTGGGTGCTGGGCTTAGGAGTCCCATCAGGGAAGGGGGAGTCCTGCCTTGCCAGCTCCCTGTGCCAGGGTGCACGGGGTCTGACAGCCTGCAGCTCTGCAAAGCCATGTACAGTCAGCAGACGCCTTATACAAGCCATACCATCATCATTATGTCTTTGCTGGCGTGGCCGACCTCCAACTTGCAAGGCTCTGTGGAGTGGCTGGGCTGTTCCCAAGATGGATGTGCTTTTCCCTTCCTCTAAGGAGGGGGAATATCAGCTCTTCTGCTGCTTTGGGTAATTGCCTGGGAGGGAAGGGGAGAGAGGAAGAGATGAAGCAAAGAGGAGATGTCTCTGGTGTGCAGATTCACAGGATGCCTCTGCCGACTGATTCACGAAGACAGGTCCCTTCCCAGCACCCTCCTTCCTGGGAGCGTCTGGCTGGTTTGCAAAATCCCAGGTAAGATCCCTCGTTGGAGCCCCGAGGAGGCGTGCTGGAGAGCCAAATCAGGCCTGACCCCCGTGAACTGTCATGCAGCAGGATTTGTCCCTGGACACGCTTACTCTCTTGGAGAGCATTGTCAGTAAGTTTAAGATGCCTTGAAAATTTGCCTTTCAGTATCCTCATCTCCTGGTGTCACCGGCACAGCCCTGCAAAGCCCACCTATCTCTGTGCCTGAGCGGTTATTTACACCAGCCAGGTTCACGCTGATACTAAAGATTTCAGCAGAGGTAAAAAAAATGCTTTCTACAGCACAACAAACCAAACACCTGGCTCTTTTGGGACTGGGGTGACTCTTTCCACTCACAACACAACAGAGAGTTCTGTTCCACGTTTTGGTGTCACCCCCCAGCACTGCCCAGCCTCCCTCCAAGAAGGAGCCCTGCTGGTCTGGCTGCCCCTCAGTGGCACCCAAAGTCCTGGAGGAGCTACGGGAACACGGATGCCCAGCTACAGCCCTGCCCCTCCTTGAGACCACCAGCTTCTCCTCATTCCTTTGTTTTAACGTCAGCTTCCACACCTAAATTTCTGTTGGTATGAAAACCAGTGTTCTGTTGTGCTGTTGTGCTTAAAAGCCTTCAATTCAGCACAGTCTGTGGGGTTTTGCCACTGACTTCGGATGTTTTTTATCCAAAGAGTCATTATTTGATGCATCTGCCTCAACATTGTGGACAGGCTCCCCCACTGATGTAACTATAATCAGTGGAGCTACAGCTTTTGTTTTAGTTGCCTCAACTTGAGAGAACCTACTGCAGCCAAGCCTACAGTGCTTTCTCCTGACCATTCACACAAAAACGCTGCCAGAGCAGTGGTGTGTGAAAGGCAGGGTGGTGGAGGCAGCAGCCCGTCCTGCGTGGCCCCACGGAGCAGTGCGGCAGATCTCCTGCTGCCTTCGTGCAACCAACTCGTGCGTGAACCCCTTTGCACCGTCTGGGTTCGTGCTGTCCACTCCTTGCCCCTTGGAGCTGTTCTGGTCCTATGCTGTCCTGGTCCTGTACACTCCCACTGGTCCAGATCGAGCCTTTCCCTGGGTTTCACTTCAGCTTTCAAAGGCAAGGTGACTCCTTGGCCTGGACAACCTATCGATTTGCTATTTAATGACAGCCTTCAGTTCCCTCCTGTAGTCATCGGAGCAGGTTACGGCTGCTTCAGGCATTTCACCTCTCTCCCCGACAGCAAATAATGCTCCTGCTGTGATGAGGGGCTTGGCAGCACCTGCTTCTGGGTCTGACTTCAGCAGCATGGGACTCGTCTCCAGTGCTGGTCATGGAGAGCAGGTGGTCTACAAAAGCTGTGCATGCCTTTCTGTCCTGCAGCTCCACACTGCTGCAGGTCCTCAGGCTCTCCTGCCATCCTTCAGGATGGGAAGATGGTCATCTCCAGACACACCTAAGGGATTGGGCTCCTGTTTCTACCTCCTGGGTTTGACAGCTTTGACCCCATCCCCACTCCCTACCCTGAGCATGGCCCAGAGGGGTCGTTCCCGGTCTGTGAGGGTCCCTGTGGGGTTTTTCTCAGCCTGGCCCTCAGGTTTCTGGGTTGAGTTAGAAAGCCCTGAAAGGCAGGGAAGAAGCTCCTTCTCCAAACATGTGGTGCCTCCACGGTGCCCTCATCCCTGGGTGGCTCGTGGGACAGCTCCAGCTCTGCCTTGTGGTGGGGACTCCCCTGGTCAGCAGGATGTGATGGGAATGCTTGCCCCCCTCCCACAGCTTTCTTGGCCCAGGAACCAGGAGGAAGCAGCCTGGAAGGTGTCCCGAGCACCCCACTCCACAAAGCAGGCTGTCCCCCAAGGGGTATGCTGATTCTGGGCACTGACCACCCCAGGTGTCCCGGTGTGAGGCTTGTGGAGATCCCAGGCTCTAGTGGCCAGGGTGCCATCACAGGTACAGAAAAAGGGTAAGGAGAAATGCCTCATTCGTCTGTGACTCACAGCTGACAGCCCCTGATCCCTCCCTCCATCCTCGGGCTGGAGAAGTCTCCTCCTCACCCTTACCCTCCTGCCTGCTCTTCCTGCCACGGAAACGAGGGGGAAAGCGGCAAAAAAATCTCTTCAGCGACTCCTGCCTGCGGACTGCGGTCTCTCTCGGCTGCTGGGTTCTCCTTCCCTGCTTTTATCTTTGATCCAGCTCGATGGTGATCTGAACCAAGCACAATGAGGTTGCGAGGCTTTCCACTCACTTTGCTGCTCCCAGCCATCTTCCTGGGGGGGACCTCGTGGGCTCAGCGCCCAGAAATCACCACCCGGGTCGCAAATGCAGAAGGTAAGCCCAGGCTGCTCCCCGGAATGTTTTTCTTCCCTGGGATCAGCAGAGAAGTCTGGCTGCTGGTTCCCTCCTGGCTGGACGTTTCTGCTGCCCCCACTGCCACAGCTTTGTCGGGACGTTTTGGGGAAGAGTTGTGTTTGCTGAGGAAAGTGATGTAGGACTAGAGAGGATCTGCAAGATTTACCCACTTTTAATGCTTTTTTGGGCTTTTTTCTGCATGGATCCGGCTTGTCAGATGTTACCAGTAGCGATAGGATGCAGTGCGGGGCAGGGGAGAGCTGATATCACTTTAGCTTTCTGAAAGATTCTAGTTTGGCACTGCCTGTTAAGGTGCCTTTGCTCTCCTCCACAATGATATTTGTGCCAGGATGTGTGAGAAAATCATGAATTTTTCATTGTGTTAATTGCTCTCTTGTCTTCTTGTTTGTTGGTTGGTTTTTTTTATAAGGGGTTGCTGCAGCTGCATGTTGTTTTTTATAATTATATGAAATAGCATCAGTCTTGCAAAGATTGTCTCCTAATGTAAATGGGGAAAAAAAAACAAACATAGGAAGCTGTTAAATGCCACAAACCAATGTTTTCTGAATAGGTGCTCGATACAGCTTATCCTTGATGCCCAACCAAAATTGGGCAACCTCACTCGGGCATCTGTGCTTGTGTGTTCCGCGCGGGGGGAGGATGTGGACGCGGTCCCCTTAGCGCGGATGCGGGGGGGCTGCTCGGGAGGAGCTGGGCTGCAGAGGTGCCTGTGGGTGACATGGGGAGCCCGGGCTGCGGGGGCGACGCCGCGGGGGCCGCCTGCCCACCCCTGCCTCTACCTTTCTTCCCAGACTGCCCCGTGGACCTGTTCTTTGTCCTGGACACCTCAGAGAGCGTCGCCCTGAGGGTGAAGCCCTTTGGGGACCTGGTTGCCCAAGTGAAAGATTTCACCAACCAGTTCATTGATAAGCTGACAAACAGGTACATCTCCCGGGATTTTGTCCAGGCGGCTTTAGGGATGGGTCCTGGTGCTGGGCGGGATGTTGAGACCCTCCTGCATGTCCGTCTGCGGACGGAGAGGAAGAAAGCAGGGATGCCGGGGAATGGGTGGAAGAGTCTCCTCTCTTGCGTGGTCCGTGGCCGCCCCGTTTTTGCTCTGTTGGTTCCAGGGCTGCCTGCGCCCGCCCCCAGGAAAGCAAGAGCTTCCTGGAGTGGCCGACGCGACACCCCAGCCCCACCACCTCCTGCTGACCCAGGTGTTATTCTGTAGTGCCAAAGCCATGTTGATCATGGGGCCCAGAACAACCCGGGTGCTTGGTTGCCGCAGGGCACCTCTGATGTTAAACCCAGCACTTATGGGCACCCTGCAGAGCAAACCCTCCCTCGCAACTGGCATATTCCAGGGCAGGGTGCAGCATTGAACCCAGCTTCGGGTGCCCCTTATCCACCCAGTGCTCAGGTCTTTATCTGCCTCTTCCTCACTCGTGCTTGCAGCCACTAACCCAGGTCTCACCCTGGCTTTCCCAGGGTGAGGTCACCCAGGGATGGCCAGGAGCACCAAAGCTCCGAGATCCTGGAGGGTGATGATGCTGGGAAGGGCAAAGGCCAGGAGATCCAAGGGTGCATGGGAGCACCACAAGTCCTGGAGGCATGTGGGTCTTGCTGAGCCCCTCAGGACAGCAGGAGATGCGCGCTGGTGTCCAAGAGGGGCACTGTGGGGATGTCACAACCCGCCAGGCCTCCGTCAATGCAGCTTGGCTCTTTCCTAAGCAAGGCTCTGGGCTTTGTCCAGAGTCCCTGCTGCATGAAGACAGACAGATGGACCTCCTGAGCCCACCCCAAACACCCCTGTGCCCACTCTGCTGCTCTCTCCCTGCTCTGGCTCTACAGGCCACCACCATTTAGCCCATGCTGCCAGGCCCCTGGAGTGTGCATGGCGTGGTCAGCACAGGTGATGGTCAGGCAACTGGCAGCAGTGGGGTGGAGGTGACAGCAGTGGGCAATATCCAGGTCGCTTTGGGAAATGTCCTGCTGGGCAGAGAGAAGGTGAGCTTGGGGAAGTGAGGAAGTCGTGCAACCTCTAGGATTGGCCCCAGAATCCTGAAAAGACCCTTTTGGGGCCAAAGCACAGGTAGTTGTGATTCCTCTGTCCCAGGGAGTCACAGGTCCAGTCTGTGTCAGTGCACAGGACAGGGCTTCAAAACACACACTCATCCATCTCCGAGTCAGAGCATTCTTCAGAGGGAGACATCCCTCTAGTTTTAACACAGCAGGCAGTGGAAAACTCACTGCAGTCCTGCGTGGGGTGTTTTGGTGGTTACCTGCCTCACACACACACCCCTGGTTGTCTGGCTCAGCATCTCCTGCTCAGGTCTAGACACTACAGCCTGGTGCTTCTTCAGAAAGCCTCTCTGTCAAACTGTCTGACCCTTGTGGATGCCCACCAGCTGCACTCCTTTGCCATTCCACCTACTAGACAAACTGTCCTGCTCCCATGGCTGGGCTTTGCATGTGAGGGATGTCCCAGACCTGCAAGAAAACAGCGAGCCCTTACAAAGCCCCACAATGTTTGCCCAAGGATTTGCATTTTGCATGGTGGCCAGTGCAAGTGAAGCGGGAGCTGTGCTAAAAGGACGTGTCCCGGTGTGTCTGCGCAGGTACTACCGCTGCGACCGCAACCTGGTGTGGAACGCTGGGGCACTGCACTACAGCGATGAAGTTGTGCTCATCCAGAGCCTCACCTCGATGCCTAGCGGCCGGAATGAGCTGAAGAACCGCGTCTCAGCTGTGAACTACATCGGGAAGGGCACCTACACCGACTGTGCCATAAAGCGGGGCATTGAGGAGCTGCTTATCGGGTAAGGTAATGGGGCTGGGGTGGGCAGAGAGGGCAATGCTGGTGGTGGTATGGCCATGGTGGGTGGAGATTGGGAGCTCCTGGTTTAGGACATCCCTGTGCATCATGCAGAGCTGTCCCCTGGGTGGGAGAGGAGGTCACCTAGGCATGAAAGAGGGACGGGGGTGGCAGATTGCTAGTGCTCTGACTTTGCTGAGGTGAGGCATGCCCTGAGCCTAGCCTGGGGCATTGCTTGGGGTGAGTGTCCCCCTCTCCAGCTAAATCTGTTAAATCCTTGCAATGTTACATCCTGTGATTAAACCCTTGCAGTGGCTCCCATCACAAGGAGAATAAATACCTGATCGTGGTGACAGATGGACACCCCTTGGAAGGGTATAAGGAGCCCTGCGGAGGCCTGGATGATGCTGCCAATGAAGCCAAACATTTAGGGATCAAAGTGTTCTCTGTCGCCATTTCCCCCAACCACCTGGTAGGCACCACATGGTGGAGATGCTCCCTGTAGGGGTCCCAAGTGGTCACACAGGACTCCCAGCACAGTGAAGAAGGCTCTGAGTGCCCCTCCGACCCCCTCTCTGGAGGGAGGATGTGGGTCCCCAGGTTGGCCTCTGGGAATGGGCCCTGCGTGGGTGCCCACAGGTCTCATTCTGCCCTCCTAACCCCCCAACCATAGGACCAGCGGCTCAACATCATTGCCACGGATCATGCCTACCGCCGCAACTTCACCGCCACCAGCCTGAAGCCAACCCGGGAGCTGGACGTGGAGGATACCATCAACACCATCATCGACATGATTGTGAGTGCCACCTGCCCCCCCGCCCAGCCTGCCCTCACCCTGGGCTCACCTATCCCTCTCAATCCCCCTCTTTTTGCTTTCTTGTCTTGCAGAAAGTTAACACGGAGCAGTCGGTGAGTGTCCCCCAGAGCCTGCTCCCCCCTGGTTCTGTGCCCAAGCCCGTCCTCTGCGGGCCACCCATAGCCAACTGGGGGCACAGTCCTGTCATGTAGCGACCCCCTGCTTGGCTCCTGCCAGCCTGGAGAGCTCCCCTCAAACAGGGTGCATCCTGGCCCTGGTGCTGCCTGCTGCCTCTAATGCTGTTTTCTTCTCTCTGGGCAGTGCTGCTCCTTTGAGTGCCAGGTGAGTTGGTCTTTTGAGAACTCCTGTGCCCTTCCTTCACATCCCCATAGCCCCAGGCTGTGCCTCGGTGGCTGGTCTAAGCCATACCTCTCTCCCACAGCCTCCCCGAGGCCTTCTTGGACCTCCTGGCGATCCGGGCAATGAGGTAAGGGACCGACTGTGGCCATGCTGCGGGACTAGGGTGGTCAGATGGGCTCATGGGGGTGCTCAGAGACCAGTGGGGCATGGGTCCTCAGCACCCCACCACTGCCCCATGGAGAGGTGGATGCAGTCTCCCATGCAGCTGCTATCATTTGCTCCCCATGTCCATGGAGCATTGCTGCTGCCATCCTCCCTGCTCCCCTTTCAACAGGTCATCATTCTGTTCCTGGGGATAATGAGTTAATTTTATTTCTGTCTTGTATTGCAGGGAGAAAGAGGCAAGCCAGGTCTTCCTGGACAGAAAGGAGAAGCTGGAGACCCAGTAAGTAAAGGACCAGCCCTGGTAACGCTGTGCAGGGGATATTTTTTTGCCGCCTCTGGCCAGACTTCTCATGTGCATCCTCACCAGCCCTTGCTCCTGCATCACCATGTTTCCATGGAGTAGTCAGTGTGATCATGGACAGCTGTCCCCCTGCGCAGCCACCCTGCCAAACAGGGGCTCCTGGTGAGCAGTGGGGTGGCCCCCACCTCTGTTGCTACAAGGCTTCTTTGTTCCTTACCCAAAATAGCCGTTCCTCCTGTAGGACACATCTCTGACTCATGTATGCCAGCCCAGGGGTGGACTCTGGGCTCTCTCCTGTGTCCTCTGACACGACAAGCAGAGCAGTGTTAGAGGGAAACCTTTGGTAAATAATAAGCTAATAGCATGAGGAAACTATTTTCCTCCTCCTCCCTTTTTTTTTACTAGGTACACTTATTTTGGGGATGTGCATTTCTCCCACACATATGAGTGTGCAGTTACTCATCTTGTGCATTCACAATTTGGAAACTCCAAGCCATGCTTTTTTTTTTTCCTTCCCAAGGGTTCTCTAGCCTTTCTTTTCATCCCAAATGATGTCCCCAAGTGCCCAGTTTCCCTCACCCCCAGGAAGGGCTGAAGATGGTGGAGGTGAGGGCAGGGCCCCTTTGCTCTCCACAATAATCCCGTGCTCCCAGACCAGGCAAATGAGGAGCAGAGTTCTGGGAGAGCCTCCTGCAGTTCTGGGAGAGCCTTCTGCAGGAGGATATAGGAACTGGGGCCTGAGCCCCATACCAAGAGCCTGGGGAAACTGCCCCATGGTGATGGTGGTGACTATATATGCCTCTGTAACACCGTGTTTCTGTCCTCTAGGGCAGACCAGGGGACATGGGACCTGTTGGATACCAAGGAATGAAGGTACATGGGACTCTAGGGTCACCGACATGGTTCCTAGATGGACCACAGGCTTTGTGCTACGAGAGTTTTCACTCTCCTGTTTTCTTCTCTCCTTTCTTCTCTAGGGTGACAAAGGAAGTCGAGGAGAAAAGGTGAGGACAGCAAGGATGTTGGAGGGAGATCTCTGCGTCCCCCCGCTTGGTTACCTGCAGCGTCCCTCCTGCTGGCACTGCCCATGCCAGGAACGGGGATCTGACAGGATCAGACAGTTTGCAGCTGACAAAGCCTTGGGGATCAGACAAGTACCACGCAGTGGGCAAAGCCAGGCAGAACGGGAGAGACTGGCAGTGTGCAGGGACACGCTGAATGCTTGCATCCTTGGACTCAGCTGCCAAGGGGACCACAACACGGTGGGGGGATGGATCTGCTCTGCATGTGGGCCTAACATCTCTCTCCTTCCCTTTGCAGGGCTCAAGAGGAGCCAAAGGAGCCAAGGTCAGCCTCTACTTTTGCACCATTTATTCTTTCCAGCAGATGCCTGTGGGGAGAAGGGTCTTTGGAAATCACTTATTCATGGTGCCTATTCTCCATTTCAGGGCGAGAAGGGCAGACGTGGAATCGATGGCATCGATGGGATGAAGGTAAATCTCTGCTCCAGGGCGCTTTGCTTAGCATGAAGATCGTGGCATTTCCCCCTCCAAAAACGTTGTGGGGTCCGGGAACGAAGCCAGTGTCCCACATGGCACAGTGGGGCTCCCTCCCTGCAGGGCTGTCCACCTGCCAGCCAGGGACAGGGCTGGAACGTTCCTTTCAGGGCTCTGGGATGATGGATGGGGTCTTCCCATGGGCACCACTCATGGAGACTCTTGTCTGTCTTTGTCTGTCTGACAGGGTGAAGCTGGATACCCTGGTTTACCTGGCTGCAAAGGCTCACCCGGATTCGACGTACGTTCTGTGCGGGTGCATGGGAAGGAACCAGAATGAACCAGTTCCTTCTGCCATGACGGCGCATGGAAATGGGGAGGTCCACAAGAAGGGGAGATGTGGGAGGGAGTTGCTGCGCCTGGAAATAGGTCTGTAGACATGCCATGCTCATTCCAGGCATGGTACCTTGGGGGTACCCCCAGGGCAGTCTGCCTTGTCCTTGCCTGGAAGTTGTCCCCCGTTGCATGGGGCTGCCTGGGAAGCTGCACACTGAGGGAAGGTTTGGCTGGAGGCTGTTCAGCACAGAGAACTCAGCAAAAAAAGAGCTCATTGTCTGATAGGCAAGCCCAGGATTAACCAGTTTGAGCCTGCTGTGACCAACCACCCAGAAAACGTTGGAGATTTTGGAGGGCTCTGGAAAAACACTATTCTGACATTGCATTTCTCCGGTTTCTCTACTTAAGTCTGTGCTCCCAGGATGACACATCTGTGGTGGCACCAGCATCACTGCAGTCCAGCCACAGCAGCCCAACAACCACTTTTTCTGCTGTTTTCCTCTGTTTTGCAATGTTTTAGCAACACGGCTGCAGCATTGCTTGCATGGCTCCACGGTGCAAGAGTACCATGCCCTCCCTGCTTTGCTCCTTGAGTACATGTCCCTCCTGTCCGTTCCACTGGAGAGCTGCAGGCCAGGCTGCTAGGATGCTCAGTCCAGCCCAGTTTCCCGCTGATAGTGATGCTGCCTTGATTTTTCAGTGACGCTGCCTTTATTTTCAACAGGGAGCTCAAGGCCCACCTGGACCGAAGGGAGATCCCGGTGCTTACGGACCCAAGGGAGGAAAGGTGAGCCACTCTGCCCGGTGGGAGGAGGGATGCTGAGACCCCTTTATTACAAGAGGGAGAGGGTGGTGATTAGCCCATCGCTGGCCTCCTTGCACTGCTCGGGGGCAAGCCTATGCTAAAGGATGCTGCCCATCACCCACAGTAGGATCTGGCTGGTGTGACTCCCAGTGTGCCCAAGGTCAGCAGGTGCCCACAAGCCTGGCACAGACGTCCCTGAGATACTGGGGAGCTGCTGTGAAAAGATGACTTGCACTGGGCAGGTGGAATGAGGGAGGGAGGGATCTGCTGGGGATGGGGACCTCCCTGGGGAGAGGCCACAGCCCAGAAAAGGGTTTGGGGTGCATTGGGGCTCCTGACAGCCTCTGTGCTGCGGGAGCCAAAGCCCACCACTGGGCACTGGATGCAGTCTTGACAGTGCATTGTGTCCTTGTGAAGGGGGAGCCTGGGGATGATGGAAAACCTGGCCGACAGGGGATACCCGGCAGCCCTGGAGAGAAGGTGAGCGAAACACCTGTGCATGAGCATCTTCTGCCTTCTGTGAGAGGGAAAGGTTCTGCTTTTCCTGTGAGAAGGAAAGGTTCTGCTTCAGCCTTGGCTTTGAAGCAGAGCTTGCCTAATGTTCTGCAAGCACACAAGTCTTTGCTCCAAAACCTGCTGACTTTTCTCATTTGCTGGCTTTTTTACACAGGGCGTGCCTGGAAACCGGGGTGAGCCTGGACCAGCAGGAGAGACGGGTGATGAAGTAAGTCCTCTGTCCCTGCCTGCGATGTCTCCCAGGAATTCTTGCCCACCATCCCCACTGCCTGACCACTCCTGTTGTTTCTCTGCAGGGCGCTCTGGGTGCAGATGGTCCTCCTGGAGAACGGGTAATTGAGGGCACTGATGCTGGGCACTGTGCTGGCAGGGCAGGGGCTGGTGTCCTGCAGAGGAGGAGGAGGGCTGGGAGTGAGCCCGCTCAGAGGCGGGCAATGAGGGAGGGCTTTGCTCCCGCTGGGAGCAGGTCCCAATTTTGTGTTCCCAACATCTCCTTGCAGGGCAGCAATGGAGAAAGAGGCCCCTCGGGCTCACCAGGTGACCGCGGGCCGAGGGGAGAGCCGGTGAGTGCATCCATGGGCAACTTTCAGCGTCTGCTTGCAAATGGGGTCATGCTTGGCAGCCAGGACCCGCAAATAGGCGCCCAGTGGCCGACTCCACCATTCCAGCCTGTGGGCCAGCAGGCAAGCTCAGTGACTCTACCTGCCAGCCTGAGGGGGACCTGCCATTGTCCCCCAGCAATCGCGCCTTAATGCTGGCAGCTAATCACCAGAGAGCCAAAACCCAGAGGAGAGTGCAGCCAGCAAGCCAAGAGCAGGCAGAGAGGGGTCAGCCCTTGCCTCACGGTTGCAAAACCAGTTGATGCAGAACACAGAGGCAAGGTGTCCTCCTCCAGATGCTGGGGGGGCTTCACGGCGTACCAGTGACTCGGGAAGGAGGGGGCACAGGGGCCGTTAGCAGCAGGGTAGCGTGTGTGGGTGTGGATGGAAGGGAGAACACCCTTCCCAGCAGCAGCATCCTGGCGGGTGGCCAGCCGTGTCCTGGCACTGATGGGCATCGCCGCTGCACTGCTCTT
>JAOXJK010000077.1:22428091-22465645 GCA_025774025.1 Xenus cinereus
GCCCTTGCCTCACGGTTGCAAAACCAGTTGATGCAGAACACAGAGGCAAGGTGTCCTCCTCCAGATGATGGGGGGGCTTCACGGCGTGCCAGTGACTCGGGAAGGAGGGGGCACAGGGGCCGTTAGCAGCAGGGTAGCGTGTATGGGTGTGGATGGAAGGGAGAACACCCTACCCAGCAGCAGCATCCCGGCGGGTGGCCAGCCGTGTCCTGGCACTGATGGGCATCGCCGCTGCACTGCTCTTCCCCTGTCCCTGCCACAGGGACAGCCAGTACCCACCACCGGCTCGGACAGGAGGGGCAGAGGTCCACTCTGGGGAGGGGCAGCTGTGGCAGGGGGCTGCTGGCAGCATCCCCCTTTCCTGTTTACTGCTCAGGGACCGGCAGCGCTACCACATATGGTGTGCGGGGCAGATATGCACGGGAGGTGAAGGCACGCCAGCGTCCTGGAGTTAAATTGTTCAGCAGACCATGGGCTGCTTCCTTCCAAGTTTTAGTCCAAGCACGAGGCTGCATAACCTCGCCAGAAATGTCTCCATCAGTGCTCAGGGGCCTTCAGAAGTTGTGTTTTATATTTACTGTTTGGCTGAGGCGTCTGGAAGCTTCCAGCTTGCAAACAACAGCTTTAGGTTGCCACGCTTTCAACTACTTTCTTAAAAATTTTAAGTCAGGTGTGTGTCTGACACGGGAAGTTTCTGAATGTCTCCCTTCCCCGCAGGCTGGGAGCTGCCTGGCCCCTCATCCCAGGGCTGCAGGCAGAGCAGCACCTTGTGTAAAGATGCTCATCTTGCAGCACATGGTGCCAGCTGATCTCGGGGATGACTTGGCTGTAAGGCGCAAAGCTATGTGCTTAACTGTCATTCAGCCCTGCAAGGGGTAGCAGTCCGATTTTCAGGTGGAAAAGTTTTCCTCTGAATTGCCAGGGGCCTGCAGTAAGGCCTTGGGGTTGCGGGGATGAGGGGTCATGCCTCCTGGCTCTCCTTTTGCTTCTCCAGCTTGCTTGCTCCTGGCCCTGGGTCTAGATGGGGAGGGTGACCTGGAGCCAGCCAGGGTCTGGCAGGCAGGCTGCCCTGCTGGGACGCAGCTCTGCTGGGCTGGTGGACGGCTGTCCCAGTCCGCACTGGTTAAGTGGAAATGGAACTAAGCTGAGCCCAGCTCTCGGTCAATTCCTTCTGTTGCAGATGTTGGGGTGCAAAAACACCCAGACGCAGTTTTTCCGCGCTCTCCTGTGCTTTCAGTTCTCTGCAAACAGCCCTAGCCCGGCTCGGGGTGCCGGGTGTTAGCAAAGGAGAGGGGGGAGTATCAACGCTCATTCCCTTGGAATCCCCTCAGTGCCACAGGGACCGCGGGCTGGAGGAAGGGGGCATGAAGGAAGGGAGGCTGCAAGCCCGGGGTCTCTGCCCGCGCATGGGGAGAGAATTCCCCTGCGAGCAGACTGCCCGGGTCAGGAGCTGCTCTAGAAAAGCAGCCGTGGTTGCAGAGCGTGGCAGGGAAGAGCCTGATTTTGGGGCCAGGGCCAGATCTGTGTATCTGCAGAAGCGTTGCAAGACGGATCTCTCCAGGCTTTTCTGGCACAAAACCGGGCTGAAACACGTCACCCAGAGGCAGGCACTCCTATCCTTCAGAAGGTCTTCCTCTTGGCTTTAAGGTGGCCACGCCAGCCTGTCTCTCTCTCCCCCTATTTCTGACGGTTTCCTACCCAACCCCTGAATCTGCCGCGAAAACCTGCCTGTTTGGATTACCACCTTCCCATACAGCATGTGCCACTGGTGCTGCACCCCTGCTCCCCATTGCACGCAGGGCCCTTTGCACTCTGTGCCTCTCCCTCTTAGAGTTTCTCCCACCCTCTGTGTGCATTTTCAGGGAGAGCCTGGACCACCTGGTGACCAAGGGCGGGAAGGACCCCTCGGACCACCTGGCGACCAGGTAAGAGCTTGGTTTAACTTTCTGGATCCTACGTGGAAGTGGCTGGGGCAGTGGGAACAGTGGGGTAGAGGGCTTAACTGATGCCACAGCATTTTGGGACAAGTTCTCAGCAACTTCCAGACTGGGTAGCAAAGCTGGTGAAGAGGGGCAGGGATTTCTAGGAGAACGCAGAATATCAACAAGGCTAAAAAATGGAGACTTGGCTGCTGGGCTGGAGACAGAGCAACCTCCATGCTGTTTCCCAATACCATGGAAACAGACGTCAACACGTCTGACAGATTTGGCAACTGGCAAGTGTGAGCTGCAGCAACGTACAAAATGTTCAGGCCTGGGGCCAGACACTGGTCACCTCAGTCAAGGGAGTCAATGAGACATGTTGTGTCAGTGAGGATAGCCCGATGGGGCCACAGCGGTGTCCCTGACACCCTTGACATCTGCAGATACAGTGTGTCCCCAAAGCCAGTGTTCCTCAAGTCTGCTCACTGCAAGGTCTGGCCCTCCTGCTTGTCCTTGTGTGCCTCAAGGAACAGATCTCAGACTCCATGGGCTTTCTGGAAAGCAAAGCTGGGTACCTGTCCTCTGAGCAATTAAAGGCTCTTTCTTCCCAAAGATGTACCCAGTTCCCAGTGGATAACTCTGGGTCTGAAGGTGTTGCTGGGTTAATCCTTCATGGCGATAGCACCGATTGCAATGGCTAACAGGGTCTTTCCACCCGAACAAGCATGCTTTGACATCACCCTTGGATGGGACTCTATGGGAAAACTCCCCTCCTACCCAAACCATCAGAGTTCCGACAGAGCCCAAGATACAAGGAAGTATTGAATTAAATGTTCCCACATTGGTGGAACAGGACTTCCACAAGGGGTGAAGTATGGAAACCAGCATGCGGAAAATGAGACAGCTTTTGAACTCCTTTATGGTCAACCAAGTGTCGAAGAGCCCTGAAGAGCTGGAGTGCAGGACAGCCTTGAAGGGGCCGCTGATGTGTTCACATTATCCCCAGCATGAGTGACCCCTATGGCAGACCTGCACCATGCTGCAGCCTCGGGAGAGGACATGCTTGTGTTACGGTTGTGCTTGCCCGGAGTCAGGCTTCCCTTGAGCCTATCTCATGCTAATGAGGAGCACCAAATTCTCCAGATCCTACTGTCTGTAGCTGATCTGAGCTCCTGCTGCAACCAAAGAGCATCTGGCAGCATCCAGTTTGCTGGGCACCACTGTGGTGAGAGATGAGGTTTCAGGAGGTGGCCCTGGCAGCTCTCTGGGGGTGTGTGTGTAATGGACTGGAGCTGCAGCGAAGGAGGAAGGACTGGAGCTGCTCTCTGTGTTGTAGAGGCTCATTCCAGGTTCAAGGCCTCCAGCCAGCCTTCACTGGTGGGGAGGAGGAGGAGAAAGGAGGAAGAATGGTCTCCCTGCTGTCACTAAGCCTTTGGGACACCAGTCTTCCCTTCTGAGGAGCACTGAACTTGAGTGAAACCCCTATCTGAGAGGGAAGCATTACAGAAGCAGCTCCGATGCCTCCCCAGACCAGAGACTGCCCCAGCACCTCTGCTGCTCCAGAGAGATTTCAAAAGCAGTTGCAAAGTGAGGACATTTTTCTCCATAAACTGAGGAAGAATGCTTTTGCTTGGCCAAATGAAAAATAAATGTATAATTGGGCTTGGGCAAGGGAAGGACTTTGGCAAACAAGTGTTTTCCAAACCATGTTATCTGCAAGCTCTGGCCCATGGATTGTATTTCTCTTGGCAAGGGGAAAGAGCTCCTGCTAACCTGTGTCTCCCTTCCATCCTCTTTCTATCCGAGAGAAGCTAAAGGTCAACACGCTCCCTCCCTGACCCTCACAGGCAGGTTTGGTGGTCCCTCTCTCTTCCTGGCCTTGGTACCCATCCCTCCTGCAGTTCTTGTTGCACTCAGAAAGGTAGTGGACGGAGAACTGCTAAAGATTTCCCTGCATCTTCATAAATTCCTGCAGGGCTGCGAGGGGTTTGCGCTGTGTGCTGCAGTGAGGCTCCGTACGGCCAGCAGGAGCCATGGGATGCTGAACGATCACGAGCTCCTGTCCCTCCTTCCCAGCCTTCTCTTTTCTAGGCTTTTGTGCAGAAATAAGCCTTTGAAGAGTTTAGTGTTCTGCGCTGCACTGTGTAATTTTAAGTCCTCTGCCCCCACCTCTACACCTTGGCCTTGGAAGAAGGGTGTCTGCAGCACCCATAGAGGTTTGGGTACCAGCATCTCCCAGCTGCTGTCATGCAAAGAGGAGCAGAGATGACAGCAGGAAGGGATTTCAGTTTCCTCAGCTCTTGGCTGAGGAGGGATGCTGGGGGGGCCAATTGCCAAGCCACTGCTCGCTCCCACCACAGCTTACTCTCCGCCTTCCCTCTGCCCACCTCTGTCATCTCCATCGCCTGGGGGCCAGATGCACACCTACCTTCACACGAGATACTACCTTGTTTGAGCATTTGGAACAGTGGGCAACAGCATCACTACCCAATTGTTACCCACCATCATTACCAGTCTCCTGGCAAGTAAACCCCAAGAAGGGCTGTTGGCACCAAGCAGAAGTGGAGGGATTCCCTTGTACATCTGTTGGCGCTCTTGGAGAAAAAACCTCCTCCCACCTCCTCTCTTGTCTCTGGCCTGCCCTGGATGAAGCTGATGGAGCGAGTGGCCACTGCCTGGATGGGATATGGCAGACCAACAGCTTTGGTCTATTCCAGCACACACTCCTAGGGCTCTGCAGACTCCTGAGGACAGAAACTCTCTAGAGCCATAACGGGACCTCTGCCATTCCAGCTGCAACCTAGACATGTCCAAGCCCTGAGGCATGGGGAGGACCTCTGTGGAAGGAGGTCTGTGTCACCTTTAGGGTGATGTGCTCCACCAAGGACCTTTCTATGACCCTGGAGCGCCTCTGTCACAGCAGATGAGCTCCCACTGTGCAACCCAGCTGTGCTTTGCTGCTAGAAAGCATCATCCCTGCCTCCCTGGTCCTCTTCCCCACCAAGTCCTCCGTTACTGGATGGAGGCGTGGAGGAGAGGGATGGCTTTTAGAGCCTTGGAGGCTCTGCTCAGAGGCTGTTCTCTCCCACAGCCTAGCTGCCACTGAAAGCACGTGATGTTCAACCCACGCCCGCAGAGTCACACCTTGGCCCAGAAAGCTTCTAGTTTTTGCTCGCGCTCAGCAGGGATCTGGCCAGGGCTGCCTCTGGCAGGGCTTTGCAGAGAAAACAGGGCATCAGGAAGTGTGAGGAGTTGCAGCCTGTGCAGGCAGGGGAGCACAGGGGGAGCCAGGCACAGCTCCTGAAGCATCTCCCCACCTGCGTTACCCCCATCAATAGGTCCTTTCTTGTGAGGCTGGCAGAGGTGACTCACTGATGGGTGCGAGGCATGAGTCAGATGCCCCCACCCACCACATCACAAAATGAAGGGACCAGCCCTTCAGGGCAGGAGCAGGACCAAGAGAAAACCCCTGTTGTGAGAGCTCTTTGTGTTTCCCTAGGGCGAGGCTGGACCTCCAGGACCCAAAGGCTACAGGGGAGATGACGGTCCCCGTGGCAATGAGGTCAGTGCTGCTTCATCACCACATCTTCTGGGAGGTGGGGGGGGGGGAATGAAGGGAAGACCGGGAGATGCTGCCCGTTAGGGCTGGCACCAAATCCCTTGGATTTTGGAAACTTGTAGGTACAAACTCAGGTGCTAGCTTCCTGGCAGACACATCGAGGCATTTTTCATAGGTCCTTAAGGCCCTGTCTGCCTTTTTCCCCACCTCTGTGAGGCCATGTCATGCAGAGAGTATAGCCACACCACAAGCCATGTGGCTTCCCATCACAGAAGCTGGGGGAGATGCTCTCCAAGGGCAGCTGCCTGAATCTGCCAGCAGATTTAATCCCCAGGGCAAGGAGAAAACTGAATCCCAAGCCCAGCTGTGGGCTTTGCATTGCTCTCGTATAAACAAAACGCCTTCTGGGCTCATGATGGTAGCTGGTTGTCTCAGAAGGCATTGTCTTCCCAGCTCAAAGGATGGTGTGCAGTGCTTGACTGCTGCTTCTGCTCCTTTCAGGGCCCAAAGGGATTGCCTGGAGCACCTGGGCTGCCTGGAGACCCTGGCCTGATGGGAGAAAGGGTGAGTGGTATTTGTCTGGGGGGATTGCACGCCATGTGAAAAGGATGTACAAGAGGCTGGTTCCACATAGCATGATCCAATGCAGGGAGAAAAGAAATTACATTCACACACAGCTGAAATACTGGGAAAATTTGCAAGCAGCTTGCTTTTGAATATGCACCACATCTGCAGGCTCAAATGGCTATATTTTGGGATGTATCTTCCAACAACAAAGACCTGATACTTCCCAGTCTGTTCCCAGCCTGTGGCCATATCCCCAGTCTCTGAGAGGGACAGGGTTTGTGTTGGTCACACACAAACAGGCAGGTCTTCCTACCTGCCTGCACCAGTGTCCAACCCACCAGACACATATTTATTGCACAGACATTTTGCTGTGTCCAAGGAGGGCAAAATCCTGCTGCCATGCTATCTAAGGAGTCTGCTTTTCATTATCTCATATATTTCTCCCTTGCTTTCCAGGGAGAGGATGGCCCTCCTGGGAATGGCACAATTGGATTCCCGGGTGCCCCGGTAAGTTGTTTATGCTGCTTTGAAACTGTAAGCTTATTTCTGTTTGTCCCAACTAATATGTTCCTCTCCTTCATCCCCAGGGGCGGCAAGGAGACAGAGGTGACCCTGGCATTAATGTAAGTGTGCTGCTTTCTCACAAACCCAATAGAAATTGCCCCAGCCGGTGGTTTGGCACCTAAAGCCTCTCCATCAGACGCATGGTGAAATAGACTCCCTGAAGCAGCCTGCTCCTCCAAAGCCCTCTTTTTCTTCTGCCCACCTTTCCCTGCAGTGGATGTTTCTGGTGAAACTGTTCTGCCTTGGTGCACGGTAGTAACACCCAAGGGCTGCAGTCTGGGCTGGATGCTCTCTGATGCAGCCCTGGAGCCAGAGTTTGGGGTTGGCAGTGCCACCAAGGGGAAACTGGATGGTGCTGTAACAGTGAAAGCCACCTAAGAAGCTTTCTCCTTCAATAGTGCTGCAATCTGGTGCCAGGGAGCCCATACACTGCTCTTAATTCCCCCCGCCCAGACCAGCTCTCACAAGGTCCCTGCATGCCAGCACCAACTTCATCACACGAACAACAGCTGTCCATGCAGGAGTCTCTTCTGTACTATTTTTCAGGGAACAAAAGGCTATGTTGGTCCTAAAGGTGATGAAGGAGAAGCTGGAGACCCTGGAAACGATGTGAGTAATCTCTCTAAAGCTGAATCATTTTTCTCTGTGAAGAAGAGCAGGAGCTTTGGGCTGGATCTCTGACATTACCCTGCCTGTGGGTCAGAGCCCATCAGACTTTGTAAGTCTGCAAGTGCCCTTTGCCACTGAGCAGTGTCTGATGGCAAGAGGACCTCTCTTTAGATGTTCATTTTGTGTCCTGTAGCTTATCACTGGCAAAACTCCAGGCTGAGGTGGGTATCACCTCTGCAAGGTTTTCTGTCATTCCAGGTAGCAGCAATGATTGCACCTATGCTGCTCCACTGTCCCGTGAGGGCAGATTTTCCCAGTGTCCATCCTGACCCTCCCAAGTCCTAGCTCATTTGGTTGGGTACAGAAATCTCAGATAACATTTTTGTGGTTAAACAGGGGGCCGTAGACACCTGGAGGGGAAGGTGCTGCACCCTGACACACTCAGATTTGTGGATTTTGGTTTTGTTTTCATTCCAGAACCCAACCCCTGGCCCCAGGGGCATCAAAGGAGCAAAGGGCCACAGGGGACCTGAAGGCCGGCCGGTAAGCAAGGACCGTGGCAGGGTTTGCACCAACAGGAGCAGCGTGTTGGGCTGGCAGAGCTCCCAACAGCAGGGCTCGCGTCAGGCTTGCTCTGCTTGGCCTTGCTCACAGCAGGAGCCAGGCAGCTTGAAAATCCACTGCTGCAGCCTGGTACACGGGTCTCTGAAATCATCTTTATCCCACATCAGGGCAAGAAAATAACTTGGCACTTGTGCTTTTTCATGAGCAAAGCATTCTCACGTGATGGGGTTCAGTAAAGGCAGCCCTTTGGAGCGGCCATCCTGAACACGTGGAAGTGGGTCTCCTTCCCCTCACCCTGTGCAGTCCCAGGGCATCATGCAAGCAAGCAGATGTACCTGCTCAAAGCCTAGTGCAGGAGCCAGCAGCTTGGAAGCCAAAAGAGTTTTCCAGACTCTGCATTGCTTAGCAAGGTATCAGCAGAGTACGCTGCAGATAGGACTGGCTCCTCTTCTAACTGCTCTCTCCGCACTTCTGTTTGACAGGGACCACCAGGACCTGTGGGGCCTCCAGGACCAGATGTGAGTGGGATGGGCTTGTTTGCTTGGTCTGTGTTTCCCCTGCCCCACATGATGACTCCTGGGAGGGGGTTACTTCTAGGGGGGAGCCTTCTGCTCCTGGGCTGGGTGGTGGCTGCCCCCCATTACTGTCCAAGCAACTGGCCAAATTTCCTTCCTGCCACCCCATCACCAGCCAGTCCCCTCTGAAGTGTTCCCTACTTCCACATCACTCATTTCTGTATCAGGACCTGCTTTTAGGCTGCAAAGCAGCAGCAGGAGTGGTGGGCAGCACCTGGGAGCCAGGAAGCTGCCTTCATTGTTATTTAAATGTTTCTTTACCTCTGTTCTCAGGAATGTGAAATCTTGGACATCATCATGAAGATGTGCTGTGAGTACCCCTGTACTGTTCCTCCAGCCCTGCTCAACTCCTTGCTGAGTGGGAGGTAGCTGCTTTGTCTCTGGCCCCCAGTGAGCAGGTCCATCCCCAGGCAGCGTGCAGGGGGATGCCATGGGCATCACCCCCTTTCCATGAGGCCCAGTTAAGTCAATGAGCTGGGGGAGAAAGTGAAAGGTCCTCCCTGCAGCTGGGGCAGCAAACCAAAAGAGGGAAATCTTTTGCACGTTGCTGTCCCTTCTCTTGACCCAGGGACTTCCAACTCTAGAGTAAGTCATGCGACCGTGTGTCACTTGTGCATGCTGTAGACTCGTTTGCTGTGTCTGTGGCTCTGCACACGCAGAGTTACCTTCAGGGAAAATACAAGCCGAGTTATGTAAAATCCTTGTGTGGAGCATTTAACAACATCTCTTAAACAGCAGGGCCTGACTTTCCCCATTGGGAAAGGGAGGTCTGTTCTGGGGTGTCCTGCAATGGGAAGCAGTAGCACACGTGCTGCAAAGACCTTCTGGCCCCACGGGCAGTGATGAAGCGCTGGAAGGATGCAGGATACTTAGGGAACTGAATTTCAGCTCCATACTCTGGTGATTTCCTTAATCCCTTCGGGATTAACTTCTATTTTTACTTAAATAAGAGTGCACCAGCACGTGCAAGAGCTCTGCTGCGTGCAGTGCTCCGGGCTGGGGCAACACAATCTGAAACGGGAGCAAGATGTGGATATTCCAAACTGGAGGGAAACCTCCATGAGCTTGACTTGTCCAGACCAGGTGTCTTTGCGTTTGCAGAAACACAAACCTGCACTCTGCACTAGTGTGTGAAAAACTCTTGTGTGAAACGTTTTAACGCTCTGTCTTTCTCTCCTTTCTCCCCTAGCTTGCTGCGGTGAGTGTTCCTTGGCTAAGTTCCTCTGCAAACTCTTGCTAGCCCTTCTCCTCGCTTGCACCCCTCCCTTCCCCTGCTCCTCGCCTTCTGTTATGGAAACGGGGTGAGAGCCTGGGAGGGAGGACTGGGCATGGTGGGAGGTCAGTGAGCTCTCCCCAGGGGTGCTGCATGGGTTCAGAAGCTTCTGTGGCTGCGCCCTACAACTGGAAAAGTGCTGTTGAGGTGCCCCGCGCCAGCAAACTGTGGGCAGATTTTCTCCACCCGTTCTGCAGTTGAAAGGGATGTCAGTTCAGGGCAGGCTGTGGATCCAGCTCTGTCCTCCTCCTTCCAAATCCTGTGCTGGTCTGCAGAGAAATGTGCCAGCTTTTTTACTCTGGTGCTGTCCCAATGGCTTGGATTCGCAGTCCAAAAGCTTGAAGGAAGAGCCAAGGGCACATGATGTCCTTCAGCCATGGGAAAGAGGGGAGCGAGCTGAGTCAGCCTCCTCCAGCCCACCTCTGTCCTCCTGGGGTGGGTGAATGGAAGAAGTGAGAAGACTTATGAGGAAATGGGGTTTGGAATAATTGCTGGGTGTTTTAAGGGAACTCACAGCTTGGAAATGCTGCATGTCTTATAAGGGGCGCTGAGCAACCCGCTAATGGAAAAATCAGTAAACTGCTTCTCAAGTCTCCTATGCAGCTATTTTACCGCTTTATTTTACGCCATGCTTTGTGGGTAGATAGGGCACAGGCACCCACCTGGTCAGGACTAACAGCAGACGTCACTGCTTGCTTTCATATGCCTCCCTGCAAAACGTACTGCTCTGAGTGAGCCGCTCAGACAGAAAACACAAGCCCCTCCATTCCTCTCTGCCCTGCTGTAGAGTGCACCTGCGGTCCTGTCGACCTCCTCTTCGTGTTGGACAGCTCGGAGAGCATCGGCCTGCAGAACTTCCAGATTGCCAAGGACTTCATCATCAAAGTCATCGACCGCCTTAGCAAGGACGAGCGTGTGAAGGTGGGATTTCCACTGAGTGCAAGGATGCACTTTTGTGCGCTCACTTATTGTTCGCTGCAGGCAGAAAAATGGGGAGATGCCTCCATTCCAAAGAGGCTTAGCTTCAAGTGTGTAACTGGGGTGGGCTGCGAGCCCTCCCAGATTCATAATGTGATGGAGATGAGACAGCAGTTTGTTGTCCCAAAATATAGACATTTCTCTCTTTTGGGGCAAAAGGACTCTGCCTGCTGTGGATGTGAACTCTTTCTTCATGTCCCAGAGCACATGGCTCACAAAGCATTCGCTTGATCAATCAGTCTCTCAGTCTATTCCTCCTCCTGATGAGCATTTCAGGTGACTGGAGTAGACAACACATGACGTGAGTTGCAACTTCCCCTAGCTCCCTGACAGCCAGGCACCCTTGTCTGCCCCAAGCTTGGGTTTAAGTTACCAGTTAAGCACACTACTAAAACAGACCTTTGCAGCCCAAAACAGCAATATTGTCCCAGTAGCGAGTCTTTCAGTTTGAAGAGACAGGCAAATGCTTACTCTCCTAACTCTTCTCTGGTAACCCGCTGCGCATGGGAAATTTCATTTACTTCTGTGATTTGGAAGGGATGTTTGGGATCCAGTCTTTCCTTAAGGTATAACCAGACACATCTGTAGTACACAGGCTGTAAAGCCACAATGACCTGCCGTTGGACACTTGTGGAGGCACGCATGGGTCTCTTTGGCTGGCAAAAAGACAGTAACAAGCAGAAAGAGTAGAGCTGGGCAGCCAAACCACTGTGTAGGAAGAAAACCAGAAATTTTGAAAAACGGTCTATTCCTAGCCACCCGCCAATGCCCAATGGCTTGTGTTGACAACGGAGTTGGGAAACATGGGTTTGGGTTTTGTTTCACTGACTGGCTCACTAAATTGGTCCCCATGTGCATCCACTCCTGTTGGGGCTCCTTTTGCCTGCTCCTTGTGTAGAGGAGAGGCAGCAGAGCCTGCTGTGAAGGCGTTCAGTACAAACCACTGGCAGAATTTCTGGAGCTCTCCATGGCACCCTAAGGTATCTGAACCTAACTGGCTTCTTTTTTTTTTCCCCAACAGTTTGAAACTGGGGAGTCTCGTGTGGGCGTTGTGCAGTACAGCCATGACAACACGCAGGAGCTGGTGGCCATGGGGGATGCCAACATAGACAACATTGGAGCCCTCAAACAGTGAGTCTGTGGGGTCTTGGCGCATCATGCAGAGACCTCACCCAAGGACACCTACTGACCCATCCTCCATCTCCAGGCCAGCAGCTCCTGTAACTGCAAGGATGCTAAATGTTCTTTAGTGGAAAGTAGCAGTTGGTGGCATTGTAGGTGGTGCTGAGGCCAAGGAGCTTGCCAGCTTTCCACCCAAAGCCCCATGCAGGGTTGTTGCCTTGCCTCAAAACATGCCAGAATACCTGTTCCCAGGGGCTCCTTCAGTATCCATGGGACAAGGCTTGCAGGCTCACTGCTGTCTGTGCTTTCAGGGCAGTCAAGAACCTGAAATGGATAGCTGGGGGCACCTACACCGGAGAAGCCCTGCAGTTCACCAAGGACAACCTGCTGCGGAGATTCACCTCTGACAAGCGCGTCGCCATTGTCATCACGGATGGACGCTCCGACACACTGCGAGACCCTACGCCGCTCAACTCTCTGTGCGATGTCACCCCAGTAAGGGCACGGGGGAAGCACCCTGCCTGCAGGGAACTGCCACGCAGCAGATGTGCATCAGAGTAGCGCAGGCTTTCTGGAGGACTCCATGTCTTTGCTACCCGAGGCTAGGGCAGGGGGGACACATGTCACTAGAAGCACTCTCACAAAGTGACAGATGTTCAGTTTATGAATGCATTAGATGATGAATGCATCCAATGATGGACTCTAACTTCCCTGCAGGTGGTTTCTCTTGGGATAGGTGACATTTTCCGGAATCCTCCAAATCCAGATCACCTGAATGATATCGCCTGTCTAAGCAGACCGACCAGGCCAGGACTCTCCATTCAAAGGGACAACTATGCCGAGCTGCTAGATGACACCTTCTTGCAGAACATCACCTCGTACGTCTGTCAAGGTGGGTGAAAGCTTGTGGCTGGAGGCCATAAGGAAGGTAGTGAGGATTGCCTCAGGCAAAGGGTGAGGGATGCAAGCATGCACCTCTGCTCTTTCCAGTGCATGTTTATAATCTTTACACAGTGCCTTGCATAATGTGGCTGTGGCTGAGCTGAGCGTTCATGCCTTCTCCGGCTCCATGGGAAGCTATAGGAGAAGTGGTTTTCCTGGGTGAGCTGATGACGTTATTCTTTCTAATTTTCTTAACAGAGAAGAAATGTCCGGACTACACCTGCCCAAGTGAGTATTGACTCCTCGTGCCACACGAAGGCGTTGTGGATGCTGTGATGGAGAAAGTAGGAGTTTGTGTTTGTGGGAATGTGTAACTTGGACACCTCTCGCAACAGGGGGGCTCCTGGGCTGTAGAAGTAAGAAAGCCTTGTCAGACATTCTCAGGGTCTCTCATACACACACCAGTCCAAGGCACCTGGGGAAAAAGCCTAGACAGTTGCTTTTCTGTTACCTCAAACCTAGAGAGGAAGCTGGGCCAGATTTTAGCTCTCACAGGCTTTAGTTTAGGGAGCACAAAGAAAAAGCCAGCGCTGTGGCAGGGATATTTGAGAAAGGTACTTGAAAAATGAGTACAGGGAGGAATTTAGTGGGGTACACATCCAAGTCAGAAGTTTATACAATCCTATGACTCATCACAGAAAGAAGCCAGCCTCAGGAGATGAAGTGATTCCCCAGACACGCAAGGACAGCGCTGTATTTAAGCAACAAGGGTGACTTGATTATCTAAGCCAGATAAGAACCTGGGAATGCAGCCTGCCATAAGCTAAATAAAAGGAGGAATGAAAGGGCAAATGGGTAAGTGTAGGGCAGGACAGCGAGCAAATACCCAGAGAGTGGGGAGTTCCCACATCTGACAAGTCAGGAAGCCTGTGAGACAGCTGCTGGCTTCACCAGCTTTCCATGGAAGAGGCAGGAGGAGAAATGTAGCGTAACAAGCCCTGGGCCTTTCCCCTTGCAGTCACCTTTGCCGGGCTGGCAGACATTACGCTGCTGGTGGACAGCTCCACCAGCGTGGGCAGCAAGAACTTTGAGACCACCAAGAAGTTCGTGAAGCGGCTGGCGGAGCGGTTCCTGGAGGCTGGCAAGCCTGCTGATGATTCTGTGCGCGTCTCAGTGGTCCAGTACAGCGGCAGGAACCAGCAGAAAGTGGAAGCTCAGTTCCAGTACAACTACACAGTCATCGCCAAAGCCATCGACAACATGGAGTTCATTAATGATGCCACAGATGTCAACGCTGCTCTGCGGTACGTCACAGGGCTGTACCAGCGATCCTCCCGTGCTGGGGCGAAGAAGAGGGTGCTGGTGTTTTCTGATGGCAACTCTCAAGGGATTACCGCGAGGGCCATTGAGAAGACTGTGCAGGAAGCTCAGCAGGCTGGCATCGAGATCTACGTGCTGGCAGTGGGCAGCCGAGTCAACGAACCCAACGTCCGTGTCCTGGTCACAGGGAAGAGCGCAGATTATGATGTGGTCTACGGGGAGCGCCACCTCTTCCGTGTGCTTGACTATACCTCTCTGCTACGTGGTGTGTTCTACCAAACCGTGTCCAGGAAGATAGCTGTTGACTGAGTGTCTGGATGGGTTTCTGCCAAGGCCATGCCTGCTTCTGTCTCACCTAAAAATGAAAACCAACAAAACAAAACAAAAATTAACAGTATTCTTGACCAACCTGAGGAATTTCTGTCTATGCAGATAGCCATAGTGCCACAGCCTGGCTGTGCATAGTCTGCTTCCTTCTCCCCCTTCTTCATCATCTGCATCTCCACTCTGTTAGCCTCAAACTTCTCTCCCTGCCCATGACTGCCTCTCCCTCCCCACAGCAGGCAAACACAAGCACACCTAGCAATAAGCCACCAGAAAACCAAGAGAGACCTCATCCCACTGTTTTTTGTCAAGAAAGAATCAGGATGAGGAATTTTGTACCACTAAGGACTAGCCTGGTCTCATAATGTTTCAGATACAGGGGGTTTTGTTAATTTGCTTTTTTCTTTCATACATCAGCTGAACCCTTGTCAAGCTCACAATGGTCCTAACCCAATGCTGTACTTCAAGTGAAATATTCAACACTTCAGTGAGCTTTGAGAGGGGATCATTGTCATGGCTGGCAAGTTTGGTTCATATCTCCCATGCTTGGAGGGAGAATGGCTGGACTGCATTACCCAAGCTTGGTGGAAGCATCTCTGGCCACCAGTGCCATGGGATGGGGCATTGACTTCCCAGGGCTGGGGTGAAGGTTATTGGTGGAGCATCCCTCAGCACTGACACTCCCATTCAGGGCAGGGAGATTGAGCACCGACCAAATGAAAGACGGACAGCAGCCGTTGGGGAGGGGAGAAACCCTAGAAGCAGCTACATAACTGCACTCCTTCACTAACTGATCTCATGGTCCTACAGTGAAACCAGGAACCTCACGAAAAACCTGATGACTTGTGTTATGGTCTAAGCTCCATTCTGGAAAATCTCTCTGAGCCCGGATAGTGGGATTTTTTAAATTTTTTTTTTTTTCAAAAGTGCCAAGCTGTCTAATTCCCGGTGAGCTTTGTGGGAGTACTATTTCTATAGCACCATCTAGGAGTTAGACACCTAGGCCCTAGGGAAACCCACTAACTGTACTATATATTGAATTAGGGCCTCATCCACAGCCCAGCAAAGTCAAGGGAAAGGCTGCCGTTATCTGCCAGGGTCTTTGACCCACACCCTATGGATATACTGACAAAGGTGCTATCACTACGTGGGTGTGGTGGGCCCTTGATGTTTACACAGTTGTTTCCAGGACCACACTGAAGATGTGGTTTGGCTGAGTGAGATTTTGTTTCAGTGCTTCCATTTTGGTGCTCTTGCTATGAATTCATGCGCTTCTGAGAAAGCAACAGTGACTGCCAGGCATCGGCATCCCAAACTCTTTACTTTGTATCCAAAAACCCAGTGTACGAGTTAGTTTTATTTTATGCCTGTGTTTTACTAAAATTGTCCACTTCAGAAATTTGTCAAATAAATTGTTTTCCACAATCTCACTGGAAGTTGGTCTGGCTTGAATTTCAAGGGGTCCAGATGTTCGAAAAGTCACTCGATTAAGTAGAGGTTGCCGGGATGTAGGAGGACTCCAGCAGAACTTCTCACATGAAATTGTATGGAATAGAACAGAAGAGATCTATTGCTTTTGCATTGCAAATCTGGCTATTATTGAGTGCCATGGATTTGGTAAATACTGTGAACTCTCTTCATCTATTAAATAATGCATAATAATTTTATGAGAAGAGCACTAAGCTCTCAAAGAATGGGAAATGGTTACGCAGCTTCCGTTTGCCTTCTAGTTGAAAAAACAAAACAAAACAAAAAGCAAACCAAAAAACCTAACCTGCACAAGTAGGTACTGTTGTTTCCAGAAGACCAGGTGCAGAGGGATGGTGATCATCAGGTGAAGAGGCAAGCTGCACTTGCTTGCTGCTTATGTTCAGGATCTCTCCTTAGTACCTCATTTCCTGGGCACGTAGGGATGCTGCTCTGCAGACAGGGCTAGTGAAGGAGATCTCAAACATCTCATCCACCTTTGCCAGGATCAATGCTCCCCAAACATTTGTTTTACAGCCCAAGAGAGCTCTAAAGGGTGCATGTCTTTGGGGAAGCTCCCAGGCCATACCTGTACGTCCCAGGGGCTTGTTGCAGCCTTTCACTGTGGATGCACACACAATCACTTGCTTCGCAGACAGTGGACCACATTCATGCCCCATTTTGGTAATGGAGGGGCACTGTCTTGCTTCACCCTTGTTTCATATCCTCCTCTTAGTCATGCTCTCTCCTGGCCAAGTGTCTCAGTTGAGATGCTTTTTGGGCTCCCTGGCTGTCCTGCAGTGCCAGGAACATGTCACTCTCAGCTGGAAAATCTGAGGAGCACCTCTGGGGAGGCTCTGCTGGTGGCTGCAGTTTGATTCAGATGTCCCACTCTCCATAGAAAGTTAGGAAAAAATGCCTTCTCCTCTGCCCTAATAAAGGTGATTATTGTTACAGCTACAGAAATATTTCTTAACGGTCCACTGCAGTCCTCAACGTGAATCATCCAAGAAGGAAGGGAACATGATATGGACAAGGCCCTGGGTTACACACCTACTGCCACGGCTGCCAGCAAGGGGTGGGTGGGAAAAGGGGCTGCACCCTCCTGCACCCTCCTGATGGTATGTCCATCACCCCAGCATGCGAAAGACACCTGGAGAAAGCTCCCTCTGACTTTGGGCTGGTTTGCAACTCTTTGCTAAAAAAGCAGGTGGCAGGAGGGATTTTTTCCTGCTTCGTGTGCTTCCCCCTCTCCCTCCACAACCACACCCTTGCTTTCTGCCTTTACTGAAAGGGGAAGAAAATCCCAGACCAGCAAAAATTGCCAGTTTCCAAGCCTCAGTTCTTGGAGTGTTTTTAAGTTTTACCCATGAGAAAAATTTAAACATTCCGTTTAAATTCCAGTTTGCCCAGAAGAAACAGTTTGAAACAGAGCCTGCTGAAGAGCTGTCTTCCCCGGAAGACAGAGACCAGCAGGGATTTTTCAGCAATGCCCAACCCCTTGTGTTTAGGTGTGCTGCCTTATCTCTTCCCACACTTGTGCACTGTCCAGGTAGGATTGTGGGAGCCTTTGTCGGATGTTCAGGCCAGTCGGCCCTGATATGCTGGATTCATTTTTGTCTTCCATTTTGGGTTATATTTACTCCTTTCTTTTCAGTCTTGATTTTTATGCTTCCATTACAGGGAAGGTCAAAAATGCCTCTGCCTGTGGGCCTGCTTTGTTAAACTTCAGATGTTCTCCAGATGTTCAGCGAGGGGGTTTATGTAACAACAACAGAATTTGGGCCACATTTTTCTGTTTTCTTCTGACTAAATTCTACTCATCTGAAGCAACACTGATTCACAGCCCTTAATGGGAAGATGATGGCTGGGGAAGGAGGGGATCACTGAAGCCACCTTACCAATGTGGTAGGACTCCCAGAACACGTACCTTGCAAGCAATGCAAAAAACCTACAATGCAACAGACAGGGACAGTACTGTGGGACTGTAATCCTAAAGAACAGAGTAAAAAGTGATGTAAGAGAGGTAAACTGGCAAGTGAGAGATGAATATCCTGTCCAGTTAGCTCTTGTAAATGAGAACGTAAGACTGCTCACACCTGGGAAGCTGCAAGAGGTTCAGCTACACCCACCCACTGGCACTGATCATCTCTCCAGACCTATCCAGCTTTGTGGCTGCAGCTCTTGAGCAGATCTGCAGATTAGTTGATTGCCCTGGTCATTGTTTCTCCGTGGGCATCAAGCATGGTACAAGGCTTGATATGGTGCCCGGCTCCATATGGTGCTCCTGTAAAGCCCTGAGGTCCGAGTCATTTCCCTGTGCTGTGGTCAGTGCTTGCTCCCACCACAGGTGGGAAGGCATGGTAGCATTGTGAACACCATTTCCACAACCCTGGGCAGCCCCGTTCCTCAGAGGCACTGCCCTGGACAGCATGGGGCTGCTGGAGACCACAGGGCTGTCAGGACAACTCTTCCCACAGCTTACAGCCCTGTAGCCCAGCCAAATTGCTCTTGATGACGCTAGCTCTAGACCTCAAGATGTGTAACAATAAATAGTTGCTCTAGGATGATTTTGAATTGCATTTTCAAAATTATTTAAGAGCCTTTCCTGTGCCTATGTTTTTCCCAAGGAGCAGAGGTCCATTGTCTATCCTCTCCTAGCTGTAACAGCAGCATACTGAATGTTCAAATGCCTCTCGCTATCCTAGGGTTTGTGGTTTGTTTTAACTCTATTATTCCCAAATGTGTTTTAGTTTAAGCTTTGCGTTATTTTGTCCAATTGCATGGATCTCCCCCTTAAAAGAAATCATACTGTATAAGGAGAAAGAATCATGGTGTACGTAAGCTTGTGGGCAAACAGCAGAACTGTAACCCATTAAGAAATACAGGGTTGACACAGAAATATTTCTGAGCAAATTCAAGACCACAAAGGAAGACCATGCCCACCCCCACAACACACACTTTTCCAAGTAAAGGATGTGAGAAGCTGATGGCTTCTTCCCATAATGTTGCATAGGGCAGGGGAGCATCACCAAAGCGTGGTGCAGCTCTGAGAGATCTGTATATAACAGTATTAGATTTTGCTAATTCCTATCAAGAATTAAGTCATTTAGAGTACAGGTGCCAATATAATAACTAGATTAAATAACTTGTTGCATTCTATTTAGGCTAAGACCTTAATTAGACAGTGAATTTTTAGATCTACGCTTAACAGCATCTTCTTTGGTTTCCCTTACCTAAGCCCACATGCAACAAGCATGCTCTGACAGGGTCTTTTCCCTCAAAATTACTCCTCGCTGTCTGCCAGGAGGTTTGTCTGGGTCCAGAGTGTCTGCTTTAGATGCTTTTCTGCAGAAAGCATATGTTCCTTCAGCCCAGTTCCTGGGTTGCCCCCGGCAGTCTGTGTCAGAGCTCCTGGGAGCTGTGGCAGCAGAGAGCTCTGGAGATGTATGGCAGGGGGAAGCTGCAGCCAGGTGGCCCAGCAGTTGCCTCACCAAGGAATTGAGACACTGTTAATATACTTCTGAACTGAGCAATTGATGCTGTTTTCCTCTTTCATTTCTTACACATGAGGTCATCCCTGTCAGACATAGAAACTACAGAGATGCTCACAGGAGAACACCGAGACAATGACACGGCATTTCCAGCGAGGTCTGGGAATGTGTGGAGTGACTCATCCCCACGAAATATCGCTGCAGCCCTTCCACCTGCCCGCCATCTCAGTGGAGCAGCGCTCCTGGTCCCTTACGTTGCTGCAGACACCCACAAGAAACACTCCTCAGCTTTGTCGTCTCTGTGAAAATGCTGGAGTTCGACGTCCAAGTCGCTGAGCCAAACAAAAACGCAGCTGGGGTATCTCTTCTCCATGGTAATATATTAAAAGGGAATGTAGAATAAAATAACAGAAGCTGGCGGCAATGCCGACAGATCCTACGCCATCCTACCCATCCTGCTTCTGGAGAAATTTTTTTGTTCTTTTTTCTTCACTTTTGTTTATGGCACTTTTTTCTGTGTGACTCCAAAGGTCTTGGGAGATAAACTGTTTCTTGAAGTGAGGTGAGTTTTCTAGTGGGGAAAAATCATGCAAGAAACTATGGAGGCCATCTATTTTTACAACATCATCTGATTGGACTGCAAAGTGTATGCTGTAGAAGCCCTGGTATAGCCACGGACTAAAGCCTCTGTCTAAAAACTTGATTATATTTAATTTTTTTTGGTATGATCTGTTGGCCAAATAAAAAGATGCTGCCTCACCAAACTTAGGTTTCTCTAGTCACTGAAGCACCAAGGCATGAAGAGGTCATTAAGCCCATTTTCTACCTTAAAAGTACGTTTTAGCCCACATGTCATGTATTTGTTCCCCTGTCAGATGGGTGTTTGTCCAGTCTTAGAGCTCTGAACACGGAAGCTTTGACATGTCTGCAGAGACTCTGTCTTAGTCCAAATCACTGCTGCTATTTATAGCACTACAAATAATGGAGCTGGTGCTACTTCTGGAGATCACGTCCTAGTGTTCAGCCCAAGTACCTCTTGCTGCCATGAAGCCTGTTACTACTTATCATCTCCACTGTGGACACAGAGATCATGTTCCTCCTTCCCTTACAGATTCATTCATCAGCTGAGATCTCTTACTTGTGTTTTCTTTTTTCTCTCATGACCTGAACGCCTGGTTCTTGTTCATGGTGCCAGAAGCCTGTGGGAGCACTCGAAAGTAAGGTTATGGCAGAAAGTCCAGAGGCCTCTTCCCAGCCACGGCATCTATGGAGAAGGTCCTGGTAGCAGACGTGGTCATCACAGCAGAAATGTGGAAAAACTTCTCCAAACTGGTAAGGGGTCTCATGGCAGTGGGGGTCCCCTTACTCCTTACTCCAAACATGGGGTTGTTTTCATACGTTATCAAACAGTCTGCATGGCCAACCTTTCTTTGCCAGTTGGCCCATGGGTTAGTTACATGATTAAATACTAACAATTATCTAATTTTGAGACCTCTACCCATCATCAGGGTATGGTAGGGACAGGGCAAAGCCTTTCTAAGCCCCCACAGAGCAAATTAATAACCCAAACTAGACTTCTGGCAAGAGAACCTCGAGACATTTACTTTGCACAGTTGTCCTAGAGACTAAAAAGGGATTAAGGCACACATTATCTGTGTACAGGCAGCTTTGAAACAACCTTAGTGGAAGGCAACTTCTGGTTTACGTATGGGTCAGTAGAACATGCTCAGAGTTAGCCATCTGCAGTAACAAGCTTATGCCAGCCAGCAGCAAATCATTTCTGAAGCTGAAATTTGAAATCTGGCCTGTTGTCCTGGAAAATATGAACCTCAGAGAGCTCCCAGTCACAGAGGTGATGCTTGACAAAAGGAAATAAATAGCATCCTTCTGCAGAATCAAACCGAGGAGGAGAGACAGCTGCCACACCTTGCGGTGCCCACATCCCTCAGATGTGCACTGCGACGTGCAGGTGAGCCTGGCTCCACGCAGGGGTGGTGGGGCCCAGAAGCCAAGATCAAAAGCTAACAGTGGGGCTTGTGTTTCCTCAATCACTTAGTTTCAAAGCAGCCAGGCTACAATGACCCATGTCTCCCAACGCTCCCTCTCCCTCCTGTCAGGGCATGGTTCCCTACTGGGGCTGTGTCCCGTGGAGGAAGGACCACAGGTTGCTGCAGCATGGAGCATCAGTGCCAATGGCCCCAAAAAACCTCTGCAAAGAGGATCAACTCTGCATGAAACAGAGCAAAATATCCACACCTGCAACAGTTTTTACATTAGTCTGTGAGAGTCCCCAAAGCCACACTCTCATTTCAGGAACTTACCAGGACTTGTCCTTCCTAGGTATGCCGGTTTGCTCTTTGACCCCTCAGGAAGACGTGAAATGAAATAACAAAGCTGAATTATATGCTTCATTTGCTGGCTGGGACAGGCATCGGCAGCTACCTACCCTGGCCTCATCCAGCATCTCTGGTGGGAGGACAAAGCCACTCATTTTACCAAACCTTGTCTTTCTAGCTCCCTCCCTGTAAGACCCTATCCTTTCTCGCGATGATCTCAGGATTATCCCTGCTACTGCATTTTTTCCCTTTTGTTGAGGATGTTCCCTGTTGGCTGCTAGGCTGAAAATCACTAGTCTGCTGTTAATCCCTCCTTGCCCTTTGTATGGGGGGTTATGGCTCTTTAATGTTCTTCAAGCTTTCCAGAAATAAGCTTTTCTCATGTTAAAACAGGGGGATTAACTCCTACTGGCGTATTAAACCTCAGATGCTGCTGTAAGCCAGAAAAGCATTTCTGCAATGTCACAAATGCATCTCTTGCAGTCGGACTGAACCAAATCAGGTAACAGAAGCCTAGCCCCCACATTGCGTGACCTTGTACCACCTTCAAGACCCATCCAGCACAGACAGGGCTAGCCCTGGCAGCGGGAGGTCCTTGCCCATGGAGGTCAGCCAGCAGTTTCAAGATTTGTCTTGCAACGGGTATTACAGTCAAGCAAGGAGCCTGTAGCAAGGAGCCTGTGCTGCTACTGCCCCGGTCCTGGCCTGAGACAGCTGATGTGGAGAGGCAGTAGAAGGACAGACTGCAGACAGTGGGGGTCTGGAGCACCCCATTTTGAAAGTAGGCTTTTCTACATGGCACAAATCTGGTGTAATGTGACCCTAAGGCTCCTGAACCTGATCCTAAGGTTGCCCCTAAAGTTTTTGTCTGTCTCTCTTTTCTTCTGCCCCAAGAACCAAATCCCATACCCCTCAATTAACATTTTTCATGGCTTAAGAGAAAGCAAACAGAGCAGGAACAAGTGTGCAAGACCAGCACCTAGATCCCACAGTTTTTCACTGCTTCGAAAGTACGGGGAAAAGGTGTAACTCTTAGAGCCTGCCGGTGTTTCTTTCCTGGTTCAGTTCTAGAAACCTTTATAAACATGGATATTAACTCAACGTGCTTGTCTGTAGCTTCTGAAATCCCTGAAAATCCCTAAAAAGAATCCAAACCCTCGTGAGCCGCAAAGCATTTGCTCCTTCGTCTGAGTTGTGCTTATTTCTACCTAAATGGGCAATTCAACCTGGAGTATTTCTGAGGGCTCTGGATTTCTGATAGTATCTCTGGTGATAAAATTATCGCTGCCTATAAAATTATGTCTTGATTAATGTGAGAGCTAAACAGAATTGCATACGGTATTTTCCACAGGACCTGAAGTACTTAAGATTTTTCAAAGGCAGCTTGTAAAACCAGCATGTTTCTTTTCTAAAACAAGCCTGTCCCGGATAAAGCTCAGGCCATGAGCAGCAGACTGCAGCTCCTTCTGGCTCTGAGAGCCTAGTGTGGAAGTGCTGGGCATGTACTTAACAAGAGACAGCCGAGGGCGGCTGGATGAGTCCCATCTGGAGCTTTGCAGCTCCTTTGAAAAGTGTGTCAAAAGGGGCCTGGCATGCCGGGGAAATGAGAACATGTGGCAGATTACCGCACTTGAAAACAGCCATCCCTCCAGCAGCCTGGGATGCCACCCCCTTCCTCCCCCCAGACAATGCCCATGGGGTCTTGCTGAAAGTATCATTTACTACCTTGCAAAACGAGGCAGGAGCAGACTAGACTTGCACAAATTTCCCTCTGCAACATCCCTGGGTGCCCTGGTTTCAGGTAAAACGGAAGCAATTTTCTGTTCAGTAATTCTGCTTTTCAGTTAAGCTTCTTCTCACTGACTGAACTCTCTGAAATTAACAGCGTATTGTTCAGCCACTGTTCAGTCCCAGAGCGGTAAGAACTGATTGTTTAAAATTTATTCCAAGGAATGGTGTGCAGAGAGGCTCCTGCTTATACTTACTGCTATAACAACCAAGGTCAGCTAATTTCATTATTTGCCCCATTGGAGGGTCAGAAGTGGAAAAGCGTAGAGGGGTCAGCACCTGCAGGGAGGAGTGGACAGGAGAGGTGACCCAAACCTGACCAACAGGGTATTCCATCCCATCTGCATCACACTCAAAGGATGATCCTCTGAGGGATCAAAGGGTCAGCCCTTTCTCTTCAATGGCCAGCATCTGAGGAGCTGTCTGCCTTGATCCCAATCCGTGCATTCTTGAATTCAGATCTGGCATCCAGTTCCCGACCATCACTGAGTCCAGTCTGGGACTTTCCCAGTGCCTGTCGGTGACGTGACTGTCATCCTGGGAGCTCCAAACTGGTTTTGTATGTACGGTATATATTTCATTATTTTATTTTTATTATTTTATTAATATTTCATTAAAGTAATTTAGTTTCTTTTAAACTCATAAGTCATTTTCTCTCTGTTCCTCCTCTCCCTTCAGAGAAAGGTGGGGGAGACCATCTGTCATTTGTCTCAGTAGCCAGTTCAGCCCAAACCATGGGGTCTCACAGGTCAGATCCCATGGGAAGACCCATACTGGGTCTTGGAAGACCACATGCCTCCCATGGTGCAGGAGGAGGGCTGCATGCAAAGATGGCAATATTGCTCTGAGGCTGCCTCTGCTTCAAGCTTGTGCAATCTGGCCAAGTCCTCAGGGCTTCCAGTTTTAGTTGATGTCCCATCATCTAGCCCACATCTAGCCCACACTGTCCCCTTTGCTATGCGAGCTGGCTGTCTTGCTGCTTCATTTGCAAGCCGGTGGGTAGTAGGAATTTAGTGCTATCAAACCCAAACTGAGTGGCTCCACTCTTCGTAGTCATGAGGGGATTTGGGGTTTCCTGCAAATTCGGGGTCCCTTGGGTTCACATTGTTGTATGTTCTACGCAGGGCCTGGGAAGCCCCTCGTGCATGTGGCAAGACATGGCCAGGAAACAGCCGGTTGGTAGATGCTGCACGAGTGAATGGTGAGTCAACTGGGCCATTCTTTACACAGAATATTGGCATTGCTACACCCCAGGAGTTTTATCATCCCGTTGACGACAGGCTGCTGTGTGGGCACCCTGGCAGACTCAGTCTGGCTGCTAGACAGGTACCACTCAAGCATGGAAGGTAGAAAGTGTGCTGTCTGGGAAGCTTTTCTGTATCCTCTTTGGCGTAGGGAAGGGAATTCTCAAGAAAAGGGAATTTTGTGTGAGAAACTGTAAAACAGCAGTGTCTGGCCTGCATAACACGGGATCAGGAAGGTATCACACAATTCAAACATTTCTGCTTTGAAATCAGAAGATCAGTTTCTGACAGTCTTGTGCCTGCTCTGCAGGTAACGCCAGAAGATGCTTTAAACAAGGTGGTTAACAAAGCTGTTTGTGTAATATTTGTTGCTTGTGATGTCTGGTGGGTTATTTAGGTAAAGACAAGAGCTAGAAAAATATTTGGGCAGCTATTTTCTTGGTGGGGTGCTGCAAAACAAAGAAATTAAGAGTTTGTCCAAGACCAAAACTGTGGGAGAAATGGGAACTGAACCTCTCTCCCTTGATTTCCATGTGCAAGAGATTCTGTTAAAACCATCCTGAGCGCACGGTGGACGCAAGGCAAAGGCAGCGGTGCATAAGTCAAGGTCCTGTTCAGACACGCTTCTGGCTTAAAGATTTCTGCTCTCTCTCCGTTGTGCATGGAGTATGCGAGCACCCTGTTGAGATGCCTATACCAGCTGAATCCTGTACATCACTGCCAGGCCAGATGCCTTCTTTTATAGTTCTTTTTGGGAGGTACTGATTTCCTATAGCTTCATCTTTCTTCGGTGAAGACACCTTAGTCTAAGCTAATCATTAAGGACCTCTTCACAGCAGGGACAAGAAATAAGCCTGTCTGAAGTAAAATTAACAAGAACCCTATCAGACCAGTCAGAGGATGACAAACTGGTCCATACAAGTCCCATTTCTCTCCATCGGCTATAAAGGGGGTCATGGTGGCTGTTTCAGAAGTGCGTGGCTACTTACAATCCAAAAGTAGATGCTACCCTTCAGCAGTTGTACAGTGTTATCATGTGGTTTTGTGCAATTTTTCATAAACTCAAATAGTTGAATCAAGCCTGCAATCACTGTGTCTCCAGGTTTTTTAGACTCCCTTGATTTTGATAGCCAAATTAGAAGCATGTGTTCACTGCGCAGCTGCGAATGGGAACTGAAGTATTCAGTTGACCCACAAACACTGTTTTCTTATTGCACTTAAATGATTGGTTGTTAGCCACTGGAGAGGACACATGTGCCGCATCACGAAAAACAGATTCATTACTTTGCATATTTTTTCCAGGAAACTTGCATCAAACCAGTCCAATAAGTCCCTTTAATTCTATTAAAACACTTATATGTAGTCTTACATGTTAAATAATCATTCAATTCATAAAGGCCTCATAGTTCTTATTGATTAAGAGAAATTTAGTAAGCAAGTAATTTTAGTAGGGTATTGTAAGGAACTCACTGCTGAATTGAAAATAATTTTTCTATCTGAATATTTTTGCTCATCTTCTTTCCCAGCCTGGATGGTTTCTAGCAGGATGAGGTCTATGTCATGAAATATATACCAATTCTACCTTTGAAGGTGCCCAACATGATGTGATGAATTCTGTAACTGAACATGAGGCAGCAGCGTGCCCTTGCAGCCAAGAAGGCCAACAGCATCTTGGGCTGCATTAGGAGGAGTGCTGCTGGCAGGTCATGGGAGGTGATCCTTCACCTCTACTCAGCAGTGGGGTGCTGGGTCCAGTGTCAGGCTCCCCAGGTCAAGAGAGAGATGGGCGTCCTGGAGAAGGTCCAACAAAGAGCCATCAAGATGATGAAGGGACAGGAGCACCTTTCCTGTCCCTTCAGGAGACAGGGGAGAGGCTGAGAGAGCTGGGACTCTTCAGACCTGGGGGATGTTACCCATGTGTATAAACACCTCATGGGAAGTAGTGAAGAAGTGGTGCCCAGTGACAGGACAAGAGGCAGCAGGCACAAAATGAAACACATGAAACCCCACTTGGACACAAGGAAACATGTTTTTGACTGTGAGGGTTGTCAGACACTGGGAGCGGTTTCCCAAAGAGGCTGTGTAGTCTCCATCTGTGGAGATACTCAAAACCCACTGGACACTGTCCTGGGCCTCTAGCTGACCCTGCTTGAGCCAGGGGGTTGGACTGGATGATCTGAAGAGGTGTCTGCCAGAGTAAAACATTCAGCTGTGATTCTGCTGGTCCCCATTTTACCAGAAGGGAAAATTTTTTAATAGAAAGTCATCTGCTTTGCCTCTCTGCAGGTCCCTGGGCTAATGACAGTTTCAGAGGAAAGCATTCCACAATCCTAAGGCATTGTATGAGGCAGAGGAAAATTCAAGAAGGATCTTCTCCCCGCTTTAGTGCATCAGCCTGGCTCAGAAGGGACTCACAAAGTGGGGGGGTAAGGTTTATGAAGTCTGAAATGGTTCCTGACTCCTTACTTCAAGGTAATCTTGCTGCATTTGGGACTACCCCGGCTGCAGAGAGCACCAGGAACCTGGCTTCAGGAGCCAGGTACCCTGTTGCTTACTAGGTCCCGGTGTCGTCGTGTTCCTGGTTACCAGGCTCTAGCTGGGGATGGTGGAGGAGTGGTGGGGGGAGCTGCAGGGGTTCTGTCTGTGTGAAAGAGCAGCAGCTTATGGAAAGCACAGTACCTCGTGCTGACTTTGCTGCTTAGTCACACTGCAGTAACTGTAGCTTGGCAGCTGGTCTTAACCCCTTTCCTTTGCAAATGTTTCCATTTATGGCTGCAATTTTTATTTCCCTTTGCCTTCAATGACCACACAGATGAAAAGTCTCCAAAAAGGGGAGAAACCTTTACGTCGGGAGATGTAAACCTTTACATCAGGAGAAGTGTTTACATCGGGAGAAGCCAGCTGTGTGTATTTATACCTTGCATTTCAGGTATCTCTTAGAGAAGCACACCACCAAGTATGCTCAAGGGATTCATTAGGGATCATTCTGGCCAGAAGCACGTGCTGGGCCTATCTGGTGGCAGGAGCACAAATGTCATTGTGGTTGTCAATATTTTCCTTGCCCAGATACGCTGAGAAGGAGAAAGTTGCAACCATTTTACCTGGTTGTCCATACTCACAGCTGAGTGCTGTGCCTGGTCCTTCCAGGGACACTGGAGAAGGAGCAACCCCACAAGCAGGCTGTGCTGGAGATCCTCGGGGCTGTGCCCATCCTCTTCTGAGATCCCGAATATTCCTTGTTGGCCTCCAGGAAGAGAGGATCCAGTTAGAGAGAGAGAGAAAGACAGCATGTGGGATCCACCTTTGCTCCATGCATTACAGATGTGCAGGTTTATGATGCAGTGTTCTCCAGCCAGCATATGGGAAAAGAAAAAAAAAAAAAAAAGAAAAGCATTTCCAGCTTATGAAGAGCTTTAGGGCAGATAAAGCAGAGTTGTGACCTGAGCTGGAAAGGGATGCCTGCTGTGAGTTTATCATGGTGGCTGGGGCTGAAGCCTCTGGAGAAACAGCATTAGGATGTGTCACCCCCATCTTGCTCTCACACCTCGTCTTCCTTGCTGGTTCCTCACACCCTGCTCCATTCCCTGAGAAAAAAAAAAAAAAAAAAATTTCCTACCCAGGGCACTAGATTGGAAAAATCACTGATCTTTAGTTTAAGGCCAGATTTCAGCAAGGCACTGAAAACCCCATGGTTTTTGCTCCCACTCCAAGTAACTTTTGTGGAAATTAAACACGTGCCTCAGTGAAACCTGGACTGACCAGCGAGGGGTGGCTGCAGAGTAGAGCCCCTCCTGCCCCCCAGCAAGGCAGAAAGGGTGCAAAAACTGGAGCACCCACCTGGCAGCTGTCTCTTCATCAGGTCATGGATAACTTCTCCGTGTCTGAATTGTTTCCTTTCAAATGTTTGGTTCAGTTCTGCGTATTCTGTAGAGACATGTGATTTCTGCAGAAACCTTTCAAAAACAGACCATCGACTTTTCCAGCCAAAAAAGCCTAATCTTTGCCAGAGCCGATTCCTCTACAATCAAAGCATTCAGCTCCTATGAACTGAGAGTCACTGTGGGAAAAACAAATGTGTTGTTATTGCCCGGCTCTGCTGATGAAGTTCTATCTACAGCTGTTGGCTTTCTGGCCTGTGTTATGACAAGGCTTCAAGAAAAGAAGACAGGAGCCATTTATTACATCATATTATGTCATGGCATAATATCCCTCACCCCATGTCTCAGGATGCAGAGTATGTGCATTTCTCAAAAGATTGAGTCCTACCAAGTTCTTTCTTCGCCTGGGTAGAGAGAAGAATGGGAGAGAAGCTCAGAGATGTGGGAGACCGCATAGAGCTCTCCCCAGATGGGAAACCAGACCTGGGATGGGTCCTGCTCCAAGCCCTTGTAGCCTGGAGCTGGGACCCTCACCATGTGCAGGATGTGGAGGCATGAGCCTGGGAGCCGCAGGGGGGCTGCTTGGCAGGACTGAAGAGTCCAACTGATGGCCTTAGGAGGTGCAATGAGTTGCTAACAGGGGCACTAGTGGGGGCTTCTGGTTGGGAATCAGCACTGAAGCTGCCCCCACAGCTTCTGCAGGAGCAGAGAGAGGGGAGTGACCTCCCAGAGAGGGACCCCGACACTTGGGACAGGGAAATGGGGAGATGCTCCTGCAGTGGCTGCAATGGATGCCGGGACACTGGAGCTGGTGGGGTGCAGCTGATGTCTCATGAGAGCAGGCTGCTGGGGCCCTTAGTGTCCTGTGCAGGGGAGGGAGTAGTGAAGGGATATGTGGAGCAGTGGATGGGATACACGTGTGAAGGAACAGCGCATGGAGTCTGCAATAAGTGAATATTCACAAGGCCATGGCGTTCTGGGATGTCTGCTCTGCACAGGCAAGGGATGGAGTTTACTAAAGGGTAAACTCTGTATCCTGCTCCATAGGGTGGAGATTATCCTGTGTATGTGTTTAAATTTGTAACCTGCTTGATTTTGGTGTTTTGTGGGGCGAGGGGTGGAGATTATCCTGTGTATGTGTTTAAATTTGTAACCTGCTTGATTTTGGTGTTTTGTAGGGCAAGGGGGGCCGTTTTCTGAGTGCATGAACACAGTGTCTACCTTAACCGCCTGGGAGGAAAGCTAGAGTTTGTAGCACGTGTACGTTAAGGCTGTGATGATGTTAAAATACTATGTAATAAATGTATATTCAAATGACACGTCTTAAATATTTGTTCCCCCAAAATGTGGACTTTAGGCTGTATGAAAGCAGCTCCTGGTTCTGGAAATATGTCTTCCCTGAAAGCAGGACTCTTAAGTCATCATGATGCTATTGAAACTGGGGCTGATGCTGCTCATGGATATCAGCAGCTCAGAGGTAGCAAACCCAGGCTGAAATCTTTACTGGCATTTCTGGTTCGGGTGCTCTCTGGTGTGTGCTCCATCCCATCCAGCACCAGCCCCTGCTCTTACTGCTGGCGGGCAGGGAGCCCACTCAGGTGTCCGTGGCGGCTGCAGCTTCTACAATCACGGCTGCAGAGGGATAAACGTAAAGCTGGCTCCTCCCGTGCTCCCCTACCTCTTCCCAAAGGTTTCAAGAGCAAAACCCTGGACCGGAGGCAGACCCTGCTCTCTGCTCGCAGAGATGAAACATGACAGACGCTTTGCCAAAACAAACTGCTGTCTCCTGTTGCCAGATGCTGCCAGCCTCAAGTCCTCTCCCCGGGAGATGTCTGTACGCCACCGGCCAAGCTGCGGTCTCTCGATGGGATCCATGTGTTCTTGATGAGAGGCCTGGAGAACTTAATTGTGCCTGGTCTGGGGTTTTCTATCAAGCGCTCCTACAGCCTTCAATTATCTGGATTGTCCAGAAGGGATGTGGGAGGCTGACTTTCCCGCAGAGTTTCCAGCGCCTCCCGCAAGTCCTTCCTTCCCCGTTTCCCTTTCCCAGCGCCCTTCACCCTTTTTCACTGTGCTTGTCCTTGTGCTGTGCTAGATTGTACCTTGATCACAGATGCACCTGGTATTTTTTCACGTCTGACAGAGCTGTGCTAAGCAGACAGGACATCAGTTCTGCGTTTGCAAGGCAGCAAAGCGTGCAAACGTGAGTGGATTGCTTTTAAGGATGCTCACCTTTGCCTGATCTCATACACTGTTAAGCCTCGAAGCTTCTCCAGTGAGCAGACTGGTGAGCCTGCCACAGTTGCTACCACGATTTTAGGGTAGGCACAAACAATTTCCTTTGTGACTTCATGGCAGGGCACATTTTTAATGCAGTTACACTAGTTATGCTGCGGTGTGAAGAGACACTCGGGTAGGTAATGTCAACAATTTCAGGACTATTTAGGCTGCCAGAACGATGCAGGGGAAATCTCAATGTAAAATGAAAATCTGATTTCTGTGCCCAAGAAGGTAATTATAAAAGAAATAAATAAGGCATGAATTCTTATTCATTTCTGATTCTCTCTTTACATTTTTATCTTTGTAAATGGAGGCTGTCAGAGTCTGGATGGATGAGGGACAGAAGGGAGGCCGAAGAACTGTATGTAGAAGAAGAACTGTAGGCAAAAGACAGCAAGTGCATGCCTGCACTTTCACTTCCCCACTGTTAATTTTGTTTGTTATACACTGAAGCTGGAAAATCTCAAGCCTCTTTGGTCTCTAAATAAGCATTCGAGTTCCACTGGCGGTCTTAAGGGAAAGTAGTATAAACATAAGATTTTATTTATTGTGCGCATGTGATCAAAATTATTTCATTTGATGTTGGAGGTTGGGCTTACATTAATGATTAAATGAAGAGCACAGATGTTCAGTTACCCTGGTAAAAGGGTATGTCAGACTCCTGGCAAAAATATTTTAACTTCCTTGTGACCCTAATCTCATGGGCTGATGTAAGGTATCATCAAAAAAGAATCCAAGGAAGGATGAAATATTTCCCTCCTTCTGTACCTCTGTATTGCCTCCTTGCTCTGCAGAGTATTTGCCTGTTTTGTCTCAGAGGAATACAAGTTAATAATGCAGCATATTTTGGAGGGTTGGGGCTTTTTTGTTTTATTTTGTAGAAGGATCTTTGAAACCAACTCAGGTAAGAATCTTTTCCTTAACACTGATTATGTACCTAATTATATTTCTTTTCTTACATGCATAAAACTCCTGTTCAAATTTGTATTACACTTGGTGCAAATACCATTTTCCTTGTCAGTAGTAGCAGGTTTGCCTGACAATAGAGCAGAATTCTCTTATGATGTTGTATTTGGCCAGGAAGAAACTTCCTTACAGAACTATACATTTCTTGAGCACCAATCTATAGCTACAAATGAAATGAGAGCCACCTACGTTTTGCGTTAGAGCTAAAATTCAAGCGTACGCGTGAGGGAAGGAGGGGTGTTAAGCACTGTGCCAAAAGCAGACAGGCAATCCTCTGCTGTACGTGACCCGGGCCAAAGAGCTGCACAGGGTTCCCTGGATTCACATCAAATATGTGAAAAGCAACAGCCGTCGAGCAGTGGAAAAACTCTGCAACCCGAGGAACAGCAGCTGGGTGGTTGCCCACCACGGTTCCCGGCACAGGCATGTCTGGAGAACAGGACAGCACCCTCAGTCTCTTCCCCAGGGGAAGAAAGCAAGTCCCAGGAGGGATCGGCACATAAAGCCAGTCCGAGGAGGGCTGAAGACATGCTGGGCTTTTGCTTCGGGACGTGGTAGCTGAGGTGGGCGCAGATTTCAGAAGGTCTGTGTGGCTCCAGTTCAGAGGCACGTCTGAATGCCTGTGGTATGCACTGTTAGCAAGGCTTGAATCAGCTCCAAAATTTTGGTTTTTCAAATTATTTTGCAAATTATTATGATTGAAAATTTGTACCAAATTGTTGCAAGTTATTGGTAGCTTAACCCGTGACAAATTTGGCCCTGAATTCAGGTTATGAAAAGGGTCATGATGGAATCCCTTGCTCCAGGACTGCACTCGTCTTCTTCAGAGTTTGGGGGTGATGTTGTTAGCGAGTAGCTAGATAAAGTTCCTCACCACAGCAGAAAATCCAGAAGATATTACTGTTCAGTCTTACTCACTGTTGTTTACCTGTGCAGTGTCTTTTGTCCGTCAATCCACTGATTCATGTGAGCATCAACCAGATGCTCTTCCAGACTGTTGTTGGCCTCCTTGCTGCTTACATCCAAAAGGTCCTGAGGTTTGGAAAGGGAGGGATTATATTTTTCTTTAACCTCCATAAGATAAAAATTAAAAGCTTACTGTGTTGTTAGGGAGAGGCTCAAGGGAAGGATTCTCAGCTGCTTTGTGCTCCTGGAAGGCAAGACAAGCCAATTCCAGGTGGTTTCAGAGATTCTGCACCATCTACCAGCACGGTGCTATGCTGGCAGACCTTGCCTGCTGCCTTCAGCATTGACCTGGGCTCATGCTTGGCTGCTACACTATTGTACCCATGTGCATCCTAAACTAATTTCTCAGCACCCCCTCCACAGCCTGGGGGTTTGTGAGGATTGCTACTTTTCAAGACATTAAACTTAATGCTTTCTCTTGGTGAGCATCTTTAGTTACAAGTTGCAGCCTTGAAGTCACAGATTGTCATTTAGGACCTGAATCACAGGTCCCTAAAGCCAGTAAAAAGCCGCTCGTTGGCTTCAAGGTTTGTGGTTTTTGCACATTTTCTTTTTAATCCCTTTTTACTAGTCCCATGGAAATGAGAATTACACATAATCGATCCCAAGGATCCAGCTCCATACAAGGGTTAAGGTTGGAAACATTTAAGACCTAAGAGCAGGAGAACAGCGTGGTTACAGAGAGACAAAGCTGGGATTAAAGACAAGACTAGCATTTGAAATAAATTAGCTCAATTGCTGAGCCCTAATGTGTCCTTGCCAGGCCACCAGACTCCTGAGGGAAGTGACTCCAACCCAGGCTAGCCTCCTCCCTCCCCAACAGCCCACAATGCTGTACCCCCACATTCAGAGGAAATACATTTTTTTCCCTATCTGGTCCCTTTCAGCCCCCTCTTTTCCCAGCATAAGGCACTAATTAATTCCTTTCCTTTCTATTTATACCCGTTAGTCATTGCAAAAGTGTCCCCCAGTAGATTTATGGTTCAATATAATGAGTACGTCTTAAGGGAATATTATTCATACAGTTAGTTGAAATCTAAAAGAGAAAGTCTTTTTTTTTTTTTTTTTGTAACCTTAGACAGAGTAGTCATTTCATGTGGAGACAGTTCCTCCAAGCTCCAGCAGTGAAAAAGCAAATGTTTAGATAGAAGTTCATCAGCAGAAGAAGGAAACTGAAATGTCTTTCTTAGGTCTGTACATGGTGTTAAAGACTGTGGGTGGGGTTGGACGTGACTAAGTTTAAAAATGTACATTTTTTTGAACCATCACTGGTAAAAGGCTAGGGAGAGGAATGAGGTTTCCTCTATAAACTGTGCGGGTTTTTTCTCTCAATTTCATGGAAACACCACTGCAAGTTTTTCCCTCTCGTTTCTCTGGTGACAAGAAAATAAAACAAATACAGCTGGGTCATTCTGCTCCTGCTGTATTTCACCATGAAGCTCCAAAGACACAAACTGTGTTTTAACTCTTTCCCTACCCTGAGCTATGAAGCTAAAGATGGTTTGACATCTCCACAAAGATAGCTTGGGATTATCCAGCATGTACTGCAGACCACGGCGGCATCAGCTGCCTCTCCAAGGTCCTGCCTTGCCGGGGAACTGGAATGCAATTGCTTCATTATGCAAAGGCTCTTCCCAATGAGCCAACAAGGTTTGGGACTCAACTGTCTTGACTGTCTGCATGGAAAAAATGTGCCGCAAGAGATGAAAGACACGAAAAGCACAGATTGCAAAACTGGTAAAAGGGGGAGTATGCTGGGAGAAAGGGTTTCAGTCCGTCCTTTCCCTACTCACTCTGCTCTCTGTCCACCCATTTTTTTGTTTGCTGGGTTCGCTTAAGATCTTGTGTTGTTGCGATATGGCACCCCCCAGGCACCCTCACTTCCCCTTGTATGGAAATGTCTCTTCCACCCACTGCACGGTGGCGAGGAGATGCAGAAATGGTCATCTGGAAGCCCTGAGCTTTCACACTGTTGGAGCACTGTAGAAAAGCTGACTCCAGACAGTAAGACTCCAGACTAAGCAACCGAATGTAAAATACTAACGAGTTCATAAGTATGGCCTCAGTTTCAAAAGGGCAAACTTCAGACACCCTAAGAAATTGTGCAGCAAGAGCAGCTTGGCACAGGACCTCTGGAGCACTCCTGCTGTTTCTTCAGGCCAGCATCCTCACACCGGTCCTGTGAAGGCAGACTTTGAGCCGAGGGGAAGTAAAACTTGGAGCAAGGAGCTCTGTAGTAGTGAAGTCTAACAAACGCTTTGGGAAGATTATTAGAAACAGTGGGGAAGCAGGCTCACAGCTGGCTGTGGGAGCAAAGCCTCAGCAAGGAGTAACCTGCAGCTGAAACAGAGAGCCAGGAGCATGCTGTTGCCTTGGGTGGTTTCTCTCTACAAAACCTCTGCTGTGCCGAGCAGAACCAAAACCGGCCCTTGGCCACCCAACGAAAGCATGCTGCACCATGATACTGCTCCACTGGTGGCATTAAGGTTGGCTCCTGCAAGTTTCTCTGGAATCTGTGCGGGATGGGACCAGCTAGAAGATGGAAGACCACCACCTCCACTTCTGGCCGCTCCTTTTCCCAGCACTGTATCTAAACGATGTAGTGTCTCTGGGATGTCTTCCTCCTCTGAGGATTTTGAGCTCTGGTGAAAAAACACAAGGTCACAGATATGGGCCTGCAGCTGGCAAGGCTTCAATAATGCTGTAGGTTGGGAAATCCTTGAGACTGTTTAAAATAAAAGTCTAGAAACTCCAAACAGTACTTCCTTATGTGTTAGCAAACAACAATTTTCAAGTATGCAAATGCTACATATAAAAGCAGGGAGCTAAGTAAATAAGAACGTCAATAGCATAAGGTACTTAAAAGTTAACATTGGAAAAAGTATGCAAAGCCTCAGATTGCACTTGCGTGTTCATGATGACTCTCTAAACATCCTGGAGCAATTGGCTTTAATGGCCTAAATCCCAGGAAATGCTGCTAAAATATGGTATCAAATGAGCATCTGCTTTTTCTTTCAGAAAGATTCACCTTTGTGTCTCACTTTACCACAACCAAAGAATGTCAAACACAGTGGGGACTGTTGTTTATGTACATGACCTGAGTTAATCTAGAAAAATAAATGTTTTTTCTTCTTTTGTTTCTTTAATAGATGTCTTCTTCTCCTGGGCACCAGTGACATTGAGCAAGACCTGCCAGGAACGTCTCAGAGCCAGCTGTGCCTGCACCCAGTGTCCACACAAAGGATGGTGAGGATGGGAGGGTGGATCAGCACAGGTGATGTTGTAGTAGGTGTCTGCTGCAGACCACCTGATGAAGAAAAGGAGGTGGATAAAATCTTCTTTAGGCACTTGGAGGAATCCTTACGGCCACAGGCTTGGGTACTCATGAGAGGATTTAACCACCTTGCTATCTGCTAGGAAAGCAGTGTGGCTTTCAACCACGACAAAAGGTTTCTGGAATGGTTTGAAGGCAATTTCATGATGGAGGTGATGAATGAACCGACTAGGGGAGATGTTCTTTTGGACCCTCTATTAAAACACGGGGAAGAACTGGCTGAAAATGAGAAGGCTAGAGGCAGCCTTGTCTGCAGGTACTACGAGACTGTGGCACTTCAGGTACTGAGAGAAGTCAGCAAAACAAACAGCAAGAATTACAACCCTGCACCTCAGAGGAGGAGGGGTTTGCCTGTTGCAGGGGAGGAATACAAATGCATTGTACAAATTGAGTAAGGAATTAAGAATTTCAGACAATGGCAAATATAAAGGAACATAAAATCCGTCCTTTCATTTGTCAGCAGTGAAAAGGCTATAATTATCAATCACATACTTAGAATTATTTGAAAACCAGCATTCATTATTTTCACTAAGCACTTAACAATCTTAGCCTCATTTTTGGATCTCTTCACATATTTAGGAAATAAGACCCTTGGAGACCACCGTATAATCTCAGAATCACATGAAGGGTGGATGCAATTGCAGACAGACACAAAAAAAACCTACAGTAGCTGTTTTCCAGAGAACCACAGCAGTCCCATAAAGCTGTTTCAGATGTATGTATGTGATTTAAAACTAGGAGATTGCACTTTATTGGGGGCGACAACTCAGATGTAAAAATAAAAAAGGAGCAGATGCACAGTTTAAAAGTAACAGCTAAAGATGCCATAAATCACATTTAAGTCTAAAGGGGATGTAAATGAAATGGTAGCCATCCGTGCCTGTCTGACTCCCTTACTTGAAATTCCATACGGAGTCATAGAGGACAGCAGAAAATCAAGCAGTTTTTTCCCCCTCCCTCCCTCTCTCTCTCTCTCTTTCTTTCTTTCTCTCTTTCTCTCTCTCTTTCTTTCTCTCTTTCTCTCTTTCTCTCTTTCTCCCTCCATGTCCTCTCTCTCCATTTTAAATGTAATTTAATACTAAATATCTGTTCAGGACATAGTGTGTTCTGTGAGCAGCAATAACAGTATACATGTCAGGTATACAGAGAGGATGAGCACCTAACCCACATCCATGCACATTCTCTACAAAAATCTTTCCATGAGATTTGCAGTTCCACTGAAAGGAGGAAAAAAGAAAGGCAATCAATGTAAGGATTCAGAAGAGGAGTCAAAAAGAGAACAGAAACAGTGGATGAAGCTCCCATAAGTGAAGGGGACAGACCTCACCTGGACTTCAGGCGAGGTTGACTTCTTCATACATATATAGACAGAGAGAGAGAGCAAGCACTATGTTTAAAAGAGGACCACTGCGCAGAGAAAGAGATGTCTTTGCCAACCTTGATTTCCCTTAAAAAAAGAAAGAATCATAGAATCATAGAATGGTTTGAGTTGGAAGGGACCTTAAAGATCATCGAGTTCCAACCCCCCTGCCATGGACAGGG
>JAOXJK010000077.1:22469788-22480444 GCA_025774025.1 Xenus cinereus
TGTGTCATTTTATTAAAATTATATACTCCCACCGATTTTATTTTATTTAGCAAACATTTGAGTGGAGTAAAATGCTGCCTGCACAAGTGGATGGCGCCGCGGGCACTGCCCAGTGGGCATGGCCGTGAAAAAAGTTGGGAGTGGGTCCATGTCTGAGCAGCGGTGCAGTTTCAAACTTTATTCTGCATATGACGTAGCTAGCGTAATTCTCCTTTCTTGAGAGTAATTCATTTTTTGTGGCCTTAAATAAGCTCCTTGCGGGCAGAGTTATCTTAGAGAGCGGAGCACCTGAATTTTTGTAAATTTGGAAAATGTGCTCAGCTGTGATAGGTGCTGTAGTATTGAAGGAGAAACACACAGTGCACCAGGAGGAAGTTCAGAAATATCAATGTGTGGGATAAGACACACCATGGCTCTGCCTGGCTAGGCACATGAGGTGACGTTTCTAGTCCATTAAAATCTGATCTGTCTGATAATCATATTTGAGAGCGCAAATAAGCCAACTGTAATTGGCACATTTGAAAGAACCATTACAAGTCATTTTTTTGCCATAATATTATATTTGGTTCAGTTGCTCAGGGTGGGAAGAGGTCCCCACAAGCAGAGAACTCAGGTTCTCCACAAGACCACCATTTTTGCAGAGCTCTGTGTAGGTAACTCCGTATACCTTTGCAATTATGTGGGTAACAGCCAGGTCACTTGGGATCCGAGTGTGGGAACAGCAGAGAAGACCATGCATTTTTCTGCTGAGCACCTGAGGCACTATGTAGGGTCATAGACCCTAATGCAGGGAGGATGGTGCAAAGTAGTACCCTCAAAATCTAGTCAGAGGACCCAAAACCTCTGCTCAAGATACCCTGTTGTTTTTTCCCTTATGTGCATCTCATGGCGAAAGAGATGCATCGCTCAACAATACAAATAGTGAGAGAAGGAAACTTCGTGAGAAATCCTTGGTAAGGCCTTGCTCCTGCAGTATCATGGTCCTGCTCTTGCAGAGAGAAAAAGGTCAAGGAAGAACAGGATGGGCAGACCCAAGTATTCAAACATAATGAGTAAGCTCCCAGTTTGCTCTTTCCATTAGTTTTCTGGACTGTCAGTGTTCAAAAATTGTCTTTAACATTTAGAAAATATGTTAGTCTGAAATATACCCTTTTGCTGGTAAAATCTGAGATTTCCATTTGAGCATTTCGCAGCAGGAGGTGGACCTTTAAGGAGAATACCAAACCTTACGAGGTTTGTGAGGGAACCACAACAGCTGATAGTGCTGTGAGGATGACAAAATAGGCACCGTCACCCACTCCGCCTTGGAGACCCCTTAGGTGGTGAGAGGAGCCTCCCCCCCTGTGTGTCCATCCACTGTTAATGACCAGGTGAGGGGCTGGTACAGCAGAAGGCTAATGTAGCTGGAGGCATGGAGATCCCATCTGAGGGAGATGTGGCAGAGTGAAGTAAAGGAGGCTGCCTGCGACAGGACCATAAAGCAGGGAAGTGTGTCTGGAGTTTTCAGCTGTCACTTTTCTGCCCCTGATGAGGCCAGGGCCGTGGTGTCTCCCTGGTCCATCCCAAAGCCCCCCCAGCTGCGGGCAGGGGCAGTGCTTGTGCTGGAGGTGGCCCTGGATGCCTGTGCAGTCTGACTGCTCCTGGTGGCTCTGCCTGGAGAGCAGTTCTCCCGCAGGCGTGCACACACGGCGGGAGGGAGGGAGGTGGTTAAACTCAGGACGCCGTGATCTGTGAGTCAGGCGCTTGGCCAAAGCCTCCATGCTCCCAGCCTCTCCAAAAGCTGATGTCTCCAGCTTCCTCAGCCGTCACATAGGACCGGCTCTAAAATGGTGCTGCCTGAAGGCACAAAGCTGTTGTGTCCTACAAGAGATCAGGATCTCCTGCAACTCTGTGGAGGGTAAACAAGACAAGGGAAGCCTATAATAAGGCTAGAGGGAGGAAGTCTTGATCTTAACTAAAATGCCTCTGTAGCATTAAAGTATTTTATCCTTGCGATGCCTCTGCTGTTCTCTGCAGCGTAATGAAAGTTGAGCTACCCTTACCTATGCAGGGACTTCATGAGGCCACAGTCAGGTCTCTTTGCAAGCAACTGTGCATCCCTTCTGAGCTGGGGAGAGGGGGAAAGGACCTAAGAACTACTTGGTAGAGACATTTGAGTGCCGAGCTGGAAGGCACGTGGGAGGCCCTCAATGTCAGAGGACTTTGCTGAGCCACGTCTGTGAAGCACCTCAAGTTGGTGTTCCCGAAGCTTTCGGATCTCTGTACATCTTGTCCCCTTCCCCCAGGAGATCCCAAAGATTATGAGGGTTTCTCCTTCCCCTACCTAAAGCCTGGCCTGAGCACTGGCTCTCCCAGGCTTGTTAGCATGCACACAAGCCTCAGTAAGGAGGAAGGCTGTCCCTGTTGTCAGGGTGTTGGCAGCACTGGTACGAACCAGCTTTTACGGCATAAACCAGTCTGCAGAACCCTGTGCTGCTGCAGCTTGGCGTGTAAACTGGAATGGAATGTGTCCCACCAGGGAATGGCTGGTCACCACGTGGAGAGAGGTCTCCAGAGAGATGCAGGGGGGGCCAAGCTGTGTGTATTTCCTCAGGTAGTGCAGTTTCTCATGCAACTAAGGCAGCAGCTCAGCTGCATTACTAACTTGCCCTCCCCCTACACTGCCATTGCAATTGAATGTACTCTCAGTGTCCATTCAAGCCTTGGACTCTTGCAAGAGTTACCCAAAAAAGCCATTTAAGGAAGAAGCTCTCTTTCTGGACTGGACTTAGGCCTTCTTTTCCTAACAGAGATCACACATGCCCCTTTTTGGTTTGTGTTGACCACCAAGCAGAAAATCATCTATGCTACCACTTGGTCTGTGTGCCTTCAGGGTACCATGATGGTTCGTGTGATTGTCCTCTAGACATAAAGGCAAACATTGCCTCTTCCTCCGTATTCTTTGCTGTTGATAAGGGTCACTTGGATTTATCTGTGAACACCCTTTGCATTTATATATACATTCCCAATAACTTTTCAGACTAGATCTTGAACTCTTCTGATTCTTAAGTTATCATAACCCTACATGAAATATACTCCCATGTGCAGCTGGGACCTCGGAGGCCCAGTGGTGGGTTGAATGCTAAAGATGTGCATTTCTTCAAGTGCTGGTTTATTCATCCCTTCACTCCATGGGTTGTACAGCCTACAAAGCAGCACTGTTAAGCTGGGGAATTTTGTACCTTTTCAGTATACACAGGCATCACCACACCAACATGGCAAGTTGGAGGTGAAAAGGACCTACTGCACACCTTCATTGGTGACCTGGGTAAGCAGGTGAACAAATGAGCGTGGATGCTTACATGGATCCTGGGTAATGGAGTCAGTGTGGTCATGGAGCAGACACACACCTGGAGAGAAACCATGAAATCAGAAGATCCTGATGCACTGTCAGTAGCTCCACAACCTGATACCCCCTTCAGACTGACAGAGAAGCTAAAGCACTTTTAAATAATTTGCTCATACTCCAACAAAGGAAATATTTTAATTCCTTACCTTTCAAGTCAATATAAAAATCGACATTAGTAGCCCAGTGATGCATCACAGTGATGGACAAGTTGTGTTTTTCACACACAAGGTTTGCAAGGAGTATTGGCTGGCTTTGTGTCTTCCCAGCAGAGCTAGGAGGTTGTATATTGTGGTTAACATGTAACTTGCGTTTTCCCACAGGCATCTAAATATACAGAGGAACTGCTGAGATGTTCCAAGAAGCCTTTTTTTCCACTCTGCTTTGTGTGGCTCTAGTTCCTCTCCACGCTCAGTTTGATGGTGATCCTGGAGATGTCACTTCAACCTCCTGTGCAGGTATTAACCAGATTATTTGCATGTCTGTCTCCTTTGTAGGCAGCAATTTCACCAAAAGCAATGGCCATGCTCACAAGGAACTGGCAGTGGCTAATTCACCTCTCCTGCCCCTTTGCACTCCTGGGCAGTGCCTTTGGGTAACAATCTGTCTGTAGGGAACACCCTCCTCCAACAAAACTTCCATTTCTGGGTATGCACTGCAGGGAGGTAGAGGTTGAAAAGCTGAGGTCTGCCAGTGATGCTTTCTCCTAGCTGATGCAGTAATAGATACCAGTCAATCTCCAGAGTTCAGCTCTGTGTCTGATGTCAGAGAATAGTCCATTTTGACAACTTCACTGCTTTTCAGTTGCAATGAGGAGCAGATGGTTTATGTGTCCAGCCTGACTTCTACAAAAAATGGCAAGATTTTCAAGATTGATTCAATAGCGAGCAGATCTTAGGATTTTGAATTCCTGAGTGCTGGGGAGTCACCTGACTCAAACACAAATGTTACTGCTAGAGCTGATGAGACTTGTGCTCTTTCTGGTATCACACCTGGGTATGATCTTTGTGAAAATGTTTATAAATCAGAGAGCAACCAGCAGCCTGGCAGGCAGGGCATTCATTCAGTGCAGGAGAGCAAAAGTCACACCCTTGCTCTTCTTCATTCAAACCTGGCACTTAGTCCTCAGTTTCCTCATTTCCTCCAACCCAGGAGGAATATGTCCTGATTAGTAAGAGCTGCAGCACCCTCACAGGAAGCTGAACCTCATGCTGTGGTTTGCTCTCTTCACCTCTCTGTGCTGTCCTCTATACACTTCTTGGTCCAGGTTTCTAGGGGACAGTGGAGGGGGTGCAGTGGTGCATGAAGTGCTCTGACATGGTCTGAATAATTGTTTCCATGCAGAGAAGAGGAACTGCCCCATCAATGTGTACTTCATCATTGACACCTCGGAGAGTGTTGCTCTGCAGACTGTGCCTATCCAGAGCCTCGTGGATCAAATAAAGCAGTTCATCCCTGAGTTCATCAATAAGCTGGAGACTGAACTCTACCAGAACCAAGTCTACATCACTTGGCAGTTTGGTGGACTTCATTACTCAGATGTGGTGGAAGTTTACAGCCCTTTAACGAGCAGCAAAGACATATACCTCCCCAGGCTGTCTGCTATTAACTACCTTGGCCGGGGCACCTTCACGGACTGTGCTATCTCCAACATGACAGAGCAGATCCAGACCCAGATGGCCTCAGGTGTGAACTTTGCAATAGTCATCACTGATGGCCACGTCACTGGCAGCCCCTGCGGGGGGATGAAGATGCAGGCTGAGAGGGCACGAGACATGGGGATCAAGCTCTTTGCAGTGGCCCCCAGCAAGAACGTCTACGAGCAGGGACTGCGGGAGATCGCCAACCTGCCACACGAGCTGTACCGCAACAACTACGCCATCACGCAGCAAGACACTCTGAACATTGACGTGAACACCATCGAGAGGATAATCCAAGTTATGGTATGGAGTGCCAGCTGAGGGTGCAGGGCATACAAGGGGGTGGGACAAGAGAAGCAGCACGTGGTTGGGGGGGATGCGTTCTGACCACCTCCACATGGGGTTTTAGGAGGGCTCTAGAGAACATCTTTAGCAGGGAAAAGCCTCCAATTTGTTTCTCTTCCTTTTCTATGTCCTTTCAGCACTTACTGGGCAAATGGAGTCTTGAGTGTCTCTGATCTCTCTGGTTAGGTGCTTAACCAGGACTCCTTGGTTTGTGTTTCTGTTCCCCAGCATGTCTGCGTGTCTGGGCAGACTGCCACCCTAGTCCTGGCTCTTGCTCAAGGACAGGTCCATACCCCAGCTGGCTCCCCATCCAGGGGCACGTGGAAGAGTGTGCAGCACTGAGACGTGCTCACCATCAGCATGGTCTTTGAGGCCCCACCTGTGAGGCACTGTTAACTGAGGATTCTACTGAGAACGTCTTTAAAGCCATGGAACCTTTACCACGTCCTCTCCCTTACTGTCACACACACCTCCAAGAGCGTGATGCTGCTTTTCTCTTGGGGCTGACTGCTTTAACTGATTGTGTCCATCCTGTTTTCTCCTTTGCAGAAACATGAAGCCTACGGAGAGGTGAGTGAGCAGCATGCCATTGCCACGCAACACAGGCTTAAGTTGCTTCTCTAAATGGAGAAGACCAACTCGTACCCTGAAGCAGCAGGCCGGGCTTTGCAGCGAGCTGCACTGGATGTGTCTCTTCCCACCTGTGGATCAGTGCAGAGCTGGCAATCCATCTCTGTACCCAGTGGTTAAAGTGACACACTGGACTCCTCATTTTCTGCCTCCCTCTCACCTGCAATGTGTTCAGGTCTATTGACGAGACTCATTTTGTCACTTTGGAGGTGTGTTTTGTAGGTGAAGCCCCTGCCCCGCTGGTGTCACACAGGCGGGGTGTATGCAGAGCAGTGCTCCAAAGGCCATGTGCGTACCCTGATGGCCCCAGAAGCACAAGCCCACCCCACCTCACCTGACCCTTAGCAGTCCTGTTCTTTCAGTTTGGGCCCAGAGACAAGACATAATGATTGTGCTTGTGGCAACTTTCTGCTTTTAATTTACGGGCAGCGTTTTTCTGCGTGCTTGTTGCTGCCTTGACGCTGCCCCAGCTGGAGCCACAGTAGGCTTTAGCCCTGCGGTGGTGGGGAGAGGTGTGCGGGGGCTGTGGTGCAGCGCTGAGCTGCCGGTGCCTGCTGGCTCAGCACATGAAGCAGCACGGTGATTACACGTGTTTCGTTTGTGTTTCAGTGCTACAAGATGAGCTGCCTGGAGATTGCAGGTCCGCCGGGTCCCAAGGGATACCAAGGGCAGAAGGTAAGTCGCCCGAACCCGTGGGAAGAGAATATTGCCCGTGCCTTGCCACAGACTCTGCAGGATGCCCTAGATCTCACCTCAGCTGCAGCAGCCGTCACAGGGGTAGCACCCAGATGGGAAATAACTCCTCAGCGTCTGACTTGGCCCTGGGAGACTGCCATGCTGCAGTCAGTGGAGCACACAGCCAGCACCACTGTCTCCTCGTGTCCACGTGAGGCCGATGCGTTGACAGCAGTGCAGACAGGCATCTGAGCATCAGCTCTGCTAGCCACAGCTGGCACCTTCGACACCTGAAGACAACAGGAGCGAGGCAGCAGTTATCTCTGATTCTGCCGTCCTCAAGAGCAGAGCTCTCACGTGTGCAGGGTGTCTCACTCTCCTGCCCCCAGCTCTGTGTGCTTCCCTCCCCATACAGCCTTTCCCTGGCTTCCCCAGAGTAAAGCAGGTCCCACTCCACCAGCACGCTGCCCCACGCTCTGTAGGAGCTGCCACAGTGAGCCTCATGCTCTGCTCCTAGCATCCTCATGCTCATGCCATTTTCTCACAGTCAGCACCAAGCCCAGACTTACGTTGGGTGTTTTCTTTCCTTAGGGTGCAAAGGGGAACATGGGCGAGCCAGGCTCCCCCGGGCTGAAGGGACGACAGGTGAGTTATGGAAAGTCCACCACCACCACAGCCAGCAGTGCTGTCCCTGCATCGGCTGGGGCCACGTCTCTGCTTCTTTCAAGCTAACTCTTGATGTCTTCTTCCCTTAAGGGTGACCCAGGTATTGAAGGTCCGATTGGATACCCTGGTCCCAAGGTAAGAATCCCATAGCCGGTGACTGAGCTCTTTGCATTCATTGATTTTTGGTAAAGCAGGGGGAACTCTGCCTCTCCCTCTCGCCTGCCTGTTGCCCACAGGAGACCCCTGCTCTGCGCTGCTTCTGTGCCTGCTGATCCCCAGGCACTAACACAGGGTTTTTCTTCTTTTTGTCCAGGGTGTCCCAGGGCTGAAAGGAGAGAAGGTGAGAAAGAAGAGACCAAATGGCATGTCTGTGCACTGAGATGGGATGGACACCCTTCTGTTGCAAAGAGGGAAATTTTAGCTGTAATGATGAGAATAGCAACCCTATTAATATGTAACTGGAGGGGGTGGGGGGGGTGGATTTCCAGGGACATTCCAAAAGCCTGTCTCCTCTTTCAGGCATTGCTTTGGGTCTTGTGAAGTGGTGATGTTTTTACATTGCGAATGAGTGGGAGGTGATGTAGGCAGAGTGGATGACTCCTGTCCTCTTCTTCCCCCAGGGAGAGATTGGATCAGATGGACGGAGGGTAAGAAAGGACATTTTCTAACTCGCCTGTTGTTCCAGCTACCAACCCTTCAGTGTGTGTAAACAGAGCACCAATCCCTCTTTTTTTTTTCCCCTTGATCCCAGGGTGCTGCTGGCTTGGCAGGCAGGAACGGCACAGATGGACAGAAGGTAACACTGCTTGGGAGCACCCTGTAAGGTCACTGCTGCTGTTTCATTTCTTTACCCACCCTTGTCTCCAAAGCTTATTTTGTTGCTCCCAGCCCCTCTGACTGAGGTTTCTATGAACTTACTTGCACGTTATTCTGCCTGTCCTGTGGAAATAAGTGAGCTATCTGGAGGTGAATTATTTCAGGTCACAGAAGTGCTGTCCCTTCATCAGCAAGTTCTCTGCAGGCACTGTATGTGGAGCCCGCTCTGTGCTCCTGCTGCAGGAGGTGATGCAGCCAGAGCGCTGGATGTAGATATCTCATCTTGAGCGTTAGTGACCCCTACAGGACATGTACACAGAAAGTTTTGTGGAGATTTGAGTTTCAAGGCAGTTCGTCACAGAATCTGAAATTTCATCTCTAAGCTACTTCTTGTTCTTAATATTAAAGCCCTAAAGCCAGGTTCAAGTACCTTGTAACAGCCCAAAGCCAGGTGAAAGTTCCTGAAATCCTCTATCCCCTCTATTGTGGTTGTAGAGGGCCTCAACCTCCCTGAGATCTGTATGCCATGCAGATGTACCACAGCAGGGTAGCCTAATTTGAGATGATTTCAAGCTGGCTTTGTCTACTGACCAGCACACATCGGTTTTCATAGAATCATAGAATGGTTTGGGTTGGAAAGGGACCTTAAAGATCATCTAGTTCCAACCCCCTGCAGGGCAGGGACACCTCCCATTAGACCAGGTTTTGCTCTGCACTTTCTCCTATACCCAGCCAAGTACATGTGTGAGATAATACCAGTTCTTCTTCTCACTCCTAAAATGCCTGCTGAAGCTCTAAAACACAAAAGTCCTTCAATCACTACTGCTCTGTAGCCGAGTTGCCTGAGCACTGCCAGCAAAGCAGGGTGCAGAGCGAGGCACTCACTGTCCTCACGGTGTCCGTCAGGCAGTGTGGTTCCTGTGAACCTGAGCTGCTCTGATGAGTGATACACAATGGAGGACCAGCACAACCGTGGACATGAGTGACCACCAAATCCAGCCTCGAGGGATGTGTCCATTACCCAGGGCACACGTGCGGGGTGAGCATGCTTGAATTCCCACCAATCCGTGCTACGACTTGGGGCGTTTCGACTACTTTCTCCTCCTCCGCTTGTCTCTGCACAGCACACTCCTGTTTAAGGAATACACTTGCTGTTTATTCTTTAACTGATCACAGGTACAGTCAGTAACTGTTAACAGGAAAAGCTGTATTTTCCCTTCAGACGCTTACATCTTCTCTGTCTTCTTCTTTTGAATTGTATCTCTCTAGGGCAAGCTGGGGAGAATTGGACCACCAGGCTGCAAGGGAGACCCCGGTGACAAGGTAGGGATGCTTTACTCTTTCACCACACACATCAGATTTATTGCGCCAACTTTAGCTGCTGAACGAGTTGCACGTGCAGAGAGATATGGCCAATGAGAGGTTACCGGCCCATTTTCCAACCAGTTGCATGACCTGATCCCAGGCCTGGGATCCCCAGAATGGGGAGCACAGTCTGGATTTTTTGTGCCTCCTTTCCATGGGCAAGGAAGCTGGGATCCCCCAGTGTCCCTCCCCTCCACACAGAGAGGAGGTGCTGTTCCTTTTATCAACGCGAGCGACAAGGAAAAAATATTTTAGTCTCCAGAGTAACTTTCTAAGCCAGTTGATTTAATCTGCAGGGAAAGTGCATATTGTTGCCACTTTAAAATGTATGGTTCTTTGTCCTTTCCCTCCCTAGGGCCCTGATGGCTACCCAGGAGATGCAGGAGACCAAGGTGAAAGAGGAGATGAAGGCATAAAGGTACAAGTCCTCTGAACAGCGAGCAGAATGTGGGCAGAGGCCACCAGTGGGGACAGCTAAACACCATTGCTTGTATTTGCTCTTAAATCCTTTGCCACTCATGGAGCCCATAGGCTCTGTCTACCTAGGGTCTGGATCCCATCACCAGACACGGGAGCCAAGGGAAGAGCCTTGCTGGCCCTGCTCCTTGGGCTCCCCATGGTGCACATCAGCAGTGCACAGCAACATACTGATAAAGCAGACAATGACCATTGCTTTCTGTTTTTTTCAGGGAGATCCTGGCCGACCAGGTCGTAGTGGACCCCCAGGACCACCAGGAGAAAAAGGAAGCCCGGTAGGTTCATGCAGTATTCAGATGTCTCCAGTGTCTTATTAGGGGCTGTTCCACATGGCGTGGAGCCGGAGTGATATCAGCTGCTGGTCATGGGGGAGCTGCAGCACAAAGATGACTGCTTACCTGGTGATTCTGCAAATTAGTGCACCAGCATGGAGAAAGCACAGGCCCCTGGGTGGTTGAGTGAGCTCTCCTGCCGTGCGTGTCCCCACCAGTACAGTGGGAAATGTCATGTGGGCAACAGGAGATGGAACTATGCAACATCCCTGCAGCCACCCAGAGCAAAATGAGAATAAGTCTCAAGCATTTCACTGAATTTTTAGAGTTGGAAGGGACCATAGAGATCATCTAGTCCAACTCCCCTGCTGAAGCAGGATTGCCT
>JAOXJK010000077.1:22487537-22498909 GCA_025774025.1 Xenus cinereus
CAGGACTCCCAGGTCTTTCTCCTCAGAGCTGCTCTCCAGCAGGTCAGCCCCAACCTGTCCTGGTGCAGGGGGTTATTTCTCCCCAGGTGCAGCACCCTACACTTGTCTTTGTTGAATTTCATCAGGTTCCTCTTTGGCCAACTCTCCAGCCTGTCCAACCTTCTTCCACTTGAGCTTTTTCAGAAGCTCCCGGCTCAACCACGCAGGTCTCCTGCTTCCCTTGCCTGATTTTTTCTCTTAGGGATGCACCCATCATTTTTACCTGTACCTATCCTTGCACAGTTCTTACTGGAACTGGAGTTTTCACCCCCAGGGTTTGGAGTGGGGAAATATATGGTGCGTTGCAACGATTGCAGAGACACTGTGTCCCAGCAGGTTGGCCAGTAGCTCATATCCTGGGTCGTTCACGGTGAGGGCTTTATTTACCCCTGGGTAAACAGTGCTTCCTCAGACGCAGGCCAGCCTTTTGGGACAGACCTTTGGAGTCCTTTCCCCTTGTAAGACACCTTGCCCTGCCACTCTGTCTGTGCAAACCATGAAGGGTGATACCAGCACATCACTCAGTGTTCTTTGTTTCTTTTCCTTCCAGATCCGCAGATCGTCTGCCCTGAGCTGCCCTGTCAGACAGGTAAACATTACAAATAGCTTCATGCCATCTGTACAAAGTGGTAGGTCTGGGGGAGAGTGCACGAGTCTCAGGAGTGGGAAGGGGGTGTGGAACCCTGTTCATTCCCTTTGAGTGGCAGGAGTTTGGGAAATAGTGTTACTTTACATGAGGGGAGGCTCCAGGGTTTCATTTCCTGCTCTTTTTCTGTCTCTATGAGTTCTCTGCACAGGTAGGTACGAGTGCACCGTGTTAGTGAATCAGTGTGGCTTGGCCCTGATATTTCTCCCTGTTCCAGTTCCTGGAAGACACCAGGTTATGACCTCTAAACTTGGCAATTAATTTCTCACTTGTTCCATGTCTCTATTATACATCAAGTCAAAACCCCCTTGCTAAACTCTCCCACCCATGTGGCCTTTGAAATGCAGAGCTCAACCTGCAGCCCTGGGCTGGATGCTCCTTGGGAGTGACAAGGGCAGAGTAGAGGGGAGGCACCATTTGAAAATGGCACCATGGTGGGCCCAAAGCTTTGGCTTCTCTAACACTGGCTGTATTTAATTAACAATTAACTAAGAGTGTTGGATTAAAGGAAAAAGACTGTAAGGATCCTCTGGCATAAAGGAGATGGCTGCTGCTCGCTGCAGGAAGCTTTACTTGATCATATTTTGCTTGTTAAGGGGCAGATCTGCAACCTGAATTCATAGAGATCCTGTCTGTCTGAGTCTTTGTGCCTGTTTTAATACAATAGATACACTATTTTCCGATATACACAAAGCTTATAAGGGACACAGTTTTGCCAGTTCTTGCAGTTTTTATCTCTACTCTTGCCTTGAATGTTTTTGTGAAAGTCCCCGGCTTCAACTCAGTATTATACAGAATCTCAATTCTAATTTTCACAGAAGTCCCTTTGTTTCCATACAAAGCAAAGGAAAACTGGTCCCAGGATGTTCAGAAATCTGAAGACAGAAAAGCTTTAATTATTGCTGACTAAAATCTCGTGCTACTATTTTAAGTATTTGCACCTGGCCATGCAGAGAGCACAGTGTCCAACCATGATGCTGAGCTATCCACACAGGCTCCTCTGCAGTGTCCTCTGAGGAGCTTTGCCCTGCGGATCCGTGCACAAGGAGATGACTTTGCCATGCCACACTGGTGACTGGTCGGGTGTCTTCAAACGTTTTGGTCTTTGCAGCCTCCCCATTTCTGAGGAACACTGCAGGAGAGACTGACCCAAGCAGTGGTGCACTCATGTTCTCCTAGGCTTGGGCCATCAAAGCCCTCCAAAGCAAAGTGAAGTTGGTGGTCCTTTCCCTGTTATGCACTTGGGTCCTTCTGTTCCTGAAGCAAGGTGACAACAGTTCTCTGGTACCTGACAGTCCTGGGGACCAGAACAGAAGTGGCCTGAGGAGGCATCTGAGGGGGTTCCCTCTTGGGTGAATCCCTCAAGCCATGCCATGGGCAGGCCAGCTCGAGAGCAGACCTACACCCGTGCCCCAGAGGACGTGGGAGGTGGAGTGACATGGCTTGGTAGGTGTGGGCCTCCTATGAAAGTTCTAGTACACCCATCTCAGTATGGGCAAAAGTTGTCCTGGTGTGCAAGGGTCTGTGCTAGGCCCTGTAGATCAAATTTTAAGTGATACCCAGGGATTCAGGGCCTTTTGGGCAAAGCGCCTTCTACCTGCTGCACTGGACGGTCCGTGATGCGTTGCTGTCATCGATTTGCAATGATCACACTTGCCTCATAGCAAGGGACATGTTGGATGGGATGTGACGTAAGGCATGTGACAGAGCTTGGGGCTTCTCTGCTCAGTGCTCAGCTTCCTCTGGTTCTCCAAGAACATCTCAAGAGTTGGTGCAAGCCCTTTGGATGGAGATGGTGCCCTTCACAGGGTGTGTGAGTGAGCTTCGTGCACATCCACTGCGTGTCCAGTTGTAGACAAGCCAGACAGGTTCAGGTCAGGGAGCCAGCCCTGTTCTTGGCCCCATGGATGTCAGAGTTGCAGTCCTGGCACTTTTAAGGAGCAAATCAATTGCTCATGCCAGTGCCCCGGTTCCAGCCTGGATACGGTCGACAGAGCACAGGGAGGGACAGGTATTATATAGACCCTGGCTTCCTCCCTGCTGCCTTGCAGAGCCAGGCACGTCAGCACTTCGGGTTCATGTCTGCAGCTGAAGGTGTGTTGCCTCAGTGCTTTGCCTAAGGAAATCCAGGTTTTCCTGTTTCCAGGGCAGACCCTTGTCTCCCTGTAACTGCCCATCAATTGCTGCGGTGCTAACGGGATGCTGGAGTGGTAAACGCTGAGCAAATCTGAACTGACCACTTGCTTCAAGAGAAACCGCATGGCGCTCTGTCACGCTCTTTCTAACCCATGCAAAAGGCTTTGCTTTGAACGTCGGGGTGTTATTTGAATTTAAGTTTAGCACAGACAGGTGGAGATGGAGGGTCTCGGGGGCCTGACTAGCCCAGATACCACGCAGGAGCATTGCACACCGCAGGGCAGTGACCCCAGCCAAAGCGCAGGGGACTGAGTGCCAGGCAAGGAGTTCAGGTAATGCTGTCCCTTGGATGTCTTTCTGGCTGCACAGCATCACGTGTACAGTTTGCACGTAGCAGAGTTCAAAGCTACGTGATGGCTCAATCCCATATGAAGAAAGAAGCTGGGCCTTGAGGCCCTCTTCCTGAGCGCTGCTCTATCTCCATCGCGCCCGTGCTGGATGAGTGGGAAGGAAGTGGGCAGTTAATGTTTCATGTCATTTTCTGAAGTCTTTTGGTTGATGTGTGATTGATTTTGGCGCGAATCTCATGGTTCCCCAGGCATAAAAGTGACAGTAAGTTTTAAAATCAGGCTTTCATCTTTATTTCTCTGTCCCTCATTGGCTCTGTTCTTCTCTGGTGCAGTGCACATAGGAAAGCCAGGTAGCCTTCAGAGACAGCCATTGCTAGCAAGCCCTGAAAATATTCTTTTGACGCTCACTTGCAGATGACAGGAACCCTGGGAACATAAACCCACTTATTTTCCGCCCCATGGAAGAGGGAGTCAACATAGATTTCCCCAGCACCATACATTCGATCGCCCAGTTCCTAAACTCCACGCGGGAAACCCAGGACCCCAGCACGTACACCCAGCTGGTGGCAACTTTGGCCTTTACCGCCGAAAAAGCCAAGTTTGCCACTGGAAATGAGCGGCAAGAGTGGATGGACTTGTTCATTGACACCTTCAAAATGGTGCACAGTGAGATTGTGGGGGACCCAGAAACCGTGCTAGGGCTTTGCTGACATCTCCATTAGATATTGCATGAAGTGGGTGGAGGCAGAGGTTGCGTGGAGGTGGTAACCATTTTTCCTTGAGTTTGACAGAGGGGACAGGTACATTGGTAGATGCTTTTAGTTTAGGAGAAACACAGGCAGTGAAGTGGCTTGGTGGCGCTCGGTTGGGGATGTGACACAAGGGGCAGTCCTGTCTGGCTTGGCTGGCTGATGAGTATGGCGGCTTTCTCCAGTGATGTCAAGAGATGCTCTTGTTTTGCCCACTGCTTTTCTGCAGAGGAGCTGCATTGCTTCGCTCTGAGCCAGCCACACTGCTCCCCTCCAGCCCTCCTGCACTTCCACCCTTCTCTGGGAGGATAGCGTGTCCCAGCCCTCAGCCACACACGAGCACTAAGCTCCACCAGGGATACCGCCAGCACACGTGTGGCTGAGGGCCAGAGTGAGCCCCTCATTTGCAGAGAGCCTAACAATGTGCTTTTCCCATGCCTTCCTACATATGTGCTTGCTGACCGCTTCTGCATCTTCTTGTTGGGTTACCGTGAGGGCTTTCTTTAGGTTCTGCAAACCATTTGTGTGGCAAGACTGGCAAAGCAAGGCGCATCTCCTCTCGCCGCAGTGCGTGTCTCTGTACAACCATTCAATGGGCAGTTGAGAATATTGAGGGGAAAGAGCAAACAGGACAAGAGAGGGGTCAACCCTAACTTTTGATCGAGAGCACCGAAACCTGGGGAGTGCTTCTCTCAGAAGCTGTATGAGCTCCCTCTGCCTTTTTCTCTGCTTCTACATTTGCGTTTCTTCTGTCTTAATTAGGAATACTTTCCATTTCATATCCAAGAGGTAGACGCTAGGTAGGACCAGGCAGTCCACATCAAAAATCCATGACTGTATAGTAAAAACTCTGTGATACATTATGTGAGCGATTCGAAAGCAAGGATTTAAAATTGTACTATAACGCATTCAATCCATACTCAGGGCTAGTTTGGTTCAGAAAAGCTACAGACCCACCACTTGCACTGTGAGTACCCGCATTTAGACAAAGAGTGATATTTCCATGAACTCAGCTGGCCCTGGTTTTCTCAAGAAGTCAGGCAGATGACTGCCATTCCTGCCTCCACAATAACTACTGCCCTCTCAAGCTGTAATAAAAGAAAGCAGCATTTCATGTGCAGACGCAAGAGTAGAAGTGTTTACTGCCAGCAAGTGAATTTTGCAGCCTCTCTAACTGACATGATATTTTTGCAATAAAGTATACTGAGCAAATGTCATATTTAATGGGCAGAAGGGTTATGTACGGTCTTCAAAAATATGGTTGGGCTGTAATATTTCCAGGTGTGCAAAGTGGAGCTAGTTGCCAAGCTCAGGCATAGGAAGCGGAATGTGGAACTTGCCCACTTGGAACTTCTTGAGGTGTTTTCAACATCTGGGGCTTGCCAGTCTAGGCTAGAAGCCAGCTGGAGACAGTCATGCAGGGGAGGTGTTTGTGTCACTCAGCACATGATCAGGTCAGACACGATGCACAAAAATAGTCTTCCTCCCATGGCTTCAGCACCTTTTGCTCCCAATCCATAGGGACAGGGAACTCCTCTGTTGGCATACAATGGGGAAAAAATTGTTCAGAGAGCTTTAAATGGTGTGCTTGGAGTTTTAGGTGTAGGCAAATGTATGAGGATCTGCCGGTGCCCAAGTCCAAATGCCAGCGTCTCGTCGTAATCTAGGTGTTCCGGGTGGTCTGTGCAAAGCCAACTCCCTACTCTGTTTTGATTTTTACCCTCAGAGTAGCATGTTACTAGCCTGCTGGGATGCAAGTAAGAAGACTCAGTATAGTTAAGCTGCTCCAGCCATGATGCTAGAGGAAAAGCACCAAAGAAACACTGATCTGAAGAGAACATCTCAGAGCAGGAACGTCTTGCTGAACAAGACAAGGATTCAGCAAGACTTCAGCAAAGAGGGGTTAGACATCATCACGTAGTGGCTGTTTGTGTCATTTCCTTTGGAAATATTTCCTGGCAAAGCAGTGCAACATTGGAAACAAAAGTTTTTTACCTCTTGAAAACCTTCAGCTCATTATGGGGAAAAAAAAAAAAAGAGGAGAGAGAAAATATCTCTTTGCCTGGGCAGTATTTGCACTGGCCCTTGTAAGACAGAGGCAAGTGGGTGTAGCGGTGTTTTGCTAAAATAATCCTGGCTAATCCCTCTGATAAAACCAGAGGTATTATGCTATATTTCATCATAGCAGCAGTTTCTTCAGTGAAGCTCTTGGGCAAACAGTCCTGCCTCCTCAGAGGCAGGGAGAGTGGGTATGTGTGGGTGTGATGTGAAAGGGGTACCCCTAGAGAGGGCTGGGAGGTCAGTCCCCGTCTCACCGTTGCTTTCATCTCCTCTGTCAACACTGTGAAACAATAGAGGAAATACAAGTTACCCAGGCTTTAGAAGAAGCAGGAACACGATGTGAATGGGTGGGGTTACTCTGACATGCATGTAACTATATGGGTTGCTAATGGCAGGAAAATCAATGGTATTTCTGCTTTTTGTGCTTCCTCTGTAAGATGTCCTCATCTATATCCTAGCACACAGTGTGCAGTATGGTGAGGATTTGTGCTGCGTGAGGACTGGCGCTCCAATTAGAAAAGCACAATGTGAGGATTTCAGTTGACCTGATTTGTGGTGGTGCCTCTGAGAGCTTATCTCCCAGTTAAGGATGAGAATCTTGTTCCTTGCTGCAGCAAAGGGCTCTTGGGTCCTCAGCCTCCCAGAAACAGGAACTAGATGCAACTGAGGCATGACACTGAACAGGACAAACCCAAGGTTTTGCTGCGCTGCCTGGCATCTGTTATGTTCTCATGGGATAACTCAGATGTAAAGGCATCTTATCACACATTTTGAAGGCAAGACTCTCCAGCTGTGCGGGCTGAGCAGCAAGCAGAGTGCCTCTGGGGCGTGCTCCTGTGGTAGAGGCTGCCTCGAGAGCCAAATGTGTGTTACACTCTCACTGAAGCTCTGTGGAGTGATGCTACTCTCGGCCATGGTCTGCTTAACTAGGAGCTCTTAGGGCTTGCTTCAGGTCATGTGGGGGGCCGGTGGATCTTGCTTGTTGTGTCAAGAAATGTGACTACACATAGACAAGCATCAGGGGATACAGACCGGTAACACTTCTCCGATGCAACATGCAGCCCCCAGTCCCACCCACTTCCTTCCACCTGCTTTTGGAGACCCCGATGTAGAGTTCAGACTAGATGGTTGCAAGGGGCATCCCTGCCTTCCTTTTCCCCTCCATGACTGCACTGCGCAGGTGAGGACCAGGAGTGCAGGCACTGCCAAGGCAAAGTGTCCCTGTGTCTGCAGTGCCTGCACACCAGGAACTGCAGCACCAGTGTACCTTTAGACACCTTTTCTCAAGGAAGGTCGGGCAGAGGTGAGTACGGACCTTTATTGTTTTAAAGGAGTGGAGTTTCACAGTTGAATTTTGAAATACTCAAAAAGCTCGTGGGGGGAAAAGCATCGCTTGGAGATTGGTTTCTACCGCAGTTGGAACAGACATTGCAGAAGCCTGTTGCTCACAGTAAGATAATGTAAAGTAAGCACCATTCGAGGCATGCTATTGCTGTAGATATGTTTTAGAGTGTGGGCTAAGGAGATATGCCGATGTATAAGATCAGGGAACATGAAACAGAAACAACCACGGACTTTTGTGGTGTCCAACGAGTTAGGTTAAACCACAAGTACGAGCAGAAGTTCCTACATCAGGTTTGACTGTTTTTTCGTGAATCGAAGTGGTACCAAATAGTCTGCAAACTCAACAATATGCACCATCAGAGCTTCTGCTAGACTATCTTGTGCTGTTGGATACTGTCTCTGTAGTCTCAAGAGTGTATGTATCTATTTTGCTTAAAATAGAACTTCACTGTTTGCCAAATGTTGACTACACACATAGCACTAATCTACTAAACAGTGATCCATTTGTTGCTCAGCTCATACAAGGAATTACGCCATATTGAATGCAGGTGTAACAGCATTCAGCACTGAGGAAGCACTTCGTCAAGTTGGATTTGCTCATAGTACAGAAATTCAACCTAATGCGATCCTCCTATCCCAAAAGTTACCCTTCCTTGTCAGAAATGGATGCTCAAGCTGGGCCTGCTCCCCAGTCTCCTGTTCCTTGCCAAGTCATGCAGCACAACATGACGTTGGCTCCAGAACTTCACCCTTTCAAGATTCAGTCTTAGACCCAAAGAATTGCTTGACAGTGATATGGCCATTGCCCTGCTGCGAGCTCAGGGGGTGGCCAGCTGCAGCACATGCATCACAAATCAATACTGTTGTTGCAACCATATTCCTGACTAGTGCTTTCAGCAGAGAAAGAAACTCAAAGAGGAAGAAAATTCAATAGTGCTTTATTGTAAGTGTTTCTCGGAGAAGCAAGTGCATGCAGAGGAACACCAAAGGCAATACCTATAACTGCTGCAGAGGAACGAAGTAATGGTCCCTAACTAACCACTGTCTCCAAAGGTTGCTATTTTCTTCTCCCTTTTTTTTCTGGGTTCTTTCACTGTGAATATTCATATGCCCACATGCCCACTTTATGGACAAATGCTGTTCTGACTGACTGAAGAACAATGTCCCACTGTGTTTCACTCAAATATTGGTCTGTTATGTATTACAAAAGCTGCTTTATGTACAGGTGTGTCAACAAGGGTAGTCTTGTTTTCCAACCATATGACCCAACCTTTATAAGCTCTTCAGGAATTAGTGATTGCTGATTAAACTAATCTGGGTGAAAGCTATGAAAACAGCTTTCATCCTACAAATCTGTGTGTGAAGAGTAACTCTGAAAGTAAACCACTCTCTAAAAGTAACTGAGAGGTTTGCAGACACAGCCTGCCATTGATCTCTGGATATTCCTGTTACAGGTAAGAGCTGGACATTGCTGTAAGAAGGTGGATGTAATTCTGGGACTGAAATGCACAGACCTGTCTAAGCTCATGGATGCTTACGGAAGTCTATCATAGGCCCCAGAATTAACATTCTTTAAGACCTAGTGACCAGGAGCTGAGAGAATCAGAAGCAAAGTTCCTACGTTACCAGCTTCAAAGACAGACTTTGGCAGCACAGTGGGGCTGGTCCTTCTTTGGGCAAAGATTCATAGAGGCAACTTCGGCCCAAACTGCCCAAAGCAAGCTCCAGCTTTATTGTATAGGCTTTCTTATGCTCCCAACTCTTGTCTTCCTCTTTCTGCTACAGAGCTTGCAGTGGCCCAGTGCACACAGCGCCCTGTTGACGTCGTCTTCTTGCTCGATGGCTCTGAAAGGATTGGAGAGCAGAATTTCCACAGGGCCCACCACTTTGTGGAGGAGGTGGCCCGACAGCTCACGCTGGCCAGGAGCAACAACGACAACATGAATGCCCGGGTTGCGCTGCTGCAGTACGGCAGTGAGAGAGACCAGGATGTGGTCTTCCCACTGACCTACAACCTGACGGAAATCTCCAACGCCCTGGCACAGATCAAGTACCTGGACTCATCCTCCAACATCGGGTCAGCCATCATACACGCCATCAACAACATCGTGCTCAGCCCGGGAAGTGGGCAGCGACTTGCCCGGCGCAATGCTGAGCTCTCCTTTGTCTTCATCACTGATGGCATCACAGGAAGCAAGAACCTCGAGGAGGCCATCAACTCCATGAAGAAGCAAGACGTCATGCCCACGGTAGTGGCTCTTGGGAGTGACGTAGACATGGATGTCCTGCTGAAGCTTGGCCTCGGGGACCGGGCAGCCATCTTCCGGGAGAAGGACTATGACAGCCTCTCCCAGCCCAGCTTCTTTGACAGGTTCATTAGGTGGATATGTTAAATGAAGGGAGTGCACATGTCCTCCTCGCACCAGTATACACACCCCTCATAGTACCTGTTTCATTTCTTCCCTCTATATGGTTGCTAGCAACTGAGCTGGCCCAGAACAGCTGCCCTCTAGGTCCTCCTTTCTAGCCAAAATCCAGAGCTCTTTTTTGATTTTCATGATGAAAAGTTGTGTATCTTATATTTATGGTTGCTAATTAAAACCAGATCAAAGCAGGATACAGAGCCATACAACATACTTTTGTAAAGCTTTTCACACACTAAGCCTTACAAACATACTGTGATCCTAGGAGGGCTTGTCAGAGAAGTGAGAAACCTTTCCAGTATAGTAGGACAAATTATCATCTCTAATTTTCAAAAACTCTCAATATCTCTCAGCATCTTGTGAAGAGCTTTACAGTTGTGACATCCCCCACTCTTTAGCAAACCTTTTCCAGATTATTTCATCTATTTAGTTCTCTCAGTACTTCTGACCTGAGAGAACCAGGTGAGCTTTTGACACATCACATGCTGCTTGAAACGGTCATCAACTTAGCTTTCATTTTGCATGGCCCTTGGTGGCTTGCTCCTCTTTCTTAGGAGCAACAGCATGGTGAGAGGTTGTGCTGCCTTCTACAGTTGTCTGCAGATGCTCCTTTTGGGCCTCTATCTATCCTAAATTTCACAGATTATCTCTAAGATTTTCATTTTCCTGTGGGCCATCTCTCCCTTGCTTCCTTCTGCCATTCTGACCTTCATCAGAACCTTTTCATTTATTAGTGCGCCCAAAATCCTGTCTGAGAGAGGCAGCATGCCTCAAAGCATCTCACAAAACACTGGGCAGCTACTGGAGTATTCCCAATGTGCTGAAAGCAACCATGGTGCTGCCTTCTCACCCATATCTGCTGAGCAATGTCCAGATTTGAACTTGAATTGTGCTGTCTGCAAAAATAAAGAAATAAACTCTTTTCACCCTATCCTGGAAAAGCCTCTTTGTTATGTAGTGCGTCTCTTTTTTTTTGATTATTTTTATTGAGCAGCTTATTCTCCTGGTGCTAAGCTGTTAAATCCAGATGACTTTGTATTCTGCCTCTCCTTGCAAATGCTGGAGCACAAGGCCAGGGGTCCCCGCAGCACAGGGGTCACAGGGCACTGCTGAGAACCTGAGGGACCACGGGATGCTGATGGGGCCCCTCCATCTCTCCCCGCTGTCTTGAGCAGTCCCCTTGCAGACCTGTTCCTCTGCCCCCTGACCCTGCACGCATGCACCCCAGTGCCCATCAAACTGTCATCTCTCAGCATGATAAAGACTATGTCTTCATTCCTCGCCTGCTTCATGTTCCTCACCTGTTCATGGGTGAGGAGAGCAGAGTTCCACCGGTGCCTCTCCTTGAGGAGGGCTGTACCTTTCCCTACCATGAAGGTTACGTTGCACCTGAGTCAGCCTTTACCCATGCTTTTTTCAGCCCCTCTTGCATCCAACAGGTGTTGGCCTCACTCCAGGACAGCGGGGCAGGGGAACCTTCCAAGGACAGGGGCACTTCTGTAAAGTCACATGTTACCCCAAACCGGCAGACAAAACTTTCTAAGACACAATTTAAAGTTTCAGAAAGCAGGCATTCCTTATTGCGGCGCCGGGTGCACAGGGGATCGCTCCTCCTATTGTGCAC
>JAOXJK010000077.1:22499979-22512123 GCA_025774025.1 Xenus cinereus
TGCCCCTCGTCCTGTCACTGGGAACCACTGAAAAGAGTCCGGCTCCATCCTCCTTCAACCCACCCTTTAGATACTTGGAAGCATTGATAAGGTCTCACCTCAGCCTTCTCTTCTCCAGGCTGAAGAGTCCCAGCTCTCTCAGCCTTTCCTCACAAAGGAGGTGCTCTAATCCCTTAATCATCTTTGTTGCCCCGTTAATGGGAAGGCCGCAGGGGCCATGCAGGGATTGAGCCTGGGTGCGAGTCAGCAGAGCACCACTGGCTTCAGACACCAAACCCCAGCTGGGGCACCTCGACCTGAAGAGAAAATGGCTACTAATAACATCAGCGCAATGTTTATCGCAATGTCGTTACAAACCAAATCTTAGAGTTTGGTGCCATTACTTTTCTGCGTGGAGAATACAATTACGGGCATGTCGTGGGAGGGCTAGTTTGTTGATTATTATTTTACAAGGCTGTTCAGGCCAATTAAGCAAACTCCAGAAGGGTTCTGCTCTCTGCAGGGCCAAACATCATAGCAGGTCGCTTTCAGAGCTGTTACACAGTGAGAGGAGCTGATGGTTTGCTTTGATTTAAATGGTGGAACTGGGATTTTGTTTATCAGTCCCTCCCTCGGACCTGCGCCTGATGGTGCCCATCCCTGGAATGGCATTTTCTGCAGCATCTACTCTGGCACAGAGAATTACTTTTCCTTTTGGGAGGGGTTTGTTTGTTTGGGTTTTTTTGTTTTTTAACGGGGAACTGAACTGCTCCTCTGCTGCAGGACACTGAGAAAATGTCCCTTACAGAGGCATGACTTGCTTTCCAGTGAGCCGGACAAAGTCCTGGGATTTAATACACTGCCTGGTGTACCCTGAGCTATGTAACTGTTTCAACCGGCTTCAAGGAATTTCATTAATCGCATTTCAAAAGACTGGCTTGAAATGACTCATGCTTGCCTATTTATTAACCAAACAGGAGTCTCCACATCTAAAAAAAAACGGCGTCAGCAGCTTGCTCCAGCCGCCACAGGGTAGAAGAGTGGAGCTCCAGCTGCCCGGGCTGGATGCTGTGGTATGCACGAGGGGGTCCAAAGGATCTCAGCAGAGATTCAGAAGGGTCCACTGACGCCTCACTCTTACCTTGCCTCCATGGTGCTTGGAGTGCTTCTTCTTGTGCTTCTTATGGTGCTTCTTCTGGCAGCCAGGGGGGCATGGTGAGCTCCCTGGCATTCCCGGTGGTCCCGGATGGGGGTGCCCATGGGGATGCTGCCCCTGTGGGGGATGCCCATGGGAGTGCTGCCCCGGTGGGTAGTGGCCAGGTGGAGAGGGGCCACAGGGATAGCCACCTGGGGGTGCTGGGGGATAGGCTCCTGGGGCGCCAGGTGGCACTGCAGGGTACCCGGGGAAGGGACCTGCTGGGGTACCAGGACCAGGGTATCCTGGAGGGGCAGGCGGACAGATTTGCAGTTGTGGTGGTGGAACCCCTCCAGGCGCGCCTAGGAAGAAGAGGATGGCTATTAGCAAGCAGAGCTGGGGTCTGTCTGGACAGACAATGCAGGAAACCGGTGCACCCTTGCACCCAAAGGGCCCCCCCCAGTCTACCTCTCTCCTCACAAACGACGCCCCACTCCCCTTGGGTACACGGGTAATCAATCCCTCAGGGTGCCCGTGGCAATTGCGTGGAACTCCTCCCCGAGCCCCGATGCCTCTGTGGTACCCACAGCCCTGCCCGGCCTCGCAGCCCCTCACCTGGGTTAGCGTTCCACATCTTCCAGGGTCACCAAGCTGCAAGGGAAAGACAGGCACCATCAGTGCTCCCTCGCAACACCTTCTGTCATGGGGAGGTCATCGCCCTGCCAGCAGCCAGGACCAACTCCTCTGCCCCACGTATCTGCCCCATACAGAAACTGCACTCACTTCCCAAGGAGTACTGTCCCCCTGCAGACCCCAACAGCCGCCTCTTGGAGTGACAGTGCCAATCCTGAGAGTGACTGTCCCCACCTCTGGGGACACCCAAAGCCCGGGCATGTGGTTCCCACCATTAATGGAAATAATAAACCAACTGGGGCCAAGGCTGGGTGCCCAGCCCACGTCCTTGTGGACCACAAGGGGCTGGGGACACCTTCTCTTGGTGCAGCACCCTCCATGGTGCCCACACTCCCACCACCCCTGTGCTCCCCGGCTGCCCTGCGCCCCCCCAGGCACTGCTGCCCCGGGCAGCCCCCTTCACTCACCAAACCTGCCAAAAAGCTCCCAGCAGAGGCGATGCTGGCAGCACCCCGTGGAAGCACGGCCACCAGCTGATCACCGCTCTCCACACGGCTCTCCCGGGGTGGCACGCACCCGCTAAATACCAGGGCCCTGCCCCAGCAAGGAGGGGTGCAGTGGGCAGGGGTGACACTGCGCCACAGCCGTCACCACGGGCACGTAACGTTAGCACACCACTCCCAGCTGGAACAAAGGTCCCACAGGGCTGATAAAAACAGGGACTGGAAGGGTTTCACCTCCCAGCGTCAGGTGGTGGGGTGAGTCAGGTGTCCCCGCCATGAACCCTGGCTCCGTGCTCCCAGCATGGCCACAGTGCCTGGGGAGAGGGGGGCAGCAGAGGGGGGTCACCTGCCCGCAGGCACTGCTGTGGGACAGCGGAGCTTAGGGTCCAGCTAACGTGACACTGCTCAGGTGTGGTGTGCGGATGGAGGAGGTGATATCCGCCATCATCAGACCCAGTCAACAGAGACGGGAGGCAGGACTGGATGCTCCAATGGTCAGGTCTCCCTCCCGGGGGGTCTATGAGGAGGGGGAAGAGCTCCTCCCTCCCATCCCCATCTCCCCGTTAACACCCTTGTTGGTGCCCCATGTTTGGCAACACTCTCTTCCCGGGCCAGCAAGCAATGGAGCAGGCTGGTCTCATCATGCACCATCAAAAAGACACCTTGCAGAAAGGGACGGCACCAGGTCTTGTCCCAGCCCTTCAGAGAGAGGGGTGTCTCAGTGGGAGGAGGGTGAGGGTGGGATGGGTAATGGGCACAGAAACACAGAGGCGTGTGGGGTCCCCACACACAGGGATCTCCTCCCAGGTAGCACCTCCACATCCCTGCCATCCCCTCCGTTGGGAGCCCTGTAGCCCCAGGCACTGCCAGCCCAGCTGGCTCCTTCTGCCCCAGGAATGAAGACTGGGGTCCGAGCCCCCAGACAACAAAAATCACCCTTGGCCAAGGAAAGGCCAGCAGGAGACATGTTGCTGAGATCTGCCTGGGTGGAGCAGCTCTCCCGAGGCGGATACCGAAGGAGCCCAGGCAGGGATGAATGTGTTTTCCAGCTATATTTGCCACTGCAGAGCCCCCAGTCCGTCCCCGAACCCCTCTCAGGGTGCCCGCTTCTCCAGCAGTGCCAGCACGAGTGCCGAGCCTTGCTTCGCCTCCTCCAGCAGCCCAGAGACCTTCTGCGACATCTGCACGGGAAGGGAGAAGGTGCATCATTTGCCACTTGACAGGACAGAAGAGCTGTCCACCGCCTACCCCATGCATCCCAGTGGTGGCAAAGGGAGGGGGTACCTGGGCATAAGGTACCAAGGGCTCCATCTCTGCCCCACCTCACCCCCACCACCAGGGTCGAGGCACATGTACAGCCCCTGCTTACCGCAAGCTTGAACTTCTCATCTGTTATGTCTTTGAGGTTGATCATGACATTGAAGTAAGCTCCAAACACAGCCGCTTCCAACATTTTGGCTCCCACCTAGAAAAAAGAGGCTTGCGAGAAGCTCTCCTGCTGAACCAGAGCACTCGCATACAGTCCTGCAGCATAAGGATCTGCCCTGCTGTAGGACTCCCACCCTCTGTGACCCAGCAGCACGCAACACTTTCCAACATGGTATTTTCAGGATGTGGCTCTGGCAGTGGGAAGCATTCATGGCCTTGCCACACAGGTGGGAAAACTCAGGCAAGGGCTGGTGGGGGCCGACTCTCCTACAAGGGTTGCAAGCTGCCAAGAAGTTAGTGGGTGGAAACCACTGGCCAGTTTGCGAAGCGCGGCTTGAGAGATGCAACCTGGAGGTCAGGACAGGATGGGACACTGTGCAGGGAAAAGCGGTGAGCCTGTCAGCCTCCAAAGCCCCAAGCCCAGGACCATACCTGGATGTCAGATTTGCAGGCCAGGTTGCAGTGGCGTGCCAGCTCCTTCAGAGGAGGCCAGAGCCCGCTCACCTTCTCTGCCAGGGCACAGGGCACCCTCACAGCTGTCTTCAGCCCCTGTTGCATGGCAGCCGTGCGTCTGGGAGGGGGGGGACAGCCCCAGGGTGAGCACTGGGTGGCTGTGCTCCCCTGGTCTGCAAGTCCCCACCAGCCCAGCTCACCTCTCCCGCTCTTCAGGGGTGCTTTTTGGCAGCTTCATAGCTTCCTGCAGGCAAAGAAAAGCAGATTTTGCTCGCTGTTTGCCCCAAGAGCTCATGTGTCTTGCATCAGGTTGCCAAGGCAGACCTGATAGCTCCCATGCTCTTGCAAACCTCCTTTAGGTGATGATGTCCCTTTCCCTGGCCCTGGCTTGTGCCGAGGTCACTGCCCTGCTCCTAATGGCGCTGGGGCAATGTGATGCTGGGCCCCCTGCCACCCTGTGGGACATCTGCTGCTGGTGGAACCTCACCATGTAGCTGCTGAAGGCACGAGAGTCAGCATCCACCATCGCCACAAGCTCGTCCATGCCCTGGTGGAAGGGGGGGATCAGCTTCCTCATGATGGGGTCCAGATCCTCAAACTGCCGCTTTCCATAGCTCATCAGCCCCACCATGCAGCCCAGCGCTGCTCCCTGCAAGGGCATGGGGGTTAAGTCCTCCAGCAGCATACACGCTACTGCCTTGGCGGCTCGGCACACTCAAGAGGACCCTCCAGGCAGGTAGGGACCTCATCCTGGTGTCGGGCACATACCAGGGCGCCTGCGGCTGCGGACACGGAGCCTCCTCCTGGTGCTGCCGACCTCCCACCAACTGCTCGCACGAAGGCACCCAGTGGCTTGGCCACCAGCCCCTTGTCCGGCTCTCCTGCCTGCACCAGGTACCTGTGGCACAGAGGTCCTGTGGGTCAGAGCCCCCCCCCAGGTGCCCACCAACACCACCCGGTCTCTTCTTACCCGGCACTGCCCTCTCCAACAGTTTTTCATCCACCCCTTGGCTCTGCGGGTGGCTGAGAAGGAGACTAGCCCCAAAAACCCAGCAGGAAGGTCAGGGAGAGGATATGGAGCCCCGTGGGGACAGACAGTCAGCTGGGGAGTACGTGTCCTGGCAGCATTGGGGGTTGCTCTGCATTAGATAGGGTGGGCTTGTGCAAACAGCATTTTGTGGGACAGAAACACGCCTGCAGCCATGTCCCCGGGGGGGGACAGCAAGGACTTGAAGTACATGTCCTGATTTCCCCTTGGCACAGGTGGATTTCCTTTCCTGTACCCCCACAGACATGCACTTTACACCAGGCGCTGCACCACGGCATCTCTCCTTGGAGAGCAGCATGTGAGCCGGAGGCAGGGAAATTTGGCCTGGGGTTAGGGTGGAGGATTTAACATGCTCAAGTGCATGCTCAAGTTTGGCCATGGAACCTGCTCCCCCTGTCTGCCTGAGCCACCCCACATTCACAAACATCAGCATTTGGGAGCAGGGACCACCCTGTGCCTGCACAACACCCAACAGAGATGTCCCCAGGGTGTGAAGAGGAGTCGGGTGCAGGTGCCAGTCCCAAAGCAAGCTGAGCGCAAGAGGCAGGCAGCAGGATCCCCCCATATGGGCAGGGATGGGCACCATGATGAGAAGCAGGATGGGGGTCCCTACTCGATGATGCGCTCCTGGGGGTGAAACGGAGACAGGGAGTCCAGGCCCAGCCGGCTGACCACCTGCAAGGAGCAGCACCATCACTATAAGTCCCGTTGCATCCTCATTCCCTGCTGTTAATTAACCATGGGTGATCCATCCCTAGGGCAGCGTTGCTCAGGCCACCACCCAGGGAGAGGAGACAGCTGGCGTCACCAGCCTGTCCCACCCCGGACTTAGGGGTGGCATGTGGCCACCTGCAAATGACTGGAAACCGCACCAATAAATAATTAACTTGCTCTTATCTAGCACGTTCCCCATAGGGTAAAAAAGTCCCTCCCTCCTGCAGCTGAAAGGCACAGCCTGTCTCCTTATTTCCAGTTTACACTGGTCCTGGGGCAGTCCCCCATAATGCCACACACTGTCCTTGAGCCCTGGGGAGGTCTCCTTGCCCTCCTGCCCATGCAGGCAAGCTGGGCAGCTGCTGCCCACACTCTGCCCTCACAGGATGGGCTCTCTGCTGCTTGAGCATCTCAGCATCCCCAGGACGATAAAGCAACTTGTCCCATTTGCTGTGCCCTCACAGCTTGCCAGGCACCATTCTTGGACACAAGTGTCATGCCTGGGGGCTGCTGTGGCCCGGAATCTCTGCTCAGTGTCACTTTGGGAGGCTGGGGGAGTAGGAGGGTGTCTCTCTCATGATCCCACCCTTGGCTTGGTACTAGGAGGAGCCACGTTACCAGTCTGATCTTCTGTTCCTCCTCCAGGATGAAAAGTTTTTCCTTCTTTATGTAAAACTCAGCCGTGTCCAGCATGGCTTTCTTGGGGACAAGCCCCACCAGCTGGGACCCCACCACGGGGAGGTTCAGTGCCTGCAAAGGACATCAGAAACATGACAGTCCCCAGAGCCACCTGCCCTGGTGCTGCTACCACCCCACCCTGGGTATTCTCATCCCTCCCCGGGACCTGGGAAGCTCATGGAAAAACCCTCAGTGGAGGAACCGGGAGCTAGCAGCAAGTTGCTGAGCTTTTGGTGGTTTTGTGCCGTTCAGTGCGCTGCCCAGCTTGGCTGAGCTGAGTGTGAGATAAAGCAGAGGCTGACCTAGAGATGGGAAGAAAAACTTGGAGGGAGACATTCTCTGCAAAGCCCACATTGAAACAAGCGTGGTGTGCTGCACCATGCCACCCACCTCTGCGTCTCGGCAGACCTCCTCGTAGACAACGTGGAGCGGTGTGGTCTCAAAGTCCAGCAGGTTCGTCGAAACCTGGGCTATATTCTCTTCCTCCAAATACCAGCCGATGCCCTGCACCCTCTTCAAGCGCCCAGGCTGCCAAGAACTGCCACAGTCAAGGCATGGCCCGGGAGGCACGGGGGCAAGCAGGTCTGCTTCCAGCATGCCACCAGCATGGGAGTACCTGGTCAGCGCCACGACCCTGCTCGCGGATGTTGAGGGCAATGCGGTGAGCCAGCTCCTTGGTGCACAGCAGGTTGATGTTGTACGCAATGAGGAAGGTCCGGGCACCTGTCACTGTGGCCCCCCACTGAGGGACGAAGGTTGGGGGCCCAAAATCGGGAGCCCACTCTGGTTTCGCAAGCTGGGGAAGAAGGAGGAAAGTGCGTGGGCTGGCACTGCCGAGCAGCGTGAGCCACCCTCCCGAGGACAGAGCGTCCCTCCCCAGCCGGCACCTGCCGTGACCACCTCCATGTTCAGCAGCACCCAAAGGGTTTCACCAGCTCCTCTTGTTGTGAAGGGCCCGCGCCAGCCCCAGCAGCCTCCCCGAAGGCAGGGAGGTGCAGCTCGGCTCTGCCCGGTCCGGGCGCTGTCGGACTCACCTTCTCAGGCAGCGCCTCATACTCTCCGGCGCGGATGTTGGGCAGAGCCTTCCTGCTCTCCTGCCGCGCCGCCTCTCCGTACAGGTAAACTGCAAGACAGAGCCGAGGCTGAGCACCGCCAGGCTGGTGGCACATCAACTTTAGCAGGGCCTGGTTTTGCCCATTTGGGAGTAAACCTCATTTTCCCCTTTGTTACGTTTTTGCGAAAGGTGTGCAGTTTCTTCACAGCTGGAAGCACGTGGGATGGGACAGGATGGGCAGAGGTTTCTGGCCCCCACTCACCAGGCACCCCCAGCTCCACCGCCAAGCGCTGCCCAAAGACTTGGGCACAGTTGACACACTCCTCCATGCTGACGTTCATCACCGGCACAAAAGGGCAGACATCCAGGGCCCCCATGCGAGGGTGTTCACCTGGGGACAGGGCAGATATGAGGATGGAAGCTGGGACAAGCAAGCAGCCAAAGAGGGAGGACAGCCCTTTCCTAGCCTCTCACTGCTGCTGTGAGGAAAATTGTGTTTGTGGCAGTAATGTCTACTCCACAGGAGGGTGAGCAAGGGCTTTGCACGGTCCCAGCACCATCCATCCCAGCAGTGCCGCTTGGTGTAGGTGCAGTAACGTGCTGTGCTTGGCTGTCAGCAGCTGATTTTAGCTCCAGCCGTGCAAGGTGCGCCTGGAGTCAACCACGCACCGCAGCCAAGGGATGTGCTGCACCAGGTGCCACCCCCTGAGCTCACCTGTGTGTCGGCTCATGTCAATGAGCTGCCCAGCCACGCGGGCTGCGCTCAGCGCCCCTTCCACAACAGCCTGGGGAGACCCCACAAAGGTGTAGACGGTGCGGTTGGTGGAGGAGCCGGCATCCACGTCCAGCAGCACGCAGCCCGGCGTCTGGGAGATGGCTTGCCCCAGCGCATCGATCACCTGCCAGACAGCAGAAGGGGGCAAGGCAGCTGAGCCGGCAAGACTCCCACCTTTGCAAGGCGAGGGATGCCTTTTCTCAGCTCTCCCCCTTTCCACTGGCACTGGGGTTGGGGATGAGACCACAATCGGTGGGGATACAGCCCTGCGCAGCAGAGGATGCGGGATCCAGAGGAGTGAACATCCCACTCCTACCCAGGGAGTCCGGGACACGCCTGGCTCCCAGCAAGCCCCAAACCCACCACCCCAGGTGGTGGAGAGCTGTCTGACTGCTGCTGCACATCAGAGAGCACCATCATAAACTGCTGTTCCTGAGGATACTGTCTCTGCCAGCTTCAAAACAGATTTGGCTCTGTAAAGCTTGTTCCCTGGGGGAAGCAGTGATTTTATTGCGATTTTAAGTTTGCTGAATTCCTGCAGCAGGTGCAGGGCCAAAGTTCAGCCTAGGGCTGATGTCCATTAACCTGGACAGTGGGTTTTGGCACAGCTGCAAGCGATATTTCTCTAAGGGGGTATGCCACACTGCCCCGAGCCCTGCTGCTACAGCAACCTGCAGGCAGTGGGGAGGAGTGGGTCCGAGCCCCCACTTCTCACCGAGGTAGCGAAAGGGAGCGGGGGCTGCCTTGGGGCATTTTCAGCATCAGTCAGGCAGGGAAAGGTGCGCGGTGCGTCCGAGGAGGCAGGGCAGAGTCTGGCAGCAGGTGCTGCCTGCATGGCCCCTCTGCCAGGGCAGCCCAGCCACGTGCAGCCCAGCGTCGCCCACCCCTCAGCACCTCCTCGCGCTCCCTCACCTCTTTGTTATTCCCCTCTGAGAAGTTAGGGACACACTCCACCAGCTTGGCCATTGTCCCAGAGTCTGCCTGCACCCCACGGCCCCGTGCTCGGCTCCTTGCGCTCTGTGGGTTTGCCTGCCCCTTCCTGTCCCACTGCGGAGCAAAAGCCTCCCAGCACCCAACCCGTTGCCTCTTCCCTGTGCTGGGGTTTCTCATTAACTGCATCGATCTGTGGTCAGGAGACAGAAAAGGTCTTGGATAAACAAAGTGCTACTGGCCCTTCTGCATCTGGAGCAGCTCTGGGCACAAGGGCACTGCGTGCTCACCAGGGCCAGCCGACAACACTAATTTACCCAAAAGAGCCAATTAATTGCTGGGAGAAAGTGGTGCCAATGAAGAAAAGCATCTGTTGTGTCCAGCACCATGTCATGGCTACTGGATGGGACAGCCTGGTCCTGCTCAGGGCACAAAAACAGGCCCACCAGCACTGCCTGATGATGGGGGGCAGATGCTCTCCAGAACCCCCAGCATGGGCACCAGGCAGCAGGTAAAAATCTCTCTCTGTGAGCTGGATTTCAGCCCGTGCAGGGAAACCCTATTGGATTTTAAATCCAACACCTTCACCCCTCAGCCATCGCAGTCCCAACCTTTGGTACCCAGGGGGTACACCTGCCCCCCCAGGGTACCCCCTGTTTCACCCTAGGTGTCCCACTTTCCTGGAAAGTGGGAAACTTTCTGGGGAAAGTGGGAAAGCCCAGAGCATTTCTCGGGGGTTTGGGGGGCTCTGCCAGCCTGGCAGCTGGTGGGGGGTGGGGGGCGGTCTGGGGAGGCAAAAGTTGGAGGTGGTGGGGGTTGAACGCAGGGCCCCTGACATGCAAAGCAAGCGCCCTCCCACTGAGCTACATCCCCTTGAAATAGCCCCTGACCAGGCTTTCTCATCACTCCCAGAAAATGCCAGTTGCTGTTTCCTACCCCAGCTCCGCAGAGCTGCTGACATTGGGGTTCAGGGGGTTGCGGGCACTGGGTGTCCCTCGGGTGCCAGTGGGCTGGCAAGGGGACTGGGGGCAAGGCTGTGGGCAAACTGGGAACATGTTTTTCTGCACCCACCGGGAGGAGGTGGCAGCATGGTTCTCCTCTGCGGTGCCCCACTCTCCCCTCCCCGCTCAGGAAGCCCTGGCCATGGCTGAGCCGTGTCTCTTTGCCCACGGGGCAGGGGCCAGCACCTCGCCCCCGGCAGTGACAGGACCGTCCCAGCAGAGGGGACACGGCTGAGCTGCTGAGTCTGCCCGTCCACCCTGTGCCAGACCAAGTTGCCCCATCCCTGCAGGGGCTGTGCCCAGCGGCAGATGGCCGAAAGGAAGGCTTGGCCAGGAGCAGAGCCCAGGACCTTGCATACCCTAAGCACAAATCATACCCCCAGACCAACAAGCCACAATGTGCAGCAGCCCCAGCACCCCCAGCCTGTGCTAGGCACTGGGGGGCTGTGGAGCCCCAGGAGCCACTTCTCAGGAACGATCCCTGCTGCCAAACCCTGGGGAGCAGAGCAGGGCTGGGGGTGTGTGGGGGTGCCCGGGCAGTCACACAGCCTGGCTTGTTGCTCTAGGGCTACGTCCCTTGCTCAGGGTGTGAGAGGTTAGGGCTTCAGTTCCCAGACGGGCCCTCCTGTCGGACACCCACTGCCAGGCACGTTCCCTGTGGAGATGACACACAGATGGGGTGACATCCTCAGTGGGCAGCTCTGCCCAGGACGGCAGTGCAGGGTGGGGGCATGGGGCTGGCACTGTCCTGGCACAGCTACAGGTAGCCCCTGACCCAGGCTCTGCATGCAGAAAATCATGCCCCTGCTCTGCCCCAGATGCATTTTCCTTGTCCTGGACCATTGGCAGATGGGGGTACCCAAGGGACACCCAGTGCCTGCAAAGCACTGGACCCAAAGTTCAGCAGCTCCAGTGGACTGGGGAAGGGGACAGTTACTGGAATTTTCTCGGAGCAATGGGAAAGCCAGATCAGAGTGGAACATCAGCTTTGGGGGTTACCCCATGGAGGGCAAAGGGCCAGGGGTGATGCTGCAAAGGACCAGCCATTTCAACCACTGCAAGGGCCAGGGAGGTGGTTTTGAGGAGGAAAACCCCTAGCGATGGTGGGAACACTGGGCATGTTGATGCTGGGCACCAACATCCTGCATTGACCTCCAGCTGCTGACTCCAGGGACCAGAGACAAGAAGAGGTCACCCTGCACCCAGAGTGTACAGCGGGAAGCACACAGCCTCAGCTGTCCCCTCAAACCCCCAAAAGTGTGTGGGTGGCAGAGGCTGGGGGTGAAATGGCTGGCAGCACCCTGGCTCATTGCTCTTGGGGTGTGAGAGTCCCCAGGTTCCTGGATGAGCTCTCCCTTTGGGCAGCCACGTTCGCCAGCAACGCATTGGATCATGGTGCAACCAGGGCACAACAAGGGCCGTGGTGTCCAGGACATTGGGGTATGTGCCCCATCCTGGCTGAACACGTCCCCATGGGCAGGATGGACCCCCAAGAGCCGGCAGCGAGGTGCTGCCGGGTGTGTGGGCAGGGAGGCAGATGGAGGAAGGGGTGGGAAAGGGCATTTGGAGGCAGCACTGGCCATGGCACAGCAGAGCGGGTACTGCCAGCAGCCTGTGCCCTGAGGGTCTGTTTCTGGGGTCAGGGCCCTGGGGACAGCACAGGGTGACCACTGGGCAGAGGGACAGCAGTGGGGGGTGAGGGCAGTTGGCCAGGCCCCCACCCCTGCCCAGCCACGGGGGATGTAGCTCAGTGGGAGAGCGCTTGCTTTGCATGTAAGAGGCCCTGGGTTCAACCCCCAGCATCTCCAGCTTC
>JAOXJK010000077.1:22529877-22548196 GCA_025774025.1 Xenus cinereus
CCCCGACCGCCATTTGCTTTAACACCCGGGATAAATCGGTAGTCACAGAGCCCTCTTAGCGCAGCCGGCAGCGCGTCAGTCTCATAATCTGAAGGTCCTGAGTTCGAGCCTCAGAGAGGGCATCGTTTTGCCGCCCCAGAGAGGGCACCATTTTGCCGCCCCGCCTGGCTGGCAGTGGGGGGCGGGTCCCAGTCTTGCTGCTGCCCAGCGCAGCCCGGGCTCCGCGGCGGCCCAGCCCCGGCCTCTCCACACCCCGCGCCCGCGGGCCCGCTCCGCTCCTCCCCGTCACGGCGGGGGGGGCCCTGCAGAAAGGCCGGGGGCGGCGGGAAGGCTGTCCGCTCTGGGGCTCCAACTCAGGATGGGCGGGGCCGGGGGGAGCCCCCACAGAGCGAGACGAGGTGGCCGAGTGGTGAAGGCGATGGACTGCTAATCCATTGTGCTCTGCACGCGTGGGTTCGAATCCCACCTTCGTCGGGACTTTTGCTGCCGCCCCGACTCCTCACACGCTGCCCTGGAGCCGCAGCGAAGCCCTGAGGTCCTGGCCCGGGACCACACAGGGGTGTGAAGAAGATAGACCGACCTCTACAGCACCGTCCCCCCTTTCCCCCTCCATCACACCTGGAGATTTTACACTAGACACCCCCAGGATTAAACAAAGCAGCACACTTCGAGAAAACCCTGTACCAGGAACTTTTGCACAGCAACAAGGCAACGGCCCCCTTTCCAAGCCACTAAAAATTTATTGAGGTACAAAACACATTTACATCAGATGGTGTGAACCCCGTTCCAAAACATTTCTGGGTTGTTACAGCTGAATTCCAGGCAAACCGAGAGCAGCACCGGGTCAAAGCACGTCCGAGAGCATCACAGGGGCTTGGCTTCGCACAAGACCAATGAAAGTTAACACAACTGAGCCCAACAAAAGTGTATGTAGCATGAACAGTGCCCCAAAGCATAATTTCTTCAGTTTAAATGTCTTATTTCAACTTTTACTATTAAACTACTATTGCTATTCTAGGTTTTAGAGAAATAATACAAATACTATTAAAAAAAAACCAACCAACTATAAAATGACTTTTTTGGAAGGCAGCTGCCAGTTTTGGACTATCGAGAATTTTCAATGAAATTAGCAGTCAGACAACCAGTCTCTGGCAGGCAAGATAATCAGAGTTTATTGCCAAAGCTGCAGTAATTCGTGTTTCACCAGGCAGAAGTTTCCATCAGAGAAAAGTCTGCTGATGTTACAATTTTTAAAAAAGGATTACTCGTACAGGAGTACTGCAGACATGAAGTACATCTTCATGCTATTTACTGGGAATCAATATTAAACCAAAACCTTCTTCAGGTCTTCAGCTTCAAAGCTACGGCTTTTTTAATACTGGAGAACACAGGTAATCTGCTCTTCCAAAACAGGAAAATAATTTCTCTATAGTTGTTTACTGAAGAAAGTGTCCTGCTTTCCAGCATGACAATTTCTCTGTAGAATAAGCAACTCATCTGGTTTTAATGTTGTAAATCCAACGCAATAAAGCCTAGGCCCAAAAATCCTTCTGGATTTGCACTGATCATCATTAAACACAAAATACGGTCAAGTGTTGCACTGACTCAAAAAATGACAGTACGGACGTTCCTGGGCAACAAAACAGCAAATTCAAACACAGTGCTGCTGCAAGGTAGCTTCTACATGAAGCAAGCAAGCACAGAGCAGGGACAACATCTCAGCGACTGTGTCTTCAGAGAGCAACTGCCCTGATGTTCCCAGGGCTCCCTGCTACCTTAAGAGTTTTCTCCTGGCGAAGCCATGTTTACCCACAACGAGAACTCGTAGAAAGAAAAATCATCACTAAGTGTCAATTTAAGGCCTTCCAGGAAAAGCATTTGACTCGTCTCCGTGCCTGCGAAGCAGAAAAGGAGGGCGTCCCAGACGAGCCAATGCTCAGCTGTGAGCCAAAGGGACACAGTGAGCTGTGACATGCCATCACTCTGCAAGGCAGCCACATGAGAAGGGTCCAGGCCCCACATCTGCTCCGTGGTCTCCCAGGAGGACCACTTGCTTTTTCTGGAACTTGCCCCAGGAGCTTATCTGTTCGATCACTCTGACCTGGATTTCTTTAAATCAAGTCTCTCCATCTGCACACGTATCTCAGCTCTGCTTAGATATCCACCATGTCCACCAAAGCAGACAGGTGGAGCTTGGAGGCAACTTCACCATCCTTGTTTGCTCTGAGGAGCCGTTGCAAGTGTTTCAGTCTGTCCGACAGCGTGGGGCTTGCTTCCTCCCCCGAAAGCTTGCATCCCTCTTGACTCCCAGCCTGGGCAGAAAGAAAAGAGACGAGACTGAGGAGGGAGCATCACCCAGTACCAGTAAGGAACTTCTCAGCTCACTGGCTGTTCCACCCACTTTTAAGAACGACCACGGAGGGTCAGCAACCCCCACCCCTGAGGATGTAGGGCAAAAATACTACATTCTTCTATTTCTGTCCCCTGCCTTCCTCTAACTTGGAGAAGCTGATCCACAACAGTGATTCCCTAAGTTAAAGCGCAGCACTACAAGGGATGCTGTTATGACTGACAGCAGCAGAAAGCACTAACGCCTGGGAAGAACTCTTATTCCAGATCTGCAGGAAGCATTCCCCTCCCTGGGAAAAAAAAAAAAAAAAAAAAATATTTTCAAGGCGTAGTTTTTTTATTACTTCCCAAGTCTATCCAACACTGCACACCAAGGTAATTCCCACTAAAAGTTTTGCAGCTGCAGCAGGTTTGGCATCTGCACTCCTCAGAGCTACAGCTAATTCTCAGTAGCACCCTTTCTTACCTCTTGAGCAGATAATACAGGGGACTTCATCAACGGACGGGTGACAGATGGGGTGGAGACCAAAGACTGGGGGAGGTAGAGAGGAAGACCTACAAAATCACCAAGGGGCTCGATGTCCTCAGCTAGGCATTGATGCAACTGTTCTTCAAACCTGGACAGAAAGATGAAGGGCACCAGTCAGACTGCAGCCTGGTTGTGTTCTTGTAACTAGTCGGTCAACCAAGAGTTTTGGGTTTAAAAGTGTCTGCAAGAAGGATCTTGACATCCAGTCCTTTCCAACACAGTCTGACATGCCCCACCACTCTGAAGAAAATCCATCACAGAAGGCTGTGGTACAGAACAGAGCGACATAGACTGAAGACACCCAACTGAAGGGAAAGGCAAGAAGAGACAAGAAACCCTTGGGCCAATGTCAAAAGCTTTAGTTCTTCAGCTTTGTGATCTGCATTGCTACAGGCACCAAAATGACATCCTAAAGAGGACTTCAGAGACATTTCTGATACTGCAAGGACACACCGTACTGCTTTAGTTTTGGCGGTTTGATTGACCACTGAGTTTCCAATCCTTCCTCAAAGCTCCAAGTATTTCTACCATTCTGGACTATTCCTGTGACAGAAGTAGGAGCAGGGAACTGGAATGCACTGATGTGATTGATGAAATTAGATGAAACTGGAGATAGTCTAGGCTGTTTCCTAGCACTGTTGGACTTCAGCTTCCCATTACATACAAGTTAGAAACCATTTATGACCCTGGGCCAGAGCTGCAAGGAAAGGATGCTGCTCTGGGAACTTACCTCCTGCTTTCTATTTTCTCCAGTTGCAACTGTGCCAACAGACGCTCTGAGAGAAGCTCCTCAGCCAAGGCTGTGTCTGTGAATTCATCTGCAGTGGGAATGCTCTTTTCTTGACCTGACAGCACGCTCATGCCAGAACCGTATTGATCTGGCACCACGGAGACGTTATAGGGTTTCTTAAAAGAGTTGGGAGATTTAACCCTTGACCTGAGGGGGGAGGAAAAACAAACCAAAAAAAAAACAACAAAAAAACAAAAGCACAGAAATTGGTACAAGTATGTTGATTTTTCCCTACTGCTTGAAGTTTGGAAATAGCAGGGAGTAAGAATTGATCCTTTGGAGACATAATTCCCTTGTACCAAGGTCCAACATACCACGACCTGTGTGTAGGATTTGACAGGAACTAAATCTGACAGCGGGCTGAGATTCACCCCTAAGAAAGGTATCTACCCAACATCTCCAGCTCCACAGCAGAGGAGCAGCTAAGCTTCCAAGAGGGAAGAGAGACTGGCTTCACTCTGAACAAAGCTAGGGAAGTGAGCTAGACTCTTGAGATCTCAAATACTTCAATGCCACACAGCTCTACGCCACCCTCGCTTCTCAACCTGTAGTATTTTCTCTATCCCTATGCTCTTCCCCAGCCTCACAGTTTTTCCTCCATGCTTTGTGTAGCCCCCCTTGCCTTCTTCAAGCAATCCATTTATTCGAGAGCTGAGTAACCTTGTAGAAATAAAATCTACTTAGTACCTGGTTTCAGCACACCCTTGTACACCATTTCAAGGAGGTGTACACAGCCCATTCTGGGAGGATGCTATATGCTGGTTTTCAGCATCGTGACAACCCTGTATGTTCATTGTAGGGGCCCCGAGCAACCTCTGTAGAGTTCACCAAGCAGCTCTGATGGCACAATGAACAGCTGAACGCTACTTCCCAACACGCAGTGCCAGCAGCTGCCTCACCTCTTGTGGCCTTGCCGGATCTCCTCCTGCGTGCGCAGTCTGGCTTGTTCCCATGAAAAAGGGAGAGTGAAGTTCTTTAAGTGCTCCTTGAAAAAGTACACGTGAATCTGACCATCTTCACTTACTGCTTCTGTGAATAAACCCAAATGCAACTTTTAATATTAGAACGGCTCAGTATTAAGCCAATTTGAAGAAAAATTGCATGTTCGCTTTCACATAGCTTTAAGCTGTAACCTGCATGTTTGAAGATGCCTTCTTGAACAATTTACTGTTCAACAGATACCGGATTCCTAAGGAAAGACTATAAAATGCTGCTTTATCTTCATTTTAAAAAATTTTAGTGCATCCAAGTCCCATGTTCAGTGGGTTAAGTACTCATTTCATTAAAAGAGACACTCTATAGTTAAGACAAACAGGGCACCAAAAAAGCCCCACACACTCGAAACTGAAAGCAAACAGAATCCAAGACAAACTTAATTAATCCATGACATGCTCATTAACAGTGGAAGCCTGCCATCTCAGCTGATCTGAGCTTACATGACTTCTGAGGGATCAATTCCTGGCCTTTGTTTGGATGTAAACCCTCTCCTACTGGGAGAGGAAGACTGAAAGACTGACCACACAGAGACAAATTTTTTTTCATCACAAGCTCAAGTCATAATCAACACTAAATACACGCTCTAAGGAGAAGACATGTGCAGTAAGGACAGCAAGACCATAGCTCCCTCCCTACTACATAACACTTGCTGCCACAAATAAAGTCACCACTGTCAAGTTATTAAACACATTTATGCAAGAAGTATCACCCATGTTGTAGAAGGACACACAATACCTGGAGCAATAGGCAGTTTGGGTGGTTTCCAGTCTCTCAGTTTATGATCAATGCAGACTGCCAAGATATCATCCCAAGGGATCTCATCAACAGAAGGTCCATCTTCATCAGAGTTCCCAGATGTCCTGTTTTTCCACTTCTGGTAAGTTTTGCTTAGCAGATTCTCCACTTGAGACTGGATCAGTGGTTGAGTTTGGGAAGAACTAGCAATCTGACACACATACTGAAAAATCATGCGGCAAACGGGACCCCAAGGAGCTATGGAAAAAAACCAACAAAGTAAATTGCAAGAATTTGTGACAGAGCCAAACCTCCCACCTTTCAGGCTGGTAGTTCAACACAGCGCGTGCCTATCAGAGAAAATGGCATGCTGCCATGTGGATACTGCAGTTACTGTTACGTACCACCTAATGGAGGCAGATCGAGGTATGGAATCTGGAAGGACAGCACTGCCTTCTTCAGCCAGGCCAGGTGATCAGGCATGTTCCACTGCAGGTGGGGCAACAGCTTGTTACCCCCAGGCTCTGAAAACTCAGTAACGGGCCATGACAAGTCACAAAGGCGCTCCGAAGACACCGCATCCGAAAGAAACTGCAGTGTGCTGTTGTACAGCTCTATGATGACCCCAGGCTCCTGAGATGGCAGGCCAGCTAAACGCCTCTCCCTCCAGTCATGGTAGAAGCGCTTGCCAAATTCACCATCAATGCCATCTTCAACGTACTCCCGAAGGGTCTGACTACAGAGCTCATGGGAGTCAGGGCACTGGGAAACCAGCCAGCCCACAGCCTCAGAGATCTACGACACACAAAATACGGGTGATTGGAAACTGCTCCGCAGCGGTTAGGACACAAAGGATTCAATCCTGCAACCCTAAGTTTGATGCAACGCTATTCAAGATACTATGCAGCAAAATACAAACAAATCAATTATCATCATCCTGATACATGCAACAGTAATTTCCCAATTAGGTGGTCGCAAACTGAATTCACATGCAGCAGGCTCGGGAACAGACAGAAAGAGGCCATTCACACTAGATGCAGTCGTGCGGCGGAATTCCCTGCTGCAGGACACTGAGGATACCAAAAACGTATCGGGAGAAATTGGACAGATTCACAGAAATTAACCCGGGGTGACTATATCCAGAGAAGCCACGTCTGATCCTGGCAGACCTTGAACTGCAGAGAGATGCAAGCTGTGAGGGTTTGTGGGGGAGCATCACTCTGGGCTTGTCTTGTTCTCACCTTCTTTCTTTGGCACCTCCTTCAGAAACCTTGAGAAGGGAATAAAGGGCTGAAGCCGCTTTTGGTCTAAGTCAACTTAGCTGCTCTTGGCCATTACACTCTCTCACCTCTCCAAACCACCCTGCTGTGATTCACAGGCAAAAAAAGCTATTTCAGACTTATAACCATCATTTTTCACCATGGGTTTTTGAGTCATCTCCAGGCCACTATTGCCAAGCACCCAGCGAACTGAAGGACAAGGGGAGAAGTTGGTGTACTAGCTTCAGCTGAGATAGAGTTAATTTTCTTCCTAGTAGCTGCTGTGTTTTGGATTTAGGATGAGAATAATGTTGATAACACAGATTGGTTTTTTTTTTTTTTTTTTTTTTAGTTGTTGCTAAGTAATGCTTCTATTAAGTCAAGGGCTTTTTCAGCTTCCCATAGAAGCTGAAAGGAAGCATAGACAGAGCAAGCTGGCCAAAGGAACATTCCACACCGCAGACGTCATGCTCAGTATATAAATGGGGGTTGGCCAGGGGGGCAGGAATCTGAGATCGCTGCTCGGGACAGGCTGGGCAATCGATCATCGGGTGGCATCTCTCCTCTTGTCTGTTGTTTTACCATCATTATTATTTTACCTTCCGTTACTGTTCTATTAAACTATTTTTATCTCAACCCTCTTCTCCAACCCTACTGGGGGGGGTGGCGGGAAGTCAGCGAACAGCTGCATGGTCCTAGCTGCTGTCTGGGATTAAACCACAACAGGCTGTCAAGGAGAGATTTGTACAGTCCTACTTTGCCTGTGTAAGAGGATAAAGGCATCCCTCAGTCCTATCCATCAAGATGGAATAATACCGGGTGATCTCCCAGCAGACAGAAGAGCTACAAAGGCTCCTTTGCAGTTTTAGGACTGGGAGCTTAGGGGTACAAAGGCTCACCCACCACTCGTCTGACAGGCAGCGGCTATACCCCTGCTAGTCCAGGCAGGTGGGAGAGACGAGAATGGATTTACGTAATCCACTTATTTTTGGTATTTAGTTTGCAGTATCACACAGATGAAACTATCTTTTACGTAGCAAATGCCACTGATCTCTAGCCATATAAAACAGAACAGTCACAAATAATGGAAAAGTAGCAGAAATCTTTCATTTCAGAACAGCTCTGGCTGATGCAGGAATCGCTATTAACAAGCAAGCACCTGACTCCAGCAAATTCAGGTGTGTAAAAAAAATGGTAAGAGAGCTTTTTTTGAACAAAAACTATGTTAAAAAAATTTCAATGGAAAAAATATCCCATTACACAAGATTCAGTTGCCGTTCAAGCTACTGAGAACATAATCATTCCTTATAAAGCGTTAATAATTGTGAGGTTAATGATAAATCAGCTCTTTTTGTGAGGTGCTGTTCTTACCCTTCTGGTGCCTTGTAAGTCATTGATAGAACCTGGGAGCTCAACAATGGTGTAGTCTGAAATAAGCTGGGCTGAAATCAAGTCTTGCAGCATCAAACCTTAAAAATAAGAACACCTGCCATATACACAGAGAAAGAACAAACGTGTATCTCCTACTCTGACCATACTCTCTGCATACATTCACAGCATCACTTCTCTCCTCCACCCTTGCCCACAAACCCTCAGGATCAAATACAGTGCACAAAGGAAAACTGGAAGCCAAAAGAAAGTTTGTTTCTTTTCATATTGATCAGTTCTTAAGGCCTCAGGATTTGTAGCAAATCTTTGAGAAGTGCTGTACTTCAGAGTGTCTCTCTCTCTACGAGACAATATATTTGAGAGACTGCACTATCCGCAATGGTTCTACTTGGGACTGCTCTAAACATTCACATTGTTTTTTCAAGGTACAGAAATAATTACACACCCTCTTCTACTTCTTTCTCTGTGGCCTCCTCTTCTTGACTGGGGACAAGAACCACCAGGGGAACTATGGGGTGGAAAGGTTTGGCCTGAAGCAACTGTTTCAACTGCAGCAAAGCTGAAAGCCAATAAACATCATCTTCTGCAACATCTTCACTCCTAACTCGAGGAGGCAGGAGAAGAATGAGACCACTGGTTCCAAGTAAGTCTTTTTGCATCTCAGCTGTATCAAGATCAGAGTCAGAGAGCGCACCGTGTGCCACCTGCACAATGAACAAAGACAACAACAGTAATGTAGCTAAACAAAGCTATTTTTGTACTGAAATCTGCAGTTTACTATCATTACCATTCAACTTTGACATTTGTTACCACGAGGTCTACAAATCCTAAGACAACAAGCTGTTAAGACAGGCAAACTTGGATGCGTCCAAGAGATGCAGGTGAGCACAAAAGTGCACTTCAGCCCCTGATTCGGTACCAGGAATTGAGACAATTGAGGTTCTAAATATTGTGCTGTATATAGGCAGGTATTTACTCAATTGACTGGAAACAAAGGGAGAAAAAAAAAAATCCATCTTCCTTCAGACTTTTTCGACCACCCCATCCCTCCCAGTATCATCTCCCTCCATCGGACAGGACAGAGTGTGAAAAGCCTCCACACAACATCCACTGGAAAAGAGCATACCCTGCTTTTATAGTTTGTTAGTTATCATGAAATTGTTCTCACTTACCTTTACACACACACTGACTTTAATGCTTCTGCTCCCTTGCATGCCAGGAGAATTAAATAATGTCAGTGTTTGAATTCTGCCTTCTGTATGTGAAGCGTTTTTCTTCCAGCTTTTGTCTCCCATAAATTTGGCTTTCAACCAATCCATCAGTACCCTACCAAACACAAAAGAGCAGGCTTCTGGGGCTTTTGTTTTTTTTTAAAAAATGGCATTTTAGGGTTTTAGCACCAACATCTCTAACACACCACAATTTAGCATAACCCCAACCTTCATGCTGCTTGAATTTTGTTAAATAGCTATTAAATGTCCTGAAATTATCCACACTGCTACATATCTCAAGGTTTTCCATTTTCAGTATGAGCAAAAGGAATTCAATGAACAACGTCAGCAGAAAACAAACTGGAAAATTGACATGGTACAGTGAACAAAATACATCAAGGACTGTAAACTACTACTTGATTGCCCTGTTTGAGAAAGGGACCCAGCAATTAATTCTTTTACTTACCTGTTGGGATCATCCTCTGCACATTCATCATCATTTGGCAAAACCAATAGCACCTTCCAAAAAAACTGTTCTTGTTGAACTGGAATATGTTCAGTGATTAATGAGACAAGATCCAGGGGAGTCCAAGCTAAATCACTTAAAGAGACACAAAAACTGGTGAAAAGACACCCCTAGTGCTCACTCCCACCTGGGGATTGTTTTTTCTTGCTTTGAACTAGTTACAATACTGTAAGTAGCTACTGTTCAGTTCAAACAGTCCAAAATTAGAGCTGGTTCTTTAGATCTGTTGCCCATCTATTTCGCCACAGACCAGATGCCTTCAAGAAGCGCAGCTGCTAAGCCTGTTAACATGAGCCTTACTTTGGGGACTGCGGGACCACACGTGTATTGCTTCACTTTCACACTGCTCCAATAAACACACAGGCCACCAGAGTGTATGCCAAGCCATAAGGAGGTAGACCTCCTGCCGCACTTCAAACGTCTGGATCAAACCCTTTGTGCCACAAGCCAGGCTGCTAACAGCTCATTTACTCCTCTCCCCCACATCCCATCCCAGACATCATCCCACCCAAGTACAAAAAGCCCTGCAATATCCATCAGATCCTTAAAGTTACACCCACAGCAATAGGATCAGATGGCTTAACACTTTCATGAATTTATCTCCCCGTTTCCCTTATCTGGAAAATACTCCCAGAAGCAAGTCTGCACGTAGATACTAGAGTATGTTTTGCCATTCCTTACTGACGTTTTTGAGATCTCAGGCATTTCTGTCACAATTTTCTTAGAAAGAGAACACAGACTAAATGCCAATGTACCTTAACAATTGCTGGTAGAAGTGTTGAACTTTAATTTCATGCACTGTCTTGTTTCTCAGCCAGTTCAATCTGGAAACAAAAGATCCTCGGTTGTAATTTTTGGCGTAAAACAGGTACTTAAACCAAATTTAAGAAATGCTCATTAAGACCTGAAAAGTACTGCAGGCAATTTTGAAAATTGCCATTAATAGAAGAAGGGCTTCTTTAGGTTTGCAGTCTTTGTCGTGGCATTTGCAGAGAGGGTCTTTTTGGCAGTATTTGAGAACAAGCACTTTTACAAAACCATTAATGTTCACACTGAAGGTTCAAAGAGGGCTATTTTATAACTTACCTTCCAAAAAGCAAATAGATTGCCAACTGCTGTCACTGTAAGTATCCTTACCTCGTGCAAGAGATCCCCAGCTTTCCTCCATTCCCCAGGTTTACAATTCTCTTGCACAAGTTCTCCATGGCTACAGGCCACTCAGCACTGGGAGACAGTGCTTTCAGTTTGGTTTTTGGATCTGCACAACTGGGAGCAGCTGGAAACGCCCTCATCTGACGTTTCAACTTTGTTCGAGCTGCCACTGCCTCCCTCCACCTTTGGAAGAGAATAGAGAAAAGGTAAAAGTTCAAGCACAGTTTTCCTTCCCAGTTTTCAGCATGTTTATTCCCAGCACATGGAGCATTTTACAATGATCCATTATAAAGCTTCTCTGATATCTCAAGCGCTTGCTGAAAATACTTTTGCGACATCTATTGCAGTAAGAAAGGTGTGTCTCTTTTTTTCTTTTTTAAGGAAAAAAAGAGAATGTTCCACTATTTTTCAGGAACATTTAAAAAGACAAATTCACCAGCAAGGAGAAAACATATAATGAAGCCTTTATCCTTAGACGCTAATCTACTTTCCTACGACCAAAGGATTCAAAACATGTATCACTCAACAGTTTTTAACACAAAAATTCATTAATTGAAATATTTTATTGTGTTTCCTCGAGTATTTAAGGGCTTATTAAAAAGCATTCTTGCCCCATCCAGTTTTCTTGACTGCTGCACGTACATTTGTTTCCCACATCTTTAGGCTCCTTCTTAGCCTTCCCTATCACCCTGAAGGTGATTTACACGTGCCCTGAATAGACACATAAACTCAGTTTTAGGACAGAAAGAACTCTGCAAGGGAAGGTGCTCCACAGCTGCTTTCTCTTTAACAGTGAGAAATGCCACCTGGAAGGCACCTCACCCTGACTGCAGTGGGGCAGCACAGCGCAGGGAGAAACGAACCTCTGACTTGAGAGCGTCACAACAGCCATCTGAACACTTCGCACATATCCAGAAAAACATCCAACAGAAAGATGAAAAGGAAAAATTACTACTACAAGTTTCTAGGTAGAATGAAGCTGAGATCTCCTGTCAAGGTCATTACCTGACTCTAATGAGGTGTGCTCCCCTCCCCACGTATAGCTGAGTAGCTTCTTAGAGGCTGATAATAAGACAACAGCAAAAAGAACGCAACCAGAGAGCTGTAGTTCAAACTCTATTAACCACTCCATGCCAATGCTCCCAAAAAAAACACTTGTGTCACAGGGTGGCAACTCACCGTTGCAAGTATTTGCAGAAACACTGGAGCTCCTGAAGGGTTTCCTTAGCAATCTGGAAAATCTCATCCTCCAGGAAGAGGTCCATGACATGACCAGAGACAACTTTTGAACACCGGGCAATACGGGCCTGCCGGTCTCTTTCTAAGGCACATCTAGTTCAAAATGAAATAAACCCAGATGTCTAGTGAGGTGGAGACTGCAGCAAACGCAAACGCAATTAGCTGAGGTGCAAAGGGGGAAGACCCATCACATTTAGCAAAGGGGAGGGGTTTTCCACACTTCTACTCTATGACCCTTCTAAATAAGGCCTGTTACCAATCAGAAGTTGAAGTTTTACCCTAATCATGGGCTTCCAAAGGCAGCTCTACAAGACAGCCTACAGCTGTCGGTAAGGGTGTCAGAACAAAAATAAGCACACAGAGCAGCCTTGTCCTAGACAAAGCCTCTATTCCCTCCACCCTGGAGGACTGCTTGCTGCCTGACATGACGTGACTGCAACTGGCAGCCTGCTGTACAATCAAGTACACCTACCATCTCTTTAGAGTAGCTCTTTAAAAATGAAGTTGGAGAAGGCCAAGCAAGAGGTAAGAATTTGTTAGGAAGTGGTGGACCCTTAAAAAAACAACCTACAGCAAAGTACAGCATACAGTACGGGTACATACTTTAACTCATTGGCTGAAGCTTCTTGAACACTGTCCTTTATTACTTCTTCCATTAACTCCATACCCACCAGCTGGCTCAACTGCTTTATTAACTGTTCTCTTTCTTGCTTTTGCCTGGAAGGACAGAGGAGAGATTTACACAACTGGCAAGATTTACACAAGTGGAAAGATTTACAATGACAAACCTGCCACTTAGATACACAAGCACTACATGCAGTGTCAGAGAATTAATTTGCTTAAAATTAAGTTTCCACTAGCTGGTTTCTTTCTCTATAGACAAAGAGCTTTGCGTGGAGCCAGGTTTCCCTCAAAAATACAGATAAAGATGGGCTTATTTTTTATTCTTACCCCAGTAATCTACAGACAAGTAGCTCACTTGGGAGGTAAAGTTCCTGCATACAGCAGGACTGGGAGAGCAGGAAGCTCTGAGCAAATAAAAATTCCCAAAATTGCCCCCCACCATTTTCATAGTGGCTCTGCGAGGTCACCAAAATGTAACTAGCATATCACCTGAGAATGCAGAAGCAACAGCCTGTCTGCACGATCCCAGGGCAGTTCAAGGTGAGATAAACTGAGTGCTGTCAGTGTGACAGGAAGACGCAGGGCCTGAGCAGACACGCAAGAACTCAGGTTGGTACCAGCTGTCCTTACGTTGCCTAAGGGTGTATACAGCCCACCCTGCCCCACAGCAAAAGCAGTGACTCACCTCTCTTCCTCTACTCTGCGCCTTTCCTCTTTGACACGCTCCCTTTCCGCGCTAAGCACGCCTCCAGCCACTTGTCTGAGGATCTCCCCCATCACTTCAGTCACAAGTTCCTCCACGGCAGCCTCCGAGGTGCTGTGCGGAAACAGCAATTCTCTTTTCAAAGCCAGAAAGTTTTCATTCAAAGCCTTATGCCTGTGCTTTTCTCAAGCACACCTTTGCTCCATTGTGGTGGGATGATTCCAGCCACCAGCCAAGCACCCCCACTGCTACTGGTTCAGTCCCCTCCCTGCACAAGGACAGTAGAGAAAATAGGAAGAACAAAAGCAAGAAAACTCATGGATGGAGAGAAAGGCACCGGTGAAAATAAAAACAAAACACTCCATGCCCCTACCAAGCAAAGGCAGCCAGCCACCACCTCCCACAGGCGGTCAGTCCCCAGTCGATGGCCACCCTGGAAGCCAGAAAACCCTACCTCCTCCTTTCTCTAACCTAGTTTTATTGCTGACCATGGATCACACAGCATAGACTTTGGCCAGTCCGGGTGAGCTGTCCTGGCTGCGTCCCCTCCCAGCCTATCCACAGGGATGCAGAGCAGGAAACAAGGAAGACCCTGACCCTGTGCTGTTCAGCAATAACCAAAACATTGGTGCATTAACACTGGTCTGGGGGCACAAACCCACATCTACGACTCTACCAACTGCCTCGGAGAGGAAGCGTTACTTGAAGCAGAGAAGCAGCCAGATCTGGACTTGCTCTTCTTGCCCCTCTTCAGGCACCTTCCCTTCCACAGCACACATTTCTCGTGGCAGCAGTGTGAGTGTCACGCAAGGCGAGGTTTACAGAGGTTTGCAGTTCACCTTCCATTAAGCTAGCTGGTGTGCAACAGAGAGGTGGCAGACATCTGAAGGTCTGCTTTTCCCTCAGCTGTATCAGTAACACTATCTCCACGACAGACTTTGCCTCACAGAAGCACCCAGACACGGTGCTGCGACGGCAAATTGCAGCTTTGACAACAGACTCCAGGAATATCAGCAATAAATGCTCTTTACCAGATGGCGGCAGTCACATAAGCCACTCCTGCTCTGCTGACTTCGCTGCACTCTCCTTTCAGGACGTCGTGCACAAGCCCATCCACCACTTCAGCGATGTCCTACAACACAGCAGAGGAAGGAGCTGAAGCAAGGTACAGTCCTGCTCAGGATGGCCTGGGCACACGTGTGAATTGGGGGTGAGGCTTTTCAGCCTCGTTTAACTGACTGTGATCGGCAACATCATCTGTATTTCTACTTACAAACTAAGCTAACTTAATCAAATACAAGAGTTTGGAAATTTTAGACTACCTAGAAGATTAATAACACCCCAGAAACAAAAGCAGCTGCCCGTATTAATTTTTGTCAAGTCAAGTTCTGAAGTAATAGCCAAGAAAAGTGAATTTTGAGAGGGATTCTTATTTTCTTAGTTTAGAGTTTCTCTCATTCTAACTCATTTAACTCCAAATGACCAGACCTAATCTTCACTGAAATACATCCATATTTAGGTAGAATATGGCAGCTGTACTTTACAAAGCAATGAGACACTTCCAGATGGGTTCAGCATTAGTGCGTATCTAAATATCTGTGGGAGGGAGAAAAAGGGGAACAGCACAGATACACAGGGTACATATTCAAGACTCAACATTGTCACACACCCCAAAAAAGAAACTTTGTTGTGTCTCGTCTGAAGCACGTGCCATTACGAAACAGTTCAATACTATTCATTAAAGCAAAACTTACCTACCAAGTGAAAGATAGTAACTTTCTACTGTTGCTTTCGTACTCTATCCTTAGAGGTTTCTCAAATAAACACTAAACAGACAGGACTGTTTATCCCATGAAGGAGGCAGAGCAAGCACTGACTTTCAGACTTGCATCTGAAATCACTTAAGGCTTTCTCTTTTCAGAATAGTCCAAGGAAACAACTTCTTCAAGTATCCAAAGCACTGAAGCGTCTCCTTTTGACTCCACATAATACATGCAGATTCTGGCAAACTAAAACAACCTAAGAACTCAGTTACCTTTTATTACGTTTCACAGACCTTTCCCAAATACTTCATGATGAATTTAATATTTCCTTACTGTGTCTGTGTAGACAGGCTGAGGCTTTGAAGAGAGAGGCTCAAGTTGTGCAGCAGGTTGGGAGACTGGCTGTGCAGGAGGCAGCACTGCCGCAAGCTGACGAGGTACCAGTGAGGGCAGAAGATGAGCCGAGGGTTGGACTCTTACTCCTGCAGCATCTACATCTACACCTTTGCTTTCCACTCTTCCTTCTTGGGAGAGGAGAAGAGAAAAATTAAGGAAATCAGGTCAGTCACAAATAGATGCAAAACTATTCTTATCTCCAAAAGCTGGTTTGTCTGATAAATCTCATCAGGTCATAAACCAAGTCCATAACAGAAGCTTGCTGCCTTAAAGTTAAAAATAAAATTACATCATAGAAACCAATGAATGAGTACAAAAGATTCAGAACTATCATTGCACACTACCCTCCACTACCAAGCATATACATTTCCGATAAAACAACTGTTTTAAGCCAAGTACAGCTAGCACCTATACACCTCTCTCCAATAAATGCAGAATACCTGTACTTTCAACAAGTACAAAAAAAGCATACATTCAGCTAACTTGAAAAACAACATGATTAAACACGCTCTGGGGAAAAAATGGTTGCAATACAAAAATGGAAATGGAAATGAAAATGGAAGCTGCCTGTGTGAAGTAGCCAAACGTCTAGTTATTTGACCTATGTTGGCAAAATTGCGCTCATTTCCCCTTGGTGTATTTCCTGTACTGGGAAATACATTAATAAGGTTGCTTCTTAGCTTTTACAGATGCATACATACATTTAAATCAAAACATGCTTTCACTACATCCAAATTTCCATGCAACTTCAACCCGTATAAGCCAAGAACAGTTCCTACTCCTAGAGCTAACCCAGCAGTATGTTCCTGAGCATGTTTGCTCTCACCTGTTGCTTCCATGCTGGATTTTTGGCTACTACTAGCTTGATCCGTAGAGGCGCTTCCACCAGTATACTTGTTCTGTGCATTGAAGCTGGACACAGGCACGTGGTGAGGCACCGCGGGCAACGGCCCACCATTTACAACTTCCCCAACTGAGACAGTTAGCTTCTGGCTGACAAACACCGATTTACGTGGTTTAGGTAATCCGTCTGGCTCCAAGAAAGCTGAGCGATTCAGCTCCACGTAAGCACTGGGGAAAAATAAAAAAAAAACAGGAGTACATCCTCAAAGCTCCAGTAAGCTACAGGTTTTCAGTTGGACAGCTTAGTGGGGCAAAGTGAGACAGGCACTGGGCACTCAGGATTGCTCCCTGTAGCCTGGTTCTTGATCTTTGGCTGGAAGCAGAGGAGGGAAGGCAGAGTGCACTGTTCTCATAGCTATCCCCTCCCAGGACAGAGAACAAGCTGCACTAACACTTCTGGGAACCCTCATGGACTATTCTGTCTCTTTCTCCTTTTAACCTTTATCCACTTTGTATATTATCCACGCACATTTTACCTAGAGTACATCCCATGTGACAAACGCCAGAAGTAATTTTAAAAGCCGCAGTCTTCTTCCAGTCTTGGCACCTGTAGTCTGAGTAATTTATTATTTCAAAACAGAATGTTAACAGGAAATAGACCACTAACTGGCATGCTCAAGTTTTTTTGCCTTCTCCAGTCTCTTGAGACTGCAAGTGTGTATGAGCACACGCTACAGTGTATGTATTTCCATGGCAAACTCTCTTATCTGCAAAACCCTTGGCCTCCAGCATCCTCTAAACACTGGTTTGCACTGTTCAATTTCATCCCGCCCTATGCCCATCACCATAATGTCAAGTTTCCCGAGAAGCAAAACTGTATCCTTATTTCCTACAGAGTTGCAATTTACTACAATTCAACTGCAAGATAAGAACCTAAAACAATAACTTCAATAATTTATTTTTTTTTTCTGGGTTTTCTACAACATCCCTTCTAAGGAGGAAGTCCCCGGAGTCCAATGGAGACTGAGCTAAATATGCAGTCTCTCCTTTCATGGGAAATGTTTCTCGTGTTTTTCATCACCTTCCAGAAGGCTGAAGGAACTTCGTATCCTTAAAATCCCTTGTCACCTTATCAAACCAAGTAAAATAAGTATAGGTGCAAAAAAAGCTATTGTAGGAAGCTATGGTAGTTACATGGATACAAGCCCCATTTCTTTAGGGAAAGATACAAAATAAAAGAACCTATCAAAATCCCATTAATAAAAATAGAATATATTATTAAAATTTGCACCCATCACTACCTTAGCACTTGGCTTACAGAACCCAGCCCCTACCCTTTACCTGTTCTTTTCTTTTTCCAGTTGCAGACTGCAAGAGCAGCTGACCCACATTAACACTTTGCCTAACGTTGGTCTCACCCCACTAGGCATCTTAAGGTGCAGACACCCTTTTCCTCACACTTACCCATCAGATACGCTCAAGCCATAATAGCTTATAAAATCGGTTGCTTCCTCACAATCTTTGAACAGTAGCATGCGGACCAGGTGATCCAAGGGAAACACTGTACATCTTTGGGTGCTCACAGTGTAAGCAATATTAAGAGATTTCAGAGCATCTTTACGAATCTGGAGGGGAAGGAAAGAAAAAGCCATGTAAGTACTAAGTTAAAGACCTCGAAACGTACTATAAACATGAATCATAGAATAGTTTAGGTTGGAAGGGACCCTAAAGATCATCTAGTTCCAGCCCCCTGCCCTGGGCAGGGACACCTCCCACCAGACCAGGTTGCTCAAAGCCCCATCCAGCCTGGCCTTG
>JAOXJK010000077.1:22557394-22573813 GCA_025774025.1 Xenus cinereus
CCTCCCTGGGCAGCCTATTCCAATGCCCAACCACTCTTTCTGTGAAAAATTCTTTCCTAATGTTCAGTCTAAACCTAAACCTGATCTGGTAGGGGGTTGGAGGTTGTCCACTGTTGGAGGTTGTCACCCCTGTACCCCGGTTGGTGTGGGGTGGGTTGCAGCGCTGGTGCCTGGTTGCAGCCAGGTGCCATGTGTAATTACATTACACATATATGTAATATATGTCGTTTCCTCTCGCCTCCTTGCACAGGTGACAGCAGCCCACGGGTTGTGCCATTTGCTTGGCTACCAGCACAACACACAAAGCAACTGGCAACAGGTATGGCGGTGCCCTGGAGCTGGGGGAGGTGTGCGGTGTCCAGCCCGTGTCAGGTCATACCTGGGTGGAAAGCATCTCCCTGTCTCGCACCCCTGTAGCAGGGAACCTGTGGGTATGGCTGGCCGGGTGGGTGGCTCTGTGGGCCTGTGGCTGGCGTTGATGCCGGCGTCGGCAGGCACTGAGACCCCGCTAGCCCAGCCGCAGAGCACGGTGCCAGCGGTGCTGACCCTCACATCTGTCCTGTGCCTTCCTCTCGCAGATGTACCAGAAAGAGGTGGAGATCCTGGAGGAGCTGAACCGGCTCATGGGCACCAGCCTCCGGCCTCTGACTGCGGGCCTCTTCTGAGGGAGCCACACCGGGGACCTTGTGGCCGCCGCTTCCCGGCCATGCACCGAGGGGCTGGGCCGCTGCTGGGGCTGCCCCGGACGTGGTACAGCGCAGGGATGGTGGCGCAAGGCCTCGGCTGCCGCCTGCTGCTGCTGGGCCTGGCCGCGCTTGCCTTCCTGACACCTGCTGCTGCCCAGCCGCCGCCCGCCGCCCTCCGCGCCGGCCACGCCGCCTCCTCGCTGCCTGCCGCCGCCGCCGCGCTACGCACCAGGTGAGGGGCGGCCCCCCAGCTGCCACGGGCCTGGCAGGGCTACGCCTGGGCAGCAGGCCCACCCCAATTCCCCAGGCCCAGCGTGGGCCCGCTCGCCCCAGGCCAGTCCTGTCTGCCAGGGTCAGACCTTGTCACCCCCCGGGACCCTCCCCTCGTTGCAGCTTTCTGCGTGGTGTCCCAAGGGGAGACGATGGGTCCCCCGTACCAGCAACCTGCCATGTCTCTGAGCCATCGGCTGGTGGGCGTGTAAAGGTCTTCCTTTACTTGCTGATGTCTTTTGGGTCGTTTCTGGAAGATGCTGCCATTGCAGCTGTCTGGCGGCTTTCCTGCTGTGACCGTGGCCTGGGGGACCCCCACTTGTCTGTCCTGCAGCAGGTGATGTGCACTCATTTCCCCTGTGCTTCTTCAACATGTCCTTCCACTCTCATATTCGGCTCACAGGAATTAGCCTGTGTGACGTGCCAGTGGTTTCATTATTCTCACCACATACCACATGACCCTCAGGAAGTGCAGAACATCTGAGGGGTTCACTCCTTGGCCGCCCACATCCTGCCCCGCTGCAGGAAAGGCTTGTCGTATCTCCGCACTCAGAGATTTGCAGTCAATGGCTTGATGTCCAAGTGGAAGCCAGTGACGATTAGCGTTCCTCAGGGGTTGGTACTGGTACCAGTGCTGTTTACTATCTTTGTTGGCAACGTGGACAGGGATTTAGTGCACCCTCAGCAAGTTTGCTGATGACACCAAACTGTGTGGTGTGGTCTACAACCGGGAGGGAAGGGATGCCATCCAGAGGGACCTGGACAGGCTTGAGAGGTGGGCCCATGCGAACCTCATGAAGTTCAAGAAGGCCAAGTGCAAGGTCCTGCACACGGGTCACGGCAATCCCAGGCACAAATACAGATTGAGCAGAGAATGGATTGAGAGCAGCCCTGAGGAGAAGGGCTTGGGGGTGTTGGTTGACGAGAAGCTCAACATGAGTCAGCAATGCACACTCGCAGCCCAGAGAGCCAACTGCATCCTGGGCTGCATCAAGAGAAGTGTGGCCAGCAGGTCGAGGGAGGTGATTCTGCTCTGCTCTGGTGAGACCCCACTTGGAGTACTGCATCCAGCTCTGGGGCCCTAAACATAAGAAGGACATGGACCTGTTGGAGAGGGTCCAGAGGAGGGCCACAAAGATGATCAGAGGGATGGAGCACCTCTACTATGAAGACAGGCTGAGAGGGTTGGGGTTGTTCAGCCTGGAGAAGAGAAGGCTCTGGGGAGACCTTAGAGCAGCCGTCCAGTACTTAAAGAGGGCTTAGGGGAAAAATGGGGAGGAACTCTTTATAAGGACTTTATATATAGTGATAGGACAAGGGGTAACAGTTTTAAACTGAAAGAGGGTAGATCTAGATTAGCTATTTGGAAGAAATTCTTTACTGTGAGGGTGGTGAGGCACTGGAACAGGTTGCCCAGAGAAGTTGAGGGTGCCCCATCCCTGGAGGCGTTCATGGTCAGGGTGGATGGGGCTTTGAGCAACCTGGTCTACTGGGAGGTGTCCCTGCCTATGGCAGGGGGGGTTGGAACTTGATGATATTTAAGGTCCCTTCCAACCCAAACCATTCTATGATTCTGTATGCCACCTTGATAATGTCCCATGAGGAGGACCTCCTGGCTCCCCCAGCCCCTGCAACGTGCACTGCCCTGCCGCCTTCTACTTCATCCCTTTCCAAGTACCATAGACTCATGAAAGAGGAGCAGTTTCCATCCCAATAGAGCTGTGCTATATGATTGTGGGGTAAAAAAAAAAGACATGTAGAAGTTTTAAACTCCCCAAAGTAATTATATTGCTTTGTTCTCCCAAGATACCTTTTGTATGATGTAAATCCTCCTGAAGGGTTCAACCTTCGCAGAGATGTCTACATTCGCGTTGCTTCCCTTCTAAAGACCTTGCTGAAAAGTGAAAACTGGGTGTTAGTTCTGCCCCCCTGGGGACGTCTTTATCACTGGCAGAGCCCTGACATCCTTCAGGTCCGGATCCCTTGGTCTGAGTTCTTCGATATCCCAAGCCTCAACAGGAACATCCCTGTCATTGAATATGAGCAGTTCCTTGCAGGTAGAGTATGGAATCGTACAATCTACAATTGACTGAACATTTGAAGTGGTTTCTTCACAGGTTTATCCATATATGTGCTTTTATCCTTATATGTGAAATAAAAAAAGTTAAAGGTGGTGAGAGGAGGGATGGGAAAGAATTGTGCTGAGTAACAAGCCACTAGGTTTGTCATTCATTTGATGTACCAGTGTCAGCCCCTTGACTTCCTAGGAACCCAGAGAAAGGCAGTTAATAGCTCTGGTTAAAGCCAATGATACTTCTGCATCATTTTGCCCCTAGTCACAATGCTGTAAGGAGAGAGAGACAGCCTGCAGCTCCCTGTCAAAATACAAACAAGCCACATTTTTCTGAAGATGGTTGGACAGTAAAAGCTGTACGGTGGGTTCTTCGGTGAATTTACTTTTTCAGCGTCGATGCTGCACATGCTCTACTTAACCTCTGCTTTTTGTGTACAAAACGATACGTATAAGAGAAAGGCTTTCCCTAAGAATATGGGAACTGTGAAGTTGGTTAATGCCTTGTTGAGCTAATCACCAAATGCCAGAATCTGCAGCAGTGTAACAGACTTTTTCAGCAAAGGAAATAAAGGCCACCAAATGTCACAGCTTTGCAAAGAACTTTGAGGGTATCATTGTCCCCTGTCTTCCAGGAACAAAGCATTCAGAAGCCCACCCTGAAATTTAGGGGAAGAAAGGCTTGTACTTGTCATTTTTTTGCAGGCATACTTCCCAGAGCAGCATTGAAAACCTCTGTGCTTCATGGTGTTTTAAATTTACATTTCCATGGCAATTCAGTTCCGTTTGGCACATTAAATCACACATGGCTGGGTGGGAGTAGCAGGCTGTCACATTCCCTGACCCTTTTACGTTTTCTGACTCACACAGGACTTCCTTTCGTTTTTTGTGAATAAAACAAGAGAGAGAATAGTACAGTATTAGCATTTCTAGCGGATTTTCAACCTCTATCATGTGGTTTTTCATGCTTACAAATGCTTTGCTTTGCCTTTTGCTTAGAGTCAGGTGGGCCCTTTATTGAACAGATTTATGTCCTCCAAGGCTACGCAGAAGGATGGAAAGAAGGAACATGGGAAGAAAAAATAGATGAAAGGCCATGCATTGATCAGCTTATGTACTCAAAAGACAAACATGGGTACTACAGGTAACATCTAGCAGTCCTTTTAGTCTTCTTTTTAGTTCTATTCACTTGGGCATTTACCTACTCTAACAGAACAGACTTGTGCGGTTATTGTAGTGTTGTCTGAATCTCTAGGTGCTTGGGGTTCACTTTGGTTTTAAAAACCCATCAATAATAAAATGTTATATCGGTACTAGAAGATCTAGTTTTAGAAAGTTGTTCCACACAAAAACAGTATATAGGAGCTGGGTGGTTTATTTACATTATCACTTTTCTAAGGTGAAGTGTTTATTTGTTTCATTATATATAGTGTTAATTTAAAATACACACCTCTGAAACAATACTTTGTGTTGCCTTTCAGGGGCTGGTTCTGGGGTTATGAGGAAACACGGGGCCTAAATGTCTCTTGTTTGTCCGTGCAAGGATCTGCCTCCATTGTGGCTCCCATCCTTTTGAAGAACACTTCAGCACAGTGAGTTGTCTTGTATTACTATATATTGTTGTATTGTGTGCCCACAAACCCATTGCCAGGTGGGAAGAGCAGGGGAACTTGCAGACTATGTCCCACTGTTGTGGTACTTCATCACTGAGTTATTGTAATCCATTAAAATAATTACAAAGGGAATTTACACTCTTAAGAAACACCTCACAGTAAGTTAGGTTAAATGCTGCAGTGCTAAAACTGAAGAGGAAATGGCCTTGAGTTCCTTCATATTCTCTCAGGTAGCTAAATGTCCTCACCACCCTGTGTTTACCTTTCCTTCCTTGACCCTTGGATGCTGGGTCAAGAGGGAGTGAACAGAGTGGAATCAGTGTTTCCCAAGTCCACATCTGGGATCACAAGGTGCAGTGCCTGGTCTCCTGTGACATCCATCCCCAATAGTGTGAGCTGGATTTAGAGAATGCAAGCAGCACGTTTTGTCTTTCTGCTCTGAGATGCCACTAGGATGATCAGAGGAAAGGAAAGCTCCTATATGAGAGATGGAACACGCTTACATTATCCCAGTAGCAAAGTATTTCTGGTCGGCTGTGATCTTGTAACAACTGAAGACATCGTAGCAAAGCAAAAGCTACTGTGGTACAGGGGAGAACAGGAAGAGGAAATAATTGCTGTTTATGAATACATCGGGGGAATAAATCCATAGAAGAAACACAAACCATGTAAGCTGAAGTGTGGCTTTGCCAGGAGAGCAAAAACATCCAAAAATTTGGCATGAATGTGATTTAATTGGAAATGAAATGAAGGTACCCCTAAGCTGTAATACCTCCAGCTGGGAGCAGAGGAAGCAGAGTCCTGTTTTTTTAACAGCAATGTTGTTCTGTTTCTAGGAGTTATACCATAATCTTTGCCAGTGACAGCAGAAAACTGAGTTAAATAAGCCGTAGAGATTTCCATCTTTAGCCCTAAAGTTAACACTTTTCATGGCAACTGTCAAAGGTCTGGCGATGAGGAAGGTCAAGGGAAAAATTAGGAGTGCTGCCCAAGTATTCCTAACATGCAGGTGCCTTGTCCACAAGATGCCATTTCTCCATCAGACACAAGTAGGAAGAAGTATCAACATAACAGCAATGTAAGGGCAGCTCCAGTGGTTCATGTTAAAGTCGGTCTGGTTTAGTGTGTAAAATCCAAGAGTGGCTAAAATCAGATGTCTGGGGGAAAGTACAAGAACAGGGTAAGTGTGTGTAATGCTCCCCTTGAGTCCTGTCACACCCTTCAGATTTGTGGTTGTAGGGACCTTCTGAGCCAAAAGTTATCTTTCTATCTCTTATATCCTTCAATGAGTCCATGGATCTGTGCAAGCTTCCCTTTGAACACTGTTCATACTGTTAGTACCCACAAAATCTTGGGACAAGACCTGAAGGTTTTGCACCTTAACTGTGCATCCTTTGAAAATCCACCTCCTCTTGTAACTCCTACCTGCAGGTTTCATCTAATGGCCCTCAGTTCATTTAGTGGAAGACACAGTGAACGAACAGCTCTTCCATATTCACCTCTACACTATGCATGATTTTACATCTGTCATATTCCCCCGCAGTTGCCTGCTCTGCAGTGTGAAGAGTGCTGCCTTCATTAGCTGTTTTTTGTGTGAAAGCTATTCCGTGCCTTTGGTCATCCTTGCTGCCATTTTCCGAAGCTTTACAATCAACTGGATCCTGTACACCGAGTAGTATAATGACACGCTCTATTTAGTGCTCTCTTTCTTTTCTGGTAATTCCTAATATACAGGTTCCTTTTTTTTTTGACCTCTGATGAGCGTTGCCTTGATGTTTTCATCAAACTGTTCTCATTCCTGAGTCTCGAGCCCTTTAGTGATCAGGTGAAGCCAGTATTTTTTTTACTATATGCGTTTCCACATTAGATTTTATCTGCCACTTTATTGGCCAGTCATCAGACTTCTCTAATTCTTTACAACTGGCCTTTGTCTTTGCTGCTCTGAGCAATTTAAAATGATCTGCAAGCTGTCACCCCAAAGTTCACACCCTTTTGTAGATTGTTTAGGAATATGGTGAAAAGCAGATCCCTTTCACTTGTGACCACCCTCTACAATGAGAACTGGACATTTATCCCTTTTTTTTAATCCATGCAAGAGCCTTCCCTCCTGTGCCATTGCTGTTAAGTTTTCTTAAAAGCCTTTAACAAAGGCTCTTAGCAAATTCTGACAATGTCCATGAGATTTCACCTATCTGCGTGTCTATCTATTGTGTCTTCAGACTACTCTGATAAATGCTCAGAGTTCAGAGCTCCATGTTGATACTTCTCCAATTTATTTGAGGTATCCATTAATTCTGGTTTTTGAAATAGTTGCTATTAAGATGTCCAGTACTGACATTAGATTTACCACTATTGCATCCCAGACCTCCCAAGTGTTTTTAGAAAATTGACATCGCATTTGTTGTGTTGCAGTTTTAAGCGAGAAGTTGCACACTGGAACTAGCGGCGCAACTGATTCACCCTTGAATTGCATGGCAACTGTTGGGTGAATACTGCCCGGTGTTGGCCATTTGTTCGTTCATGTTGTCTAGCTGTTCCATCGCTGGACACTTTCTATGGACGCTTTGCTTTGAGACACGTCCTCTGATGAGATTCTCTATAAAAAGTAGTTCTGGCATGTGAATCTTCCCAGCTCCTCCACCTAGCACACAGCTACAAAAAATTATATTAGCTGTTTCAGTCATAACATTACTGTCTCTTAAGTGCTTGTTAATCCTTTAATTTCCTTTTACTTTGTATTGGAAGGAAGATTTGTCGTTAGGTGGAAGGCCTTTATTCCTTGTTGCTCAAATTCTTTTTTGCCTTTTTCTGTTTAACTTCATGGAGTTATGAGCCTTTCTGTTTTCTTCACTTGGACACTACTTTGGCATTTTTGTGTAGTCTTCTTTTTGAAACTGCATGCAACTGCAGTAACTTTCCGTTGGCCATTGTTGATCCAGGAGGATGTTGAAGATGAGTACATTTATGGCTTATTTCCACTCTCACAGAGTAGCTCTTCCACTGTGAGATTTTGGTCCGTGTCTTGCTGCTGCTCAAGATGATGTGAGGAGCTACTCCCTGCCAAGCTGGTTCATGGATCCTTGGTGGTGTCTCAAGCTGCAGTTGCCTAGTCACATCCTGCTGTGACACTTGCCCAGCCTAGATGGGGATAGTTGAAATCTCCAATGTCCTCTCTGATTTCCTATATTGCAGTTTCAGCCTGGCAATCAACTCCAAGCTTCCTGTTAAATGCAGTGCTGCTTCTCCACTAGCACAGTCTAGTCTATTTTCCGGATCATTTGTAACCTTATCTGAAGTGTCCAGCTGATTATCAGCAGTAGTAATCTAAAGTTGATTGGTCATTTGCTTCCTCATTTTACGAGAAGAAGGTCCAGATAATGACTTTGACCCCCTTCAGCAGAAGCATTTCTCTCTCTATTCGCTCATACTCCGTATGCTCGAGAGCACAAGCTAAGCCTACCTCCACTATCTATGCTCTTGGATACTCAGAACTCTCAAAATCTCTTCTGTTTCTTAGAACTTGGATAGTGCAGTCATGTTTCCAGTACACAATCCTGACCTGTGTGTATTTATGAAAAGCACAGGCTGTTTTCATGTTAGTGAAAAAATTTCATTTTAAAATTTGTGCTTAGTTGCTAGCAAACATTTTTGTAGTGTCTATGTGTTCTTTGGTCTGTTATTTTACTGTAGGACATTTTATTCCATACATGGAAAACACCTTCTCTGGTGTTTTGTTTTTTTATGATCATGGTGTTTTATGATCCGGTGTTTTGTTCTTTTATGATCATGGCTCCTGCTTCCTCAAGGGGGCTCTCACATGCTTCGAGGCTGAGCATCACCTCGTAGGTTGCTTCTCCCCTTTGGATCACTCTTCTTGTTAGGAGTCTTATTTCTCCAGCAGCAACTACTTTGAGGACTATGTGAGGGATTGTTATCGCTTGTTTGTGTTTAACTGTCAGAATTAAGAGTACTATTTATGAAGGAAGAGAGCAGGAACACGTAGTGGCATAGAGCCCTTCTTTCCCCAGCCAGCCATGGGTCACAGTTTGCTTTTTACAGAACAGATTGGCAGCCTACCCCTCATTCCCTGTGCTCTCTTTATAAACAGATCATAGCCCGTGCTTTATCCTAGCAACTGTGTAAAGAAATATCATGATGTAAATTCTATTCCTAAGGGAACTACACTCAGTTTTACGATTTTTAATAGGTCAGTGATGTTAGACAGAGCTGAAAACCTTCTTCATGACCACTACGGAGGGAAAGATTATTGGAATGTGAGTATTTTCCAGTTAGCTTCTCTAGACTTTCTGCTTGGTTCTGATAAAAATTCAATAACCAATATGTAATTCACTTTTGCCTCGGTTTTCTTTTCTTGAAAGTAGCTTGTGCCTTATGTTTCACCAGTGCATGCTAAAAATGGTCTTCAGGCTGCTGTGGATTAATGTAATGCAGGAATTCGTCCTGGTGTCTTGTCCCCAAAGACTCGGTGCTGCAGAGCGTAGCATTTAGAAGGACCTCCCCTATGCAGCACATCTGCAATCAGAAGGGAACTGCCTTTGTGCAGTTTCTTGTCTAGTCAGCCTCAAGATTAGACTTTTCAAAAGGATTCCCGAAAGTGCTCAATATTATCCTGTCTGTCTCCCCATTGGCTTTGATGACAAAACTCTCATGGGTCTCAAGGTTACACTGTGCACTTTGGGAGACCTTGTGCTGAGGGTCTATGGTAAAATAATTCCTGTGGGAAAAGTTTTAAGACAAAGTTAAGGATTCAGCCACAGGAAAACAGAACATGATATGGAGTGCTTGATGTAATTAAAATTTCTAAGAGAAGGTGACTCTCATGATACTACGAAACAAATTACATAGACCTCAGTCTGTTGAGATATAAATATCTGGCTATTCACTTGGTATATGGCATATTTTTTAGAAACGGACCAAACAGTATTTCGCTAACTATGAATTTTTCATTGAGAGAGACTTTCCAAACAGAGAAATGCAACCCACTTATCATTTCTGAGTTTGACTTGCAGTCCTGTAAAAGCAGACATGAAATCTATATGGATCTACCACACGCATTTCTTACCAGTGGCACTTTAAACATTGTGTCAACAATTTAAACTTGTCTCAAAGTTACTTCAAGCTAAACCTTCTGCTAAATAGTCTTCTTTCTTTTAATTCAATTTTAACTACCTGCATGATTTTTGCTTGCTGTTTTTTCCTTAATAACTCTCTGGACAACATCTGGAATTCTTTATAAATCTTGTTAACAGACGCCTTCTTGTCTCAAAGAAGTTTTCAAATTGTAACAAACAGCTTCCCTTTGCAACCAACCTACATCTTTGATGACCGAAAACATTTTAATTTAATATTAAGCTGCATTGCTCTCGCTTTGTCACCGTTTTTGTCTAGGCTTCTCTACCACTGCAAGCTGAAAGGTGTTCTTTTGGGATTCTTAATGGTTGAATGACCATGAAGCAGGAAAGACCTCCCAAAATGGTTTAGGAGCAACTGTTGAGTCCCTTGAAGAGCATCAATGTAGCATGTAGACCACATGAGTGCTTTAGCATCTACATGGAAGCAGAAAATTCTCTAAGGACAACTCTAGAAAAGCCAGCAGTTTTGACTTTGGTTCACCACATATAGGGGACAATCTAAAAGAATTAGAGAACCTGTACTATTAATTCAATTCATATACACAAAAGGAACCATAACCAACGCTGATTCTGTTTGTTATTGTCCCAAACTCAAATCACAAAAAAATTTAGAGGGGAGGTGTCTCAGCCTCCCTGCCTAGAGGTCTGCACTCCAGAACTTAATCTGGTGTTTTGGGGCTGTGTTGAAAGTCCCTGCAGATGGAGATCCACCACTTCTCTGGGGCTTGCCCCATGACTGTGCCACCCTTGTGGGCAAGAGGTTTTGCCTTATACCCAAGCAGAAGGTGCCTTGCTGAAGCTTGGGCCCGCAGCTTCTTGTCTTTTTCCATGCACCTCTGAGAAGCATCTCTTTTCTTTGTTGTTTCTTTGCGGATAAAAGGGGAGAAGCAGGAGAAATTGGGAGGTAGTTGGAAAGGATGTCAATATTGCACGTGCAGATTTGAAACATATACTTTAAGTAAGAGGATAACCAGATACAGAGAGCCTTCACTTTAGAAAGTATATCAGTGGAGGTTCACACTTTCACTTGTTTTCTCTTTTAGATGTGCTGTTGCAAAGTAAGTGTTCACCCAGCACAGCTGCTGTCAGAGGAGCGCTTTGGGCCCAAGAAAAACTTGGCACTTTGTGCCGCGTGGGTGCCAAACATGACATGGTAGTTGTGCTATCTGTCTGGATGAAGTTTCGAGGTGTTTGACACAAGCATAGCATTCAGAGATGCTTATTGGCCTCCCCGGTGCGCTGCACTGCCATGGGTTGCTTACACGCTTGCTGCCTCTTGGGCGTACCATGTTCATCACATCTCGGGAAGGTACCCAATGACTTCATCCGACAGGACTGTATGGTGTCGGCATCTTAAAAAAAAGGAGGGGAAATGTCTGTCTCTGAACTGCAGCGTAAGCATTCTGCAGCAGACAGAATCCTCCCTTGATACAAATGTGTTGCTGGAGGATTAGAAAGCCAGTGGTCATCTCTTTAAAGATGCTAGAAGAGCAGGCTTTGTACTTCCATGAAATATTTAGAGGGGCGTGGATCTCTAGGTACCAGCATGATGGATCTTACGGAAGACTAAATTGTTTTGTGTCTTATTGAATGATGTGGAGGAGAAACCGGTTCAACCACAGTGAGTTTGACATATGGAAAAACTGGAAAAAAATAGCTGGCAGACTCTAGTTCCTGCCTCTTTGCTAGAGCAAGGTGAAGGCACAATCCACGTGGCTACGTCTTGGAGTACTAGTAATACTCTGCCTGGTTTTTCCACAACGTAAAGAACTCTGTCCACTGTGGGCTTCATCACACTGAGAGAAGAGACTGTTGGAAATAGAAGTATTTTCATTGCACCTTCTTTGGTGCCCATCACACGACACACTACAGATTGTATAACATAAAGAATTAGACCAAATTGCCAAGTGTCCTTTGTAAGTGGTATAAGTCACATGGAATTTCCTTAGTTTTGTTGTGTGTGCCTGTTAATAAGAAGGCTGTATGTGACTGTGTGCAGTCGTAACTGCATCACAAAATCTTTGAAAGAGATTATTATCCACAGGTGAAGGAAATAATTCATTTTTCATCACTTTTCCACTAAATTTGATAGGAGTATTTGTGGCTAGACGCATGATTTCTTTAAAGCAGGTTTTATTCTTACGGGTGTTCTGCAAACTAAAGTCTTTGCCCAGCTTTTGTTTCCAAAGGTGAGGTATATTGCTAGAGTGTTTAATTTGGTATGTTACATGTTCCGATGTGTAAATAACTACCGTTTACTCCATACACTGATGTATTGCAGGGTCAGAGGAGTATGCAGGTTATAAATGTGATTGTGATTAGAATTAAACAGTTAAAGCTCAGATGAAAGGTTAGAAATTGCTGCTTGTAGTGCTGCATGGATGTATCATCCTGGAAGCTCTGTGTATGTGAAACTATCTCCATTTAGTCATTTTTAGCTCTCCCTTTTTCTGACTTGGCATCTGCTCTTATTCCAACAGACTCGTCGGAGCATGGTGTTTGCTAAACACCTCCGTGTAGTAGGAGATGAGTTTAGAAACAAGTATCTTCAATCCACAGATGAGGCAGACAAGACTCATTACAAGGAGGACTGGACGCAGATGAAGGTACAATCTTAACAGTCTGTTTCCCATAACAGATGTAATAATATTTTTTTTTTTATTTGTGTACTCCTGGCTGTACACTGCAAGGAATATTAGAAGATACATATGAATCTAACTCTCCTTGCTCACATCAAGGTGGACGTGCATGTTCGTACTGTGCCCTTCTTCTCCCTGTGTCATGTGAGTTAACGGAGTCTGTTGAGATGTCGCTGAGTGGTTCTGGGTGCCACATTTCTGTTACCCTCATTTCACTAAAGGAAACTTGTATTTCTTCTTGTATTCAGCATCATCTCTGGGTGTAAAGTTCAGCTGTAAACTGCCGTTTATGGATTTGGTCAAGCAGAGCGATTTTTGCTTACAAAGATTTTGCACTCTTCTTTCTCTTGTATGATGCAAGCCACCCAAGGTCAAAACATTGCAATAAGTGTCCCAAAATACTGCCAATCTATACCTTAAAATTACTTTCTGCAGCTGCAATATTTCAGTGCCTTATCCAGAGATTGTACATTCAGGCCTTTCCAGTGTGAATGAATAGTGGTGCTCTCAAGTTTTAAAGTTCAGTGATCTTTCTTTCTCTCTTAGGTTAAGATGGGCACAGCTCTAGGTGGTCCATACCTTGGGGTTCATCTCAGGAGGAGAGACTTCATTTGGGGTCACAGAGAAGATGTGCCTTCCCTACAAGGAGCAGTGAAGAAAATCCGCAGCCTCTTGGAGATGCATAAACTTGAAAAAGTTTTTGTAGCCACCGATGCTGTCGAGGAGGGTAGGCAGCTTATAGTCAGTTTAGGACTGGTAACTTTTGACAACGAGTGCAGTAATTACCACTTTGTTTTTATAAATGACTGGAAGATTGTGCGCCTCCATCATTGAACAGGGAATTGAACAGGATGGGCTGCTGTTTCCTTCCAGCTTGAATAGTTGGTGTCAAGTGTTCATGGTCAGGTTGGATGGGGCTTTGAGCAACCTGGGCTGGTGGGAGGTGTTCCTGCCCATGGAAGGGGGGTTGGAATCAATGATCTTTAAGGTCCCTTCCAACTCTAACCATTCTATGATTCTATGAAACCATTCATTTAGTATTTCCCATAGGAGGTTTAACAGTCTTTACAATAGCAAATTGGTAATTGAAATCACTTGTGTCGCCTCTTTTTCCTTCCATCGCACTTTTTTTTCTTAGCGCTTCAGAGACTCTCAGACATGCTGGTGGGAGCAGTCCTCTGAAGTTTCCAACCCAGCCTTCCCTTTGGCTGCCCCTAACACCAGACTGGGGTGGACCTGGTTCTGTGTGGCCGAGCTTAGAAAGCCCCAAGGGTGGGGTTCCTCTCCCCCCAGGGCTGCACCTGCTCGTATCAACGTGTGATGTTGGAATAACCCTGCAGGGCATAGTGTCTGCGATAGCTAGTCTAAGTTTGCTGTCAAGAAAGGCCTCTTGGTACACCTTCGCTGTAGGGTTAGACAGTGAGATGGGGTCTGTTCTACTTGTTGCAGGCATCCCCACCCCCTGAGAATTGCCCCCCTGGGCACTGTGTCTCTGCCCCACTGGCTTCTCCCCTGCCTACAATACTCTTATGTTTGGCAACTGTGTTATAAAATTTCTAGGTAGATTTTGGTTTCGCTTGCTTCATAACTGTTAACCCAGGGTTTCCTTAAACACTTTTATGACAGCGGCGTGTTGCTCTTTATAATGTAAGAATAAATTTGCATCTTTCCCTTTTTTCAGAGATTGAATTGCTCAAGAAACTGCTGCCTGAGATGGTGAGGTTTGAACCTTCTTGGGAGGAGCTGGAACTCTACAAAGATGGGGGCTTGGCTGTGATTGACCAGTGGATCTGCGCACATGCAAGGTGGAAAGTTCAGCTTTTCTTTGAGGAGCCAAATCTTACTGTCACAAAACTGAATATTGGTTTTGACCCAGATATAGTCGTTTACAAATGATACATGACATGTTATTGTATAATTGATATATATAAAACATGTATAATAGTTATATTGTGTATATGTATAATATATGATAATTTCATTATCATATAATTTCAATGAACATTAAAGTTCATTGGACTGAAATCAATTACTTGCATTTTAAGATCTGGCCCCCTTCATAACCCTGTTCTGATTTTTTTTCACAGGTTTTTTATAGGTACCTCAGTTTCAACATTTTCCTTCCGGATCCACGAGGAAAGGGAGATCTTGGGATTTGATCCAAAAACAACTTACAACCGATTTTGTGGTGATAAAGAGAAAAACTGTGAGCAGCCAACTCACTGGAAAATTGTATACTAAAATACAGAGAAATCTGGACTTCAGCACCAGTGACTTCCAAAGAATAAGGAAAAACTACAGGGAAATACCTCCCTTTGACCAAACTACAACTCAGTCCTCTGCCCTCTTCTCAGTGTTTACTTGACATTTGGATTTCGAAGTACAAGCAATATTCATCTTCTTAGTCAGGCATCAGTGGGAGTGAGAAAAATGAAGTCAGCCTGGGATCCAGTTCTCAGCATACCTAGTGTCAGAGGACGACACCAGAGACTGCAATTGAGATCTGAAGGGCAAAACTTTGTTCTGAACTTAACAAATGAAGTAAGTCACGGCTTTCTTTGGAGTTCTAAGGAATAAGACAAAACAGTTTTAACTTTTATAAATGTAACACAGCTGTGATCTGTACTGCATTTCTGTCTTTATTTTTTGTTCTTTTCAGCGTTTGCCCCTCTGATTGCAAAAAATATGTCCTGGTTTTGTAACCTGCGCTACGTGAGCTGCAGATTGTGCATAAACTCTGCCATTCCTTGGGGAAATCTTCCCGTTTTCAAATAGTAATTTGTGAATATTCAAATTGTCCGATGCAGCCAGTACTCAATAAAAGGAGGTGATATTTCTACCTATACACCAGCTGTTTCTAATAGCAGTCTCAGTGGGTCTGTGCTGAGAGAGGCACAAAGATAGGGCTTGTAGGATGGTAAAAGAAAGGTTATGTTCTTACATTTCACCTTCACGAAGGAAACTTTTTCTTTCCCCCCCCTTGTTCTCCCAAAGGCCTGTTCAGTTGAACTGATGAAAAAGGCAGCACCGTTTTGGGATCACCCAGTCACTTAATTCAGTGATGGTGATGCTTTGGTAAGGAGCATGCTAAAAGTCCTTTCAAGTTTCCATGTCAGTTAAAGGGATTGTCTCAGTAATTCAACAAATGAATTTTCTGCATTTCTGCTTTTCACTTTATACAAGGGAGCAAACTGTGGACAATCACAGACAGCAGAGGTAATTGGGCCTCAAGATAATGTGCATAAGCTGAGCAGTCAGGAACCTTGCAGATGAAGTTGTGCTCTGCTAGAGATGGCTGGCTGGTGGCACATGGGAAGAACCCTGTGCTACACCACCAACCAGAGGGAAAGCACAGCTCCTGTTTGAGAAGGGTTTTCTTGTAGTCTCCTGCTATGTAGAATTGGCTGCTGGGAAGTATTCTGCTCCATTCTGTGCTTCAGGTGGGACTTTTGCCCTGCAGGTCTACATGGCTGTTAAGCAGGAGAAACCTTTTTCAAAAGTGGACTAGGAGACAGATTTAAAAAGGTGAAGCAGACATTTTTGCTTAACGTCAGTTTTACCAGGCTACCTGCCTGGTAAAGTCTGTGAGCAGACCCTTCACTTGATCTTTCCTCTCAGCTTGAGTAGGAGCGTATGTACCACCTTTCCTGCACTCTGCAGTGGCCATTTCACAGGTGCTCCCAGACAACGAGATTGTTGCCTCCCATGCAACTGCAGTGGAAGCTGTGAAAACTTCTCAGCAGTAGCAGCATTCCATTTTTAGAGTAGATGGACTTGGGGGATAAGTTCTCTCTGTCTCAGTGTGCATGTTTGTGAGTATGTGTAAAACCAAAGAAACTGTGGTTGCCTTTAAATCACAGAATCACAGAATCATTTAGGTTGGAAGAGACCCTTGGGATCATCGAGTCCAACCCTCCTCTACAAAGTTCTCCCCTACACCATATCCCCCAATACCGCATCTAAACGGCTCTTAAACACATCCAGGGA
>JAOXJK010000077.1:22586750-22598302 GCA_025774025.1 Xenus cinereus
CCTCCCTCGACCTGCTGGCCACACTTCTCTTGATGCAGCCCAGGATGCAGTTGGCTCTCTGGGCTGCGAGTGTGCATCGTTGACTCATGTTGAGCTTCTCATCAACCAACACCCCCAAGTCCTTCTCCTCAGGGCTGCTCTCAATCCATTCTCTGCTCAATCTGTATTTGTGCCTGGGATTGCCACAAGCCAGGTGTAGGACCTTGCACTTGGCCTGGTTGTATTTCATGAGGTTGGCACAGGCCCATGAGCTCTGCATCTGCTTCTGGAGGCCACGCTGCACGCAGAGGCTTTAGGGGGTCTCTGCCCTGCCCCAGCCATCACTGCAGCCCCTGATCTGAGAGGACATTTATGTGGCTGGTCAACTGAGTGGATGACAGGAGCTTTCACTCCTCTACTGGGGCATGTTAGCCAGGGAAATGGACTCTGATGATGGCAGTTTCTGGATGCTGCTACAGAACACAAAAGCAGCACGTTTAGGACCAGGCTCTCCTGCTTTGCCAGGACAGGTGCCAACTAAGGCTGAGCACCAGATGGTTGGGATTTTGCTGTCCCCAGCTCTGGGGAGCTGGGTTCCCACCCTAGGTGGTGGCAGTGCTGGCACCCCATGGGCTCACCCAGCAGTGGGGCTCAAAGCTGTGACCACATGCAGGATCCAACCCAATGGAGTACGCGTGCCCAGATGAAAACCCTGGCAACCACCTACAAGTCCCCAGAAATCAGGGCCACATCCACTTGGGGCTTGACTAAACGACTGCAAAACACCGTTTTCCAAAAGCAGCAGCAGATGTACAGCCCTCCCTTCACCCGCCCGCAGGCCACGTGTCTCACACAGGACCCGCAGACCCATCACGTATTTTTTTGCCCTCCCCTCTCCCGCACTCTGGCCAGCAGCAGCACCGCGCGACACCCTCCCCATCGCACTCAGGCAGTGGGTCGGTGCCCCATAGGCAAGGAGGGCAGCTCCCACCTCCAGATCTTCCCATTGCCAGCCACAGGCATCCACGAACCCTGGGCACTCCCCCAGTTCCAGCGCCCTGCTTTCCGAAGTGTGCAATCCCTCCTTCCCTCCCTCCCTCCCTCCCTCCCTCTTTGCAAAACCTCCCATTTCAGAGATCAAGTTGGCAGCTCCAGAAACACACCCTCAGCTTACTTCCTCACTAGCTCTTCAGGATGTAACCAAAACCACCATTTTAAGGACATGCACAGTATTTTGTGACATTTCACGTTTTTTTTTTGGTGCCACTACCTGATATCAATATACAAAAACAATGATGAAACTTAGCAATGATAGAGCTCTTTATATTTTCAAATCTCTGTACAAACATTAAACAAAGCAAGGTAGTATGCAAAACAGTCATTCCTTAGAATAATCAACTGATAGGTTGTGCTTCTGTGGTGACACTGGGATAGGAACAACTGTGCTGTACGGAAAGCAACAAACCAGAGGTAAATCAAGGTTTTTGTCTTCAAAATTGTGATTATGAATGGAGAAAATAAGTGTTAAGGACAGTATCTGAGAGTGTTCTTTAATATCCTTACACCAGGTAGATAAAAGATAATGTAGTCACACTACCACACAGAAAGATTGGGGAAGAATAACTGCTTAATGCAAATAATATACAGCAATATATATAAATATATATAAATATATATTCACACACACATTTGATCTTAAATTTGTTAAAAGGTGCCTCAGCCAAATTACAACATAAAAAGAGATATTGGTATGATAACGACGAAGATATTAAAAACATAAAAAACACTGCAGTGGCCTTGACCGCGAATCTTTCCCACCAGAGAACATAAATTCTTGAAGCCATTACACCTGCCGAGGCTGGCTGCCCTCGGTACCGACAGAAAAAGCGGCTCTTAATTCCTCTTTTCTGGAATGATTGACGAAAACAAAACATAGCTACTCATAAAACTCATTCCTGCACGTGCGCATGATGTTGGCACAATTCGCAGCCCATTTTTCAGCAGTCAGCGGGGCAGCCCTTCAGCTGCAAAGGTTCTGAAAAACACTGTGTGTTGACATGATCCGAGGAGAAACTATCTGCATTCTATCTGCTCTCCACGAGCTCTGACAGGTTCAGGGCCTTCAGCCACAGCTCATTTTTCTGCAGCCCCCACCAGCTTGCATTGTTCCTACCACAACCAGCTCAACGGAAACGACGGAAGAAGTTTAATCAGAAGCTGTGTGGCAGCTTGGGCATGCGATGCTAGCAGATACACTTAGGGAAAGCCGAACCATAGTTGTATCCACCCGGGTGTGTTTTAGGGACAAACATCTGCCCAGTGATGACACACCACACATCCTGTGGTCGTAAACATCCGACCTGCCTGCCACAGACCCACCAGCCTTCTTCCTTGGAGGTCAATCCAAAATTGTTGCAAATACTCTGGACCCAGTTGTTTCCATAAAGGAACAGCAGCAAGGCCGATGCACCCTAAAAGCCTCAGATTTACACACAGCTGGGGCCCGCCTGTGCTGGGACACGTCTGGGAAAGGCGGTGGCTGGAAAGCTCCTGCTGCCAAGTGGACAATTTGTTTGGCCCATGCTCTCCATCTCCTGCCCAAAGGCCTCTCCAGAGGAGAGCAGGAGGGAGCAGAAATCCCACCCCATGCCATCATTTCTGCTTTAGGAACTAGAGAAAGAAGCAATTTCAATTTGTTTTCCTCCTCCTGCTTCAATCAGATGCTGACTCAGCAACAGCACATCAGACTGAGCCAACAGTGGCCTCCAGAGAGCCACCAGCAGGACCGGGACCAAACCCAGGCCACCATACTGGGGTGCAGTGGGGACCTCCTCCTGCATCAGCCCCCTCCCAGCCCCACAGTTCTGAGTCTGGGGTCCCTTCCAAAACCCACCTCATGTCCCCGTCAAAACCTCTGCCTCAGTTAACTCCAGGTAACCCTGGGACAAATGTCAACTCCTCTCCAAATAGGAGCGTGCCAAGGGAAGATGCAATCTTTTAAACTCAACTGAAATCACTTGGTATTACAAAAAATAAAAATAAAAATAAAAAACACATGGCGATTCTGAGACAGGATAATTGTGTTTTATTCATTTTATTTCTGTGGGGTTTTAGGTTTTAAATAACATTTTTGCTCTGTATACCTGAATTGCAGTTCTTCCTCCTTTTCAGTAAACTTTGGGATAATTTTCACAGTGGATAATTTATGATGATAAAAATGCAAAGAATTCAAAGTGCAGCTTCTCTGCAACAGTGACTCTTCCAAGCATTAAAGTTAAATTTAAGAAATGGCAAGAACAATTTTAGCTATTTAGAAAACCACTGATACTTTTTAAAAGAAATCTCAATTACGTGATGACCACGGCTGAGCAATTCTTAAAATTGATTCTCAGTTCTTGGTTGGTCTTTTTTTTTTTTTTAAAGAGACAGCCTGGTTTCAAAAGGCAGCACCACTCTTCCATGAGACACACGTTCTGCTCCGTGCTACCAACCACTCTGAACAAGCAGCTTTATTTCATGCACGTTTTTACTAAGAGAGCAGGATGAAATTTGTTTTTTTTGCCCTTGGGTAGATGGCACTCTTGGATATCACAGAACTGGACCGATTAAATGCAACACTGGCTCTGAGACCCTTAGACTTTTAGCTGCGAGTTATTTTAGATTTAGAGAATGTACAGAGTAATAGCACACAAAAATCTACTCCTGGGTTTCCTATGCAGTAACCAGTCACGAAAAGATTTCTCAAAGATGAGATCAAAACGGCCACCTGTACAGAACCCCCCCGCTGGGCGCTGCCAAGTACGCAGAGTCACGATTACCACCACTAGCTACAAAGGGGAAGGAGGAGAGCAAGCACGAGAGCTACGCGGACATCCCCCACGCTGGGGGAGAACAGTTGCTAACAAACTCCTACACACGGCACACTTCACATAAAAAGAATAACCTACAGTTATTACCAGTTCCTGAGTACAGCCGTCACCGGTTTTCAAGTGTTAACCTTTAGGCCCAAATTTTCTTAAAACAATCCTGGAGAACATATATATTTCAAACATCTGTATTTAAAATTATCTACTTTACTAACCTACAAACTTTATTCTAGTTAGACTCTCACCTGGAGAAAAACACCTTAAATTAGATTTCAAGTATTCATGAGTATTAAAGTTGTTACTCTTTAAGTCCTTTGAAGATCCTGAGACAAACACGCGTATTCAATCAAAAATAAGGAAAAAACAAATAATTAAAAGAACTGAAGCACTTCCCAGAGCAGCATTGCGAGTCCCTGTGCAGGACTGTCCCAGCTCCCACCCACCCAGCCCATGCTTTTCAGACAGGACCGCTCAGCCCCCCAACCTGCCCGGGAGACCTGCAGCTCCCACCGGAAAGGTCAGCCCCAACACTCGGTAGCTACTGGAAGCTGAGTTGTCTCATCTGTTGCAGTCGCTCCAAATTATACACATCACTATCCATTCTCACTCAGTGACGGTGATTTGTGAGGAATACGGGAGCATCGGCAATCGCAACTCTGCCTCCCAACTTCTTTCCACGTATTAACTGCACAAAAAGGAACAAGCAAGTGAAGGAAGCCAAGCAGTATTTTATTGACTCCCAGAGGACAGATATGGATTGCATACAACCCTGGAAAACTTCTTACTTTTTAAAATCCCAGAATTATAAACAAGAAAACTTATTCCTCATAAGTAACCTGACACCATTCCTTCATCAAAAGGTTTTGGCATGGAACATATTTCCTTTACAGTTTAATTTTAATCATTCATTTGAACAGCTTAAAAAACTATGTCTATAATAATACTTAAATATATTGCTTATATTTCTGACTTCATAAAAAAAATAGTTTGAGCTAACACTTACCTATTTGTCAAAGAAATCCAGAGAGACACCAACTTTTGAATGAGCACTTCAGAAAGATGGATAAAAATAACTTGCTGTAAATTCTCAACAGACTTCATTTATCAGTTGACCGAGCCCCTTAAAAATGTGCATTTCATCTAATAGCAGTAATTATCTCGAGAAAATGCACACGGTGCAACCAGCTTTCCCTTGATCCTGCAGAAAGGTACACACATACTCAACTACAGCCACAGCAGAACTTCTGCAACGTGAACAAGACGAGGTTGATCCCAAAGGCAGAAGCCTGACTGTTTGCAAAATCTGACCGCGTACAATTAAATTCCTTTTAGTTTTAGAACAGGTCAGCCTAAGCCTCGGTCAGATGATGACCGCAAAAGCATTGTTGGGCTGGCAGAGGTGATGGGAGCTCTCTTGGTTTTAATAAGAAGCAGACAGGATGGCTCAAGTCACCAACAAAGCTGAATTAACACAGCCTATCTATTGCAGCTTGCAACACTGGTTCCCCCGGCATCTCGAAAAGGCAGTAACACCTGGAAGCATCACAGTTTTCCAGGGGGATCAAGTAGGCTGCGGAATTTCCCACCTTCCCACAGCAGTACTTGCTATATCCACTAATACTGCCAAAAATGCATTGTTTGTACCTCAATGCGTTACTTCCAAGACACTAACCCAGAGGTTTGCAACTAATGCACAAGTGATTTTCAGGCTTGATCATTTTTTGAAGTTGAAAACAGGTTCCTGCTTGAGCAATAACGAAGCAGCGCTTCTCCTTGGCATTCACGATTGGCCAGAAATGGTTTTACATCAAAGTCTCAAACAGCCTAAGTGTGTGCTAACCCCCCTCAAAGATGCTGGCGCTGAGGTATGGTAACTCCAGTCACAGCTTCATGACACACAGGCTTTGGCTGTGAAACTGGCTGAAGGGACTTCCACGCTCCGCTCCACTGCCTCTGCAGATGCGCCAGCACAACTGTAAACTAGATCTCTGACCCAACGTGGGTCTAAAAGTAACCCTTGACTTGACTTCAAAGCACGGCCCAGCCCTCTGATCTGATGTTCTGTACAGCGCAGGCAAGGGGCGGTGGAGCTGAGGGGACAGGAACCAACAAGCCGGAGCAGTGGTGCACCAATTTGGATTTGTCAGGAAAACTTCCACGTCACAAAACATCACCTTCATCATTTGCAAAGGGAACAGAGAGGATCTCTGAGATGCTCTTCAGAAAGCACAAGTGATATCTGGATGGGCAAGAGCTGAGGGATGTGTTTGGACACACTCCATGTGAGCAGCGAAGCAATATGGGACATTGGCTCATCTGCTCCTAAACGTTATGTACTAAAAAGTGTTTTTAAAAGTGCCGTCTACACACTAGTTAATCAAACTGATCTCACAATATTTTCTCTCTATCTTACATTTTTACATAAAGTAGAAGCGTCTACCCGTTCAGGAAAACCACCTTTCTAAGTAATCGTCGAAGCAGATGAAAGCATATTTGAGATCAACTTACCTAATTAGCTTCATGAAGACCATCACACATGTAAAGCCAAAAGGCCAATGAAATCTCAGAGACACAACAACTCGGGTGAGAGCAGATATAACTCACAGGAAAGAAGTTTTAACAATTTTTTGTCTGTACAAGAGCTTTTCATTTCTTCAAGAGGAGAGCAATTAATACCCAGCAAGTGACTGTTTTTAGCAATTCAGGCTTAGTGCCCTTAAAATGAGCAATTTTTTTTTGAACAGTCATATTACTGTTACAGTTACAATTGTGTTGTGATGAGTTCTTGGGATATACAAATCACCTACTTCTAAACAAGGTTCCTGCACGTTATAGACTAACCTATAAATAATTATCTTGCTGTTTCCAGTTTACAATGGTAAAAAACCCAAAGACTTCACAATGCGTGTATATGGGAGGTAAATGTATTTTTAAAAACAGAATAAAAAGCTGCATGTTAAAAACTGGGTCACAGACTAATAAATACATACATCAAAGACATGAAATTTTCAGCAGCTGGTTTTAAAGAGCAAGGAAGTGGGGAAAAACTAGCTGTCCAGACTCCGTTCTGGCTCTGTGGTCTATATGCTAGAAATATCTGCAGTTCAAAAACAAGTTAACAGAGGAGTAGAATCAGCTTTGTCACTTATTTTCTTTTAAAAATATTAAGCTACTTCCTAAAATTGTGTGGTGAAAACCTAGAGAAACTTTCATTTCTTCATGCACTTGATGACATTGAAATAAAAAAGGAGTTATTTTAACCCAGAAAAAAATGAGTAATTGTATACTGTAAGGACAGCCTTACTGCAAGTTTTCTACAGTAAAAGTATTTCTAGAAATACACCGGAAATTACTTTCCATAACAAAATATACAATTATGTGTCAGATCATCATTGAGATTCAATACTTAGGCAAAACAGAAACAGTTACTATGATGTTTCAAAAAAAAAAAAAAAACCAGAGGGGAAAAAGCGCCAACTCCAAACAGTACAAAGATGTTTTGACAGCCGTGGAGACGCCAGAAAGCAATGCTGGACACCAGGAATTTCCAGAACAACCCCCTTTCCCAAGTGATGTGTAGTCTGTGAATTAGATCGTGAGAGAAAACTGATCCTGTTCTATGGGTTTCTCCACCCAGGCTCCAAGTCCTGCCTTCAGGAATGCTTTAAACAAACGCTCTTTGGCAGTTTGATACTCAGTGGCTCCTTGCTTGGTTTCGTGGTACACGTTAGGCTTGAGGATCTTTGAGCGCAAGCTGGAGGAAAGCTGTGTGGATTAAAGACAAGAAAAGAAGAGAGACGAGCAGCTATTACGCCAAACGGTTTGAGAGTTACTGAGTTATTAAAACAGCTATTATTAAAATAAGGTAATTAGCTACTAAACCAAACGTTCAGGCAAATGCAGATGAGTACACAGCACTGCTCCTTCTGGCCATCACAGCTCCGCAGCCAGCTTCACGCACCCGGCTGACCCCTCTGCTGCTGGCAAAGCGAGCCCTTCCCGGCGCCACACCACGTCCTGGCAGAGGCACGGCTGGGACCAGCCTCACAAAGCCCCGTGCTTTGTCTGGACTAGCAGCTTCCTTCGGCAGAAGAAATCTAGACACCAGAAAACCCCTGACAGATTCTTTCCTGTAGCTTTTCTTTCTGAGAGGAACAGGGTGAAACCTCAGTAGGTTCGACTGCGGGGAAATTGGGATTATCCTTCCAAATAAATTAAAATGAGAAGGCAAGCTCAAAGGAGATAGCACTCTCTATTTACTCAGCTATAAACCACGGATTATTCGAACCTAGCAGTCATTTTGGACCAGTCATCATCAAATAAAGAACAAGCTAAACAAATGCATAGCTCTTCTCCATTACTACAGGGAGCAACAGTTAACATCAGGCTCATCTTAAAATAGGATCAGAAAGGGTCTTCTCAATACAGAAATCAGCATGCACAGATATTTCATTGAGAATTAAGAACTGGAAAAGCTAGCACTCTGGAAGATATACCTTTGCATGAATACGCATCCAGCGGCTGTAAAAAGCATGCTTACAAAGGCGAGACGCACGACCCATTTCATCCTTGCCGGTGGTAGCATTAATAACTTCAAGACCAGTGTCTCCTACTGTCCAGTTCACACTGAAGTTCGGTGCTTTCCCTGGTTGACGGGCTTCTGCATTGCTGATACCTGAAAGAAAAGCAATGTTTAATGGCAACAGTAAATACTAATTCCTGATTTTTGTTTTTACTGGAGAGCGGGCGATACAGTAGAGCTACTGAAATCACATTGCTAAGCAGTCTTACAAGCAGATCTTTTATTCCAAGGCTATTCTCCTGCAGATTTTTCACCAGCTCCGAGATATCACCATGCACATCCATTGCAGATTAAAATATTTGACACAGTTATGATTCAGCAACAATTTAAGACTTATTAATGGTTGGAGGTAGAACAAAAGGTTGAATTTTAGCAGCACGTAATCACTAACCAATTTAAGGATTAACAAGGCACTTCATTAGAATACGTTATAATCAAAACGGCGACTTAGTTGCAGATTCAAGAATTACAAGACTCACACTAACTTGCTAGACAGCATCCTAAATCAAAATATGTGTATGTACGTATTTGTAAATACGAAACACACAAACACACACCGTTCAAGGAGCCGCACACGCACCACCTGAGTCCATAACTACTGGGACCAAAGTCCCTTTGCAACGCCAGAGGGTGATGGGTGCCCTTTTCCACTACGCACACAGAGAACTATTTGGATCCAGTAACAGACATAGACGCCCACACTCGTGAAGGCTAATGCATGTATTCAGACACACAGATGGGTAGAGAGGTGGGTGACCGACACTAACCTATCGTTAAAATTTCCCTCTTCTCATCTTTAAAGTAAACACTCACAATGCATCAGCATTCCTCAATGGGTGATAATTGAGCCTTGAGAAGGTTGACTCGCCCTGCTCCTTCAAGCCTCAAGGTGCCTGCCTGAGCAGCTCCCAACTCAGGGGAGATTCTGGTCACAATCTGCCATGATCCAGGAGAGCGCTAAGCGTCTCACTAGAGTCGCTATTTGTAGGGTCTGGGATAATTGACTTTCATCAGGTATTTTTCTGGCCCAACTCAGCCAATGGGATACTCTGGTACTTTCCACCAGTTGCACAGGCCCAGAACTTGCTAGATCTTGAAGTTCTGGTATCACTTCCTTTGCGCCACAATCCAGGTACTGTCAGGGGGTGATCGATTACCATTTCCAAGCGACAGGCGATGCAGGAACCAGGCGCGTTAAGGGGTTGCCGTAATGTTCTGGTCTGTTGCCTTTCGCAATTCGTGCCCGAGTTACGTGAGGCTGCTACGTGGCCCAGGCGCGGGGAAATCATTCCAAGCACTGAGTGGCCTAAGGTGAGGTGGGAGTTGCACCACCACAACAACCTCATTCTCATCCTGGCTAAAGTGTTCTCTCCTTCTGTCCTTCCTAGCAGGGCAAGCATGCATTGCTGGAGCTGCGAGGAACCAGCCTCTTCGTGGAGGGGATCACGGAGAGGTCTGTGGTCAGGGTCCATGGGGGCAGTAATGTGAGCGCCTTGCCACATCCATCTCAGGAGGATCTGGTCTTGCTTACAGGGCAAACCAATGAGCTAATTATTAAACTGCAAATAATTATGAAGTGAAAAAAAAGTTGCTCTGCTCCTACACAAGAAACTGCTCTTCTCAGAGCCCACACAGTCACAGGACAACTCAAGTGGAGGAAAGAGCAGATACTGTGAGGTTTTGACAGTTATAACTCTCCAATGAATTCCCTTTCACTCTGTTGTAAAAATTTAGGTGCATGTTGCTTACCTCATGTCAAAACAGATGTGAAACTATGAACCACGGTCATCTTTCAACACACAGAATTGAGCTAGCAACTTTGGAATGCAGTCTCCTTCAGAGAGATCATGCTTATTTAGAAGTGCCTACAATGCGTTTTTTCACTTTCCCTCATAAAAATGGAGTTAAGTCAGAGCAGTGGTGTGAGATGGCAGGATGCCTTGCCTATATTTCAGTAGCTGTCAAGCATGTTTCATTGAAAGCTACTGATCTGTTTCCTCCTTCTCACAGACTACGCCAGGGCATGGCACGACTCGCACAGGCAGCACCAGTGATGCTCGCAACGTGAGCCCCATCCTCGGCATCCTCCACAGAAAGCCAAAGCTGGCAGAGTCTTTCAACATAAATTCGGCTGTGTTTCAGCTGCCTCCCCACTCTACATGTCTGTTGCTACTTACAGTGCCCAGAAATGCCGAATCGCATGACTCAAGAGGGGACGCGGATCATCTTGCTCAGATGTTGAAATGGGTGACACCTGTGAAATAAGGCTTCGTCTCTACTGATGGAGAAGCAAAGCTACCAAAAGTCTAATCCAAGTGTGAAGCAAGGCCAGCTGCCTGCTCGGGCTGCCTAGGGCAGGATTTATTCCCCCATGGCACTCCAACGTTGCAGAGATGCACTGTATATAATGCAGCACCACGCTTGAAGATCATGGCAACCACTGCCATCCATGTGCAACTCTCCTCCTGCATGTGCAACAGGACAGCGCTTGGTGCTCTCAAAAGCAGCCAGGGCTACAAGTTTGGGTTGTGTATGCCATGGAAAAGTTAAGGAGCACATCACTTTTGATCCTGCAGACATTCCAGGGGTAGCAAAACTCTACCTTTAAGATGTCTCAGTTGTCTCACCAGGAGAGAACAAATGAACATGGGATTTTTTTTTTCTTTCTAATATGTAAAGATCCCATTTTACTTTTATGCAACTCTCAGTGACAGCCTATTTCAAATCTACTTCAAGCTAGGTCACGTGCCTTATAAAATCTAATGAATCTGTATAAACTGAACAGAGAATCATACAATTGTCTAGGTTGGAAGGGACCTTTCAGATCATCTAGTCCAATCATCAACCTAACACTGACAAAAAACATCACTAAACCATATCTCTAAACACTGTGTTTACCCATCTTTTAAATACCTCCCAGGATAGATAATGACTCAACCCCCTCCCTGGACAGCCTGTTCCAATGCTTAATAACCCCTTCAGTGTAAAAATTTTTCCTAATATCCAATCTAAACTTCCCCTGGCACAACTCGAGGCTGTTTCCTCTTGTTGCCTGTTCCTTGGGAGAAGAGACTGACCCCCCCCGGCTACACCCTCCTTTCAGGGAGTTGGAGAGAGCGAGAAGG
>JAOXJK010000077.1:22598402-22625278 GCA_025774025.1 Xenus cinereus
TCCTTTTCTCCAGGCTGAACACCCCCAGCTCCCTCAGCCTCTCCTCACAAGACTTGTGCTCCAGACCCTTCACCAGCATAAGCATTGCAGCAGGATGCATTTCTTGCTGATACTTGAAACACAATCTAATAAACAAAGTTAACCCAACCTCAGGCACCCAAGCTTTTTTTTTTTTTAGGAGATTTAGGAAAGATGCGTTCAGGAGATGAAATACAATAGAGGTACCTACATCATCTGCAGGATCTACCTCCACCCATCAGTAAATTGGTGAGCAGGGGTGTGGGATCCACACACTGAGCAACTTGGGAGGGTGGACAATGATACTTGCGTCGGGACGAGGTGACCGAGTGGTGAAGGCCATGGACTGCTAATCCCTTATGCTCTGCACGCGTGGGTTTGAATCCCATCTTTGTTGCTACTTTTGCTACCGCCCCGACTCCTCCCATGCTGCCCCGGAGCCACAGTGAAGCCGAGGTCCTGGCCCAGGACCACACAGGGGTGTGAAGAAGAAGACCGGCCTCTACAGCACCGCCCCCCCTGCAGTCCAGCACACTTGGGTATTTTACTCAGGGCATGCTCTAGTGGCTGAGGTTGTAGGGTTTTTTTCTGTGTGTGTATGGTTGGACTCAGCGATGTCAGAAGACCTTTCCAACTATGACGATTCTGTGATTCTGAGAGGTACAGGGTGGACCGTGGCAGGTACCACCAGGAGTATCCTGCAAACAATACCTGAGGGAGACCCAGCAAGAATGGGGCTTTGTGACGAGAGTCAAAAAGTCCTCATCACAACTTCTGTGATCCTTCTGAGTGGCTCGCAGTGAACGTATGCACCAGACCTTCTGAAACCTGGAGGTGATCATGCACAATGCCTGTGCATGTCCTGTGCCACTGAAGTCCAAATACTGCAGAGCAAACACCGCTGCTCCGTAAGTCACACGACACGAAGCTTGCACCTAAACACCTAATAAATTGTAAATTTGGGGTGCACAGAAAAGACATCCCAACTCTGAGTCTCCAAAAGCAGGTAAATTCAGGCTGCTTTTGTGAAGCTTATGTGAAACAGACCCATGCAGACAAACCTCTTAATCAAAAATTGGTTTTACCAAAACTACTGAGGGAAGAGGGCTAAGAAATATCCACCACATGACAAGTGGGTAGGTCATATTTTTTCTTTAGTTTAGCGATATCTATGCTACTACCTCTGCTTTTGTTCCATATGCAACTGAACAAGTTCAGTGGTCAGATACAGTTCATTGAGTACCGCAAAACACCATTTACTCCTTGAGCTCCTGCCCTCTCAGCTACTCCAACAGCTGAGACATCACAAGCACCCGCAAAAGCAAATCAAATGAAGATGAGGAAGCTGAAGATCCATCATGCACTGCGTTTCCATGGCAATCACACAGTTGCATTCCTTAGGTTATTTTGATGAATTAAACAAATAGAAACCCCCCCAGACTCAGAATTTCAAATATATTAAGTAACAACATCCTATTCAGCTGCTTAATTATCTGCGTGACCCCTGGAGAGATGGCAAAGGAGTCCCTGAAGGTGAGTCACGGGTAGCACGGACAGGGAATAAAGGTGATCTCAAAATCAAAGTGTCTGATAACACTTTAGGTGGATCATATCTCCCCGCTCAAAATCTAGACATGAACAGAGCAAAACAAGCTCAAACTAGTAATGGGAGAGAAAGCTAGGAGAGAAAGTAAAATAGGTTATTCTCCTTTGAAAAATGATATAACTGTTATTTAGCAAACATCGCTCAGAACTTAGTGTTGAATATTATTATAATGGCCTATAATAAGCAAAAGCAAAGGTCACAGCTCTTTGTGGTAATGCTGCTTGAAAGTTCATAGAGGACAGAACTCAAAAAAGCTTCATTAAAAAGGAGACAGAGAGCCAAAAATCATCAATGTGATCGGGAGGATAAAAGTACCAAGGAAACAGCCAAAAAAATCAGCAAAGGTTCTGCTGAAGGATTAATTTTTGTTAAAAAAATAAATAAATGCAAATGTAGACAGCCGTCAGAGGAGTGCTGAGGCATGAACATTTAAAATAACCACTCTTGCCATGGTGATTGAAGTCTTCTTGTGTACAAAGGACAAATGCATGTTTTGTGAAAAGGGTGGGTGGGTTCCCAGGCTGGAGTCTCTCTTCACGGGCAACATGCCAGAGTAGCCATCTCAAATTGAGGTGCCAGTAAAAATAGTTCCAGGATATGTGTATGAAGTAAGGAAACACCAATTATGGGACCCAGAAAATACTCAACTACCTTCGAGGAAACTAAAGAAGAAGCAGCAGGAACAGGAGTCATAGTATATAACCACTCACCAGAAACCATGCAAGTTCTTCAGGATGAAAAGTGGCCAATGCAACTACAATTTTTAAGAAGTTCAGAGGTGTGCCAGGGTGTGCCATGTCTATTTACCAGTCAATAAACATGACATCTCCACCAGGAAGGCTGCAGGCTGAATATGAGCCAGCAGTGTGCCCAGGCGGCCAAGGAGGCCAACAGCATCCTGGCCTGTATCAGGAATAGTGTGTCCAGCAGGAGTTGGGAAGTGATTGTCCCTGTACTCAGCACTGGTGAGGCCTCATCTTGAGTACTGTGTCCAGTTTTGGTCCTTCACTATAGAAGAGACAGTGAGCTTCTGGAACGAATCCAGAGAAGAAGCTGGTGAGGGGTCTGGAGCACAAGTCTTATGAGGAGCGGCTGAGGGAGCTCAGGTTGTTCAGCCTGGAGAAAAGGAGGCTGAGGGGAGACCTTATTGCTCTCCACAACTTCCTGAAAGGAGGGTGTAGCCAGGTGGCCGTCGGTCTCTTCTCCCAAGGAACAAGTGATAGGACAAGAAGAAATGGCCTCAAGTTGCGCCAGGGGAGGTTTAGATTGGGTATTATGAAAAATTAGGTCTTCAAACATTGGAAGAGGCTGCCCAGAGATGTGGCTGAATCACCATCCTGGGAGGTATTTAAAAGATGTGTACATGTGGTGCTTAGGGCCATGGTTTAGTGGTGGTTTTGGCAGTGTTAGATTAATGGTTGGAATCGATGATCTTAAAGGTCCCTTCCAACCTAGACGATTCTATGATTCTAACTACGATACCGCACTACTGGGCACAGGTGTAAATACAGCAATATTGGGAACAACTCAACAAAAAACTGCTTTAGTAACTGAACAGTGAAAGTGGCCAGTGTGAAATTAATTCTTAGAGAGCCCAGAGAGTAGAAGGCCTGCATGCTCAATGTCTACCTTAAAAACAGACTTAAGGAAACCTGGATAAAGACACTCTGTTGGAAAGAGCCAACACAGCTGAAGAGCCTCAAGCTCTGTGCAGACCTGGAAAGTATGTATGTGGGGAAAAAAACGAAGTAAGACTGTTGACGATACTAAATTATTTAAGAAGGTAAGTAAGAGAAGCAATTTCAGAGTAGCAGAAAAAAAAGTTCACGACATTGGGTGACTGGGCAATAAAAAGGCAGATGAAATTCCTCACAGATAAATATTAGGTAATACATATGAGGAAAAACAAAGCAATTTTGCATAATGAGTGCTGGACCTGGAGCTGGATATTAGAATTCAGGAATGAGTTCTAGTTTCTAATATTCGGTTTTACCAAAAGGTCATGTCAATCTTTGCCTGTTTAATATTATAATCACAGCTAAGAAAAAAGGCATTGTCCACAAACGCAGAGGCTACTGCAGGGTTCGGAGAGGGTTGAGTAGCCATGATGGACAAGAGAACAGATCGGGGCCCAGCCTGCTGTCTGCTTTGTGGTCACAGACCCAGTGGATACCATTAGCCCAGGTCCTCAGGGCAGGGGCATCTGAGCACACCTACCAGCAACAGGAACGGGACAGACGCCTGATGAAATTTGGTTCACGCTAGATGCCTCCAGTGAAGAAGAGCTTGTGATGAAACTGGGTTTACACTAGTTACATGCAGTGATGAAGAGCTTGTCGTTTATACGTAATGGGCTCTCTTGTATTTAATGCCTTCTGCTCCCAAGGATTTTCAAGGGCCGATTCTCTGGTTTGCTGAGCTCTGCCACCCTACTTCCACCCCAGGTTAAAATCTTCGTGCCTGCCTCCCACAATGGCTCTAAAAAGTCTGTTCAGATTACCCTGCAGATGGGCACTTTGTTATTGGCTGATTTATACAATCATCCTCATTCTATTTGATTGAGATCCCTTTTCAGATCACTCTAGAAAGTCACAAGATTCAAACCTGTCTTCTCTTTAAGTGAGCTGCCCAGTTCTCAGGGGGAGCTTGTGTGCCCTCAGTGCTGTGGTGCTAAAGGCATCCTGAAAGGCTGAGTCCTGCAACCAAGGCTTCCAAGAGTCAGCATGGGGAGGGAGTTTTCTACCAACATATGGGTTTCCTGCATCCCCTAGCTGAAAACCAGCTACTCTGATATGCACGTTCACGTTTAACTTGCTGGCAAAAGGAGGTACAAGTAGAAAATCTACGAGGAAAGAAAGATGATGAAAAGAATTTTTAGCAGTAGATAACAATAACTCAGTCTGACTTTGACTTAATGCACTTGTCCCTGCAGAGATAAAACTCGTTTTGTGAGAGGAAAAACCCCATTTTTCTACAGTACTTTCTCAGCTAAACAGCTGAGACAGTGGGGAAAGACAGCTGTTTCTCTTTCAGTTCATCCCTCTGGTAGTCACGATCACAGATTTGTGTGTGTGGTACCAGGAGGAACATAGAATTGGGGACAGGTACTTCTGCAGTGCTTATTCCAGGTAAGAATACACCGTAAAATGTGTGAATCAAAGAGCAGTTGGGTAGCTACACAAATGCCCCAGCTGAATCCAACAGCATGGGTCAGAAGACTAGCTTTCAAGACTGAACCAGTAGAAGAAAATCAATCAACACATTTCTCTGCCCAACCTCCCAAACAAGTCTTCCATACATTTCTGAGATACACATTTTCATGAAAACTCAAGAGCTGAGAACATTTCTGAACTCCCTCTACTGCTCAGTAAGTCCTGGCTGAACTGTTTAAATAGATGGTATTATTTCATGGCAAATAGATGATATTATTATTGCAGAAAGATGATTTTTAAGACGACAAGGTACTATTATATCAGATGAAAAGGATAACAAAAACTCTTCCTATCCCACCCCAAATCTGCTGCTTTGAAGAATTGATAAAAATTCCCCAAAATCAGGCAGAAACAGTCCATACATCAGCTACAACTCCCATACAACACTTTAATATTTGGTACTGTGAGTGTAGTAACTACTACTTATTTGCTAATGTAAGGAAAAATACGTTAGTTAACATTTTAACATGTCCTAGTTCAGAGAATCCTTATTAAGTACCTTTCTTATTTAAAATACTGGTTGTTCAATAGGCTCTTTTCCCCACTCCCTCCCTAAATCTAACTTAAAAATTCATGTCAAGCTTTAAACATGCTTTAAAATACTCAGCTTTTTTTTTTTTTTTTTCCTGGAAAATAAACAGACACATGCCAAAAGCCAAGCTCTACAGAACAAAGCAATGCACACAATGAGAGGGAGCATATGAGATATCAGTTTTAAAGCTTTCACAGCATTATTGTAACTAGCAGTTTTAAAATTTAAGACAGTTCAGAACTTTCCTTTGAAAGTCACAGCTCAATTAGAAATTACGACCTGTTAATTCAAAGACCGTCATTCCTGCCCCACTAGAAGCTAGGATCAGCACAAAGCCAAAGAACAGTACTTAAATGTTAAACAGCAACTGCAGAAGACAACTGCTAACTACACCAGCTGGGGCTTGCCACATTGCTGTCTGTCAGATACATTTAATACTCTATTAAAAATATTCCCAAAGAATGTGCCACCAGGCTCTGAATGCAGCATTTGTGCATTAACCTACAAGGTGGAAATTAAAATATTGTGATTATTAGGTCATGCAAACAAGTTGGCTGCCATGCTAATTAAAGCCAATGCTGCATCCAACAGAGATTGATGACAAAAAGAAAATACAACCAGTGGCAGCTGAGATGTTCTCTCCGTCCATTTTAAGTTGGTTATTGATCTAGAAATTGTGAACCAAATGTGTCTATCTTGGCATACTGATTAATGACGTGGCTGTTCAACAAATATCTGCAATGGCAAGAGAAGTGACAGTGAGAGCTAACACACTGTTTCATGGGTGGGACGAGATTTCACTACGCTGGGGCCTTCAACTTGCCTCACATATTGCTGGGGCATGCTCCAGACAGCAATCATGTGGAACTGCATTCAAAGGTTCATACGCCAGTTCTTTCCATCTTTTAACTCATGAAGGGTCCTTGCTATGGTATTTCTGACTGAGTATCTACGTTAGGTTTATACAATAACTTCCCTCTTGCAAGCAGAAAGCAGTTTACTCACAGTACATAATTTGCCAGGTTCTGAGAACTGCAAAATCACATTGCTACTGGAACAGACTTAGTTACCGGCACGGCCTTCTCCATTAGATACTTGCCACTAAGTAAAGGTCTGTTGAGTGTATAAAGAGGTGGTAGATCTTCTATCTCTGCTATCCTCTGGTATACGGCTCTGGATAGATGATCCCCATGATATAAACTCCCCAAGATGATGCTAGAGAAGTAAATTGGCTCCACAAAGAGGCTAAGTAAGGCTCCTTGAATACCCAATACGTTCCACCTAAGAGGGAGGGAAAAACAAAACAAAAAAAACAAAAAAAACACTTTCTTTTTAATGGAACAAGTAACATCTGCCAGATATAACAGCAGTCAATCACAATGGACCAGACTTTCAACCCTTCCTCTTGACCAGCACATGACTATGGTAGCATAGCTGTGACACCTGCCAGAATTTCAGATCAGCTTATGGGACGCTCAGTGAAATCCTGAGTAAGATGACCTATCTGACAGGTCTATTGTCAGCATCCACTTCAGGAGCAAACTCCATAACATTACTTCCCCACTAACATGCCTGGTGATGCATTTTCCAGCATCTCTAATTCTCTAATTCCAGAGATGGACAGGATCATTCAGCTGGAGAAAGTCCAACTGTGAGATCCTCAGAAACAGCAGCTGATGCCTCCAAAAGACACCTGGCAAGAATGCAAGAAGGATTGTGTGTGTCTGCAAGACCTAAGCACCTCATCACCATAAGGGAAATCTTGTCCTTAACACTCTAGCCAAACTGTCCACATCCCACAGCTAGAAAGGACCTAAGTAGTTGCTTGCAATATCCAGGGGCAGGGAGAAAACTGAATCTGAAAACTGAAAATATGCAAAGACAGCGTATACTCTTTGCTCACTTTAGCTAATTCATGGACTCCAACCATAAATCCATCTGCAACACCAGAACCTACGCTGGATCAGGTCCGGTGGCAGGGATATACCATGCACAGGAGCAAAGTACTGAAGGTTTTTTTGTAGCTGGCTTCATTTCATCAAGCTTTGACTCTTAATCTGTATGTAACACTCATACAAATTACTTTTCAAAACCTCAAGGTCCACTTCAGAGTACTTTCACTGTCCTTGTCTCTGAGATACACTTGCAAACAGCTTAGCACTATTAAAATAGCATACTTGAGTACAACTCGACACTGAGACACAAGCAGCTGGAAAGTTTCTTTTGGTGCTTGAATAAAACAGATGAGTACAATGGAAGCTCTCATGCTCATATAGAATGGCTGTCCTCATTCAAAGGCCCATCTGTCCTGGTTTGAGGGACACAGGACTAACTTCTATTCTAATGCTTGGGAAAACAGCATTTTTGGAAGACTCTAGTGTCTGAATTTGTGAAAATATTTACTTCATAGCCAGCTATGGTATGTGGGTTTCAAGGTCTCAGTGCTTTTGAGTTAGCCAGGCGCGGGGACGAGGAGGAACAAGACCTAGGCACTTGACCCAAGCTGGCCAACAGGATTATTTCATACCATGAACATCCTATTCAGTATAAATTAGAAAGCTTGCTGAGAAGTTCTCTTTTTTCTTCATGGCTGTGATCCCGAGAACTCCTTGCCGCAGTGCCGGAACCCTGAGCCCTTTCCTTCCTCCCAAAGCCGCAGTGCTCACAGTGTCCTACATTTGCAGTCCCCTGATGGAGTGGGCTGAGTATAATCCTTGTATATTTTACACTGGTATTGGGATCAATATTGGTTCTTTAATGTTATTAATGCTAATTATCTAGTCCTATTCTATTAAATCTGTTTGTATTTCAGCCCTTGGGTTTCCTTGTTTTTTCCCCCCATTCCCCTTCCTGAGTAATGGAATCATTGTCTAAACAACAACAAATTGTTGTCGGTTTCTCAAACCATAACACCATCCTAAAACGGGTTGCAAGGTTCCCCTAGGAAAATGGGGAACTCTGATGTTGCTGACTGTGTTTCTTGCAGCTTGTGCTGGGACAGCATGGCTACACATCATCCTTACTTCAGGCTAGAAACTATACAGCACAACTCCTTCCCTACTGCAAAAACTGAACTACACGTGCTGGCTACAAGACTTCCAAAATGTTTTTAAAAAGGGTAAAACAAAAATTGCAATCCAAGGAAACAATTTCTTTGCATATCTTTACTGAGGATGAAAATGGAGGCAATGTGCATTAGCTTGCTCACCTGTCATAAAAAAAAGCTGGCCCTACTGAATGAGTACAAATACTGTGCTAGTAAAAAGGCGTATTCTACATTGAACAAAGGTGTATTTTGTATAACACTGAAAATGCAATCAGCACTTAAATGACAGAGTAAAGATATGAAGTGAAAATTATTGCTTCCTAGGGCCTACACGCCTTTCTAAGGACCTTACCATGCTTTTGTAAGCACAGGGGTATTTCAAGTACTGAATGAATCACAACAGTATTTTCTTGTTATTTGCAGTATTGCCTACATCAAGCATAGAGAAGCATATGGACTGCTACAGATACAAATAATATTATGGAAGAATCATCTAGAAAGAATTCAAGACTAAGCACTGCGAACTGGGGTCTTAAAATTGTATCTGAAACGTGCAGACACACAATACGAGCTCCCTTCAGTGAGACACATCACATTCTACATTTCACGAACAGTGCTTGAATGACAGATGGACATTTTTAAACAGGCCAAAGCATACCTCTGGCAAAGCCCTAGCTCTCTAAACGAAACCTTTTCCAAATTTTTTTCTTCGCTTCAGCCTAGAGCATTTCCAGAGCTTGTGTTTTGCTGCTTCCTCACACACTCGGTGGCCTCTGGCACAGAAAATGAAAGCTGAAGTTTGTCTTGCTCAACTTCTTTTGATTAAAATAAGAGGAGCATGGATACCTGAACAAGCTTCTGCAAGGTGAACTGTATAAACTAGCGTTACAAGAGCTGCTCTGTGACTGCCCACACGCCTGCTGCGCTGCATCACGTTCACCCCTGTGGTACATGCTCATGAGCACCGGATTCGGAGCAGCTGGCTCGCTGCAAGGACATGGTTTGCAAGGAACCATTCATACAACCAAAGCCTCAAGCTCTTAATAGTGATTAGGCAGGGTGGGATAGTGATTAGGTTTATAAAACTAGCCTTAAATTTCTATTTGATAAAAGAACGTATACATATCCATAGAAACATACTTGTATCAGAAACTGGTAGTAGCACAGAGATAAACATGAAACCCAAAGGAAGTTCTGCAGATTGTAACGCAGTCAAAAGGAAAGATTGCACAATGACTTTCTTGTTGTTCCTTTTTTATATTGCACTTCTTCCTGTCAAACAGTAAGTTCTTACTTCCATCAGCATGTACACTAAAAACAACCTTTAGAGATAAAAACTGAGAAGAAGCTACACCAACAACACACATCAAAAGGCACAAGGCATTGCCTCCTGAAATGGTAAGAGTGCCTCATCCTTCCAGCTTACAAACACAAACTGTCAGTATGTGTGCCAACAAATGCTGTCAGCCTGGTACTGAAGTTTACTGAAACCACAACTTCTTTTGAAGTTAATGGGACAAATTCTGTACTTCACTATAAACTGCAAGGTGCAAAGCAGAAAGAGCAAAAGTTATTACAGAAAATGTTATTAAAGTCAGTGTTGCCTTTCCAGTGAAACAATTAAGCAAAAGATTTTTTTTCTTCACATGAAAAATAGTATCAGAAAAGGGTTAAGTAACTGAAGTGACTTAAATCTAGCTTACAAATTCAAACCTTCCAAGGCTCTGATGCAGTTTGTAACACAGATATGAACCTTCCTCACTTCAGTAGAGGAAGGTTCCACGCTGCAGTAGGGAGGACACAGACCCTGGCTGCAGCTCAGTACTCATTTAGGAGCATTTCACGGATTCACGGATTTGATGGCTCCAGAATGTGACAGTGGAAGATAACTGTCCCAGCACTAATTCAGCAGCTTTAATCTCTTCTGCACCCACCACCGGCAAAAACGCAGCGCTGCCATGTAAAGTTACCTCCTCTTGGGTCCAGTCGTACCGGGCAGATCACAGAGCAGACTGGACTCGTGCAGTATCTTTTCTCACCATTAAAGCAGGGAAATGGTAACTGGGAAAAGCACTAAAGCACCAGCATAAGCAGAATACAGGAACGCTGCATCATGCCAATGGCTATACTGAAATGCCTAAAGTACAGCGCATAGACAAGAGGTTTGCTGAGGGGGAAGAACACCCCAGCAGGGAGACACCCTCCAACCTAAAACTTCTCACTGGAAAAAATCCGAGACGCTTGTCTCAGCTGAGCATAAAAGCAATGCCTCTTATAAACAGTATTTTTACATAGTCTGGGTGTTCTAGTTTTAAGTCACTACAAGAATTTTCTTTCACAAACCTTATAAAACTTTAAAATAAAACTGACACTTAAAATATAAGCTTTTATATTGATATAAAGCATGAGCCACAGGATTTAGGTCCAGACTACCAGCACTTGTATGTAAGTGCCTTGATTTGAGACCTCATTACAGTTATCGGTGACTTACTCAGCTGCTGAGTAAGACCACGGTTGTTGGGCTGACCAGCTCTCCATCAATGAGTCGGCCATCTAATGCCAAGGAAACTGGGACACCTGGTGCGGATGGGGACACCTGCAGCCAAATGCCAGCCATGTGTTCAGTAGCCTGCAATATTCTTTTCACCTTCAACTCTGCAGTCTTGCAAGTGATGCACAGAGCAAGGAAAGGCAACCTGACATGACGCCAGAAAGTTCAAGCAAAGGCGTATTTACTCATCCTGAACTGGCTCTTTGCTTTGGAGCTCCCTTTTGGGAGACACATGGTCATTAAGAGTCACCAAGCACTTTGGTTCACTCTCTACCGTGGGCTCATTGAGGTGATATTTAAGCCCTATTATGTTGACAAGGCAACAGAATTTCTAAAGCTTTTCCAGCAATAGTTAGGAAAGCACTTAAGCATGAGAAGGGAAACAAAAGCTGCAAATCAAGACTACAGCTCTCCTTTTTCCTCAGACCGGCCAGCCAACACATCACAAGAGCCCTTGCTAGCACCTGGATTAGGAGGTTCAGTGTACCCATCACTACAGGTATGAGATACTGCTGCTTTTCTGGAACAAGGAAAAAAAGACTATAACTTTATCTGGCCACTGAGCAGCTCCAAACAGTTAAAAAACATAAGGAGGATGCTGTAATCTGCTGCTGCTATAAGGTGTGAAGTTGCACCCCATCATCTCCCCAGCACCAAGCCTGACTGAAGAGGACTCTGCCTATCACCACCTTGATCCTCCTCAGTCTGCTGATTTTATTGCTTGTACAGCTCTCCATAAAGTCAGATTGGTGAAATGAGTCAAGTTTTATTTAAAACAAAACAAAATCCTGGCCTTGTATTTTGAAGAGGTAGTTTCTCGAGTTTGGTTTACAGCATAGCTCCACAAACAACTGCAGGACCACTGACAAGAGGCAGGGAGATGGAGCATGCAGGAGGGGTGCAGCACCCAGGCATGGGTGCTGGGAGTCTCCTAAAATGCTTTCTCCATCAAAGAATACACTACTGAAAGCACTCCCAAAACCAGCTGAACATTAGCTTGCTTTTAGAAAGGAAATAGGCACTAGATGCTTTTTCCTGCAGAGAATCTCACTGATTTCACTCTGCTGAGTGAAATGCTCTGCTCTGCTGAGCAAAATGATGCAAGATGGAGCAAACCGTGTGAGAAACAACGAATTACATCTGGTCTGACGTATAACATGTATCCTTTTAGTAACCTCTTATTATTCCTCTCTAAACTCCTCATTATTTCATATATGCATATATTCACAGTTTGCTATGAGGAATAAATAATGCATAATTACATACAGTTCTCTTATTTGATATGAGGTTTATTATTTTGAGAAATTTCCATCAAAGTTGTACCAGCAGATCATCTTTTTTGATGAAGTCTGTTTCTTATATAAAACCTCTGCTTTCCATTGAGTATTTCTGTTAAGCATGAAAAATTCAGCCATCTGAAAAATTTCAGTTGTGAATCAAAAACTACTTCAATGCAAAAAAGCTGCTGAGATGTCTCCCTGGGAGTATAGCTTAGGGTGCCTTGTATCCCCGTGTTGCTCTACAGTTCACAGTTTAGCTTAGCTCCAAAAGACAAAATTTTCCCTGTCACCAAGATCTTGCCAGGTCTCCTACCTGGTCTATGAAGTAATCTCGTGCCCAAGCTTCCAGAGAAATGCTCTTTCAAATCACTACATCTCACCACCTTCACAGACTATAGCCCGATGATGGCCTTTGTAGATTTGTGCACATGAATCGTGTGGCTATTTACAGAGGACACTCTCTGTGCAGAGAGTTCACCTGAGGTTTTATAGATGAGCCCTGGGCAGGTCATGATCTGCTTGCTGTGGACACCCATCCAGTGGGGTTTTACTCTCATCGGTGGCAGAACATAACGGGCAGAGCTGACTTCATTCAGCTAACAGCAATCTGGTTTCTTTTCTGATTTTAAATCTGGTTTCTCTTTGTTTTCTTAAGAGAATAACTGAATGTCTATGACCAGCCCATGCCTTTCATGAGCCACAGCATAAACAGGCAGCAACATCTTTACAGGGAGTGGACTCAGAGCTTCTTTCACATGAAGTGGCTCAGGCAGCAGCCCACACTATAAATCAATAAGTGCAAGAAGTCCACGGTCTTTCACACATCGTTTTATTTATCCTGAGGTCAGATTTGCAATTACAGACAAGAGGATCTTGTTTCCCTTCTAGCTGTACCTAGGCTGGCAATCACACAGCCCTGAGATGTCCCAGCTTTCGTAGCGTTGCCTGGATTTGCTGCACCCTGGTAAGCCTTTCCCGCAGGTTTTTCCCCCAGGTGGCACACAGCCACCACCATATCAAAGTGAACACATTCACATCAGCCGTTGTCACTCGGGTAAAGAACGGGTGAGAAGAACTGCCCTTGCTATTCCTGTTCAGAAATCACATTGCCGCTGCCATGGAGCTTGTCACTTAGGAGTAACTCTCAAACTTGAAGACAGCTGGGTGGGCACGGGCATAGCTGCAGAATACACAGCCTTCAGTGAGCGTGCCTGGGATTTTAAGATGCGTTTGTGCAACTTCATCAGTCCCAGAAAACTAGTTGGAGAGGTCAAGACGACAAAGCCATTGGGGAGCTAATGAGAAAGACTGAGTTACAAACATCCATTTGGATTTCCCATAAGCACAAAATGAGGCCAGTTCACGGGACATGATGTTCTCCCACATGAAATATTATCAGAAATAATTTTCCCCTTCTTTAGAGTGGAAGAGCACCAATGACTTCCCCTTTAAGAATCTGACTTAATGTTAAAGCACTTCTCAATTCCTATAGCCTTTCTAGCAATGAAACAGGATGAAAAAAAATTTCCCAATTTCCCTCTTCTCAGCAAGACATTAGCCGCAACTAGAATGTTTCACATGAAGTTAAATAATTATTTGAGGCCCAAAAAATTTAAAATTAATGTGGTCAGAAAAACACATCAAAAGGAGAATGACAAAAATACACATAATAGAGTACCATGGAACAAGGTAAGTATACATTTTTAAAAAATGCACGTATATTAATGTCCCAAAACAGTTACTCTGGTCACAGAAGCCACCCTAACACCATACTGCAGTGCCACTAGGGACTAACAAACTAGGATATTCCTCTTCTAATGCTTTTGACCCAAATGGGATTACACTCATAGCCATGTTCCTCACAATTTCTCTTGGATGTTCCTACCAGGCTCAGGAGGGTGCCTGACCGTACACTGCAACAAAGCACTGAGTCTGGAAATAACAGTTTGGATTATACGTATAATCCACACAGATGAAGCTGTTCAAATACCAGGAGTTTTCCTGCCTGTGCAATCCTGCACCCTGAATTTACGCACGTCTTTTCCAGGCTGGGACTGTGAACCTTTGGGAAAGCTCAGTGGAAATTCACAGGGCTCAGGCATACTGGAGGACTGACTGCTGGACACTACAGAGCAATGCATTCTTTCAAATGTAAATGGACAGAACACGGTCATAAGTGTCAGGGAAATATTAAAAAAAAAAAAAAAAAGAAAAGAAAAAAAAGAGTATGAAAATTTGGGCCTCCTTACCCGTCATACAGTCTTTGTTCTGTGTCAAGGGGTTCTATTTGCTTCCTTCATGGGCACAAACAAAATTATTCCCATTAGCCCCAAGGAGAGGTGACAGCTAGCTACGCAAGCGAGAGATGGATTCTGTTCTGCATCACACAAAATCAACAAAATAGTCAAATGTGTTCTAGCTCAACAACTGTCTTCATTTTTTTTTTTTATTTGCAGTAGCAGCAATGATGACGTGATAGAAGAAGTCAAATGCACGTGACACGAATATTGTGTCAGGTGGTTGGGAGAAGCCCCTGGCATGAAGCTGGAAAATTTATTTGGTGACTTTTATTAAAAATATTATAAAAGAAATTGAAATGTCAATTTTGTATAGTTACCTTTCAACATCCCCCTGTCCTAGCTTCTGAAAGGCCCTATCCATTTACGTTAGGGGGGCTTAAAAGAAAGCAAAACATCTGCCTTTAGTAGAGATGCTGATTACTTGAGACGAGACTGGATGAACAAAGCGATTACATGACCTTCCTCCTGTATGTTTGATTTGGCATACACAGTTCACAAGAATAGTTCCAACTAAATACACTTAACAAATTTTTCAGCAGACTAACTGTAACCTGATGAAACAGCAGAGCTATTTTAATTAAAAAACAATTAAAATATCATCAGCTGAAAAGCTTGGCATTTCTCATCTATTGTACTAGAACACAGAGGCTGCAAACACACAGACTCTTTTAAAAAAATTATGTTGCAACTCTCCCATATTTCTGATACTTGTAAAGAATACTACAGCTAAAATTTTTTGGGGGTAATCATTTGTTTATTTTCAAGTTTGAACAAAAAAAAGTATCTTTCAATCTTTTTCAAAAAGTATAGCAAAGAAGGAATCAGATAAAATATTAATAAAAGCGCTAGTACTGGAAACAAAATATTTAATTGTAGTAAAAATTTTAAAACAGAAATGAAAATAATTTTTAAGTTAAAAAATGAAAGTGCCCATCAATTAAGATTTTTTAGCTGGAACACTTTTTCCCCGTATAAAATAATACAAATCTAAATCTATCTGTGGAACATGTATGTGTCTCTGATATCACAGAATCACAGACCGGTTTGGGTTGGAAGGGATCTTTAAAGATCATCTAGTCCAACCTCCCTGCCATGTGCAGGGACACCTTTCACTACGATCAGGTTGTTCAAAGCCCCATCTAACCTGACTTTGAACAATTCCAATAATTGGGCAAGGATGTACATCATCAGAGGAAGTTATCAAAATGTAACTAATGCAATGTATTTATTGCACGGTTTTGCTATTGCTATGCTACTTCAGGAAACACAAAAAACAGTTCTCTGCTATTTCCCAGTGATATAAATAGAAAACAAAGCTGTCATGACTTAAAGTGGCTGTAACGATAGATGATTTCACATTGCCTCTGAAGGCAGCAGAACGTCTGACACCAATTGCAGGTGAAGAATCAGAGCTTTATCACTGGAATTACAGCCACCCCCACACTCTATCTAAGCAATTAAGTAAGTCAATCAATAACCTGAAGGTTCACTATGGGTATCATGCAACCCTCCTTTCTTGTTCAGCAATAAAAAGCAATAGCAGAGAAAGCAATCATTCGGTATCTCACCTCGCTATCTTGTCACTGCAGGACATGGTGAGCAGTCTTTCTCCTTGCAATACGCCATCCCACGTCTGGATAGTGGTGGTAGAGCGCACAGGGATGGTCCCTTCCCCGGATTCTATTTTTGTCCGTAGCTGTCCTCTCGCTTTGCGGTTTGGATGCCTGTCCCCTTGATCTAAATGACAAAAATCACAATCAACTGAGAAACATTCTCAAGGTGTTTTACAGATAGCATTAATACGAAGAGTTGATTAAAGCTATTTGTCTGCGTAAGTGCTGGCTTGCTTAAAAATTTCTAATGCTTCTTGCAAATTAGCTACAGCATCAGACATCTCTCACAAATACTGTCTTCTAAAACATACTTGTAATTAAACCATAAGATTTCCATAAACGAGCAGTATGCAGCTCTTCAATTCTGTTCTGCACGTTACAGCACTAGAATGAGGTTAATGGACAGACCAAGGAAGGGACAGGCAGACAACCACCCTTAAAAGATGGAAATAATGTTAGTTCTGTACAAATACTTGCTGACTCACTGGCTTATCTTGGCTAGCATTCAGCCTCTTCAAGACCACGTGGTGGATCAGTCTATACTTAACTTCTACCGTATAGGAAGAACAGGTCAGACTTTTTTGGGGGAGATCTTTGTCTAACACACATCTACACTAAAAAGGAAAGAAGACACCTAAATTTTAACTGTGCCACTTGTCCATGCTCAAAGAATACTTTAAACTCGCTTGCTTGAGCAGGGCTGCTGTCATACCCTCTTGTGCTGCTTCGTGTGGTGAGAAAATCCTAGCGTCGCCACAAGGAGATGTGCTGATATAGAGATGAAACTGCACATTCTCCTTCAGCTTAAACCCGCCTCGCTCCGATTTGATAAAAATGGATTTTTGTTGATCTTCTTTATTGCTGAAACAGAGAATAAAGCTAGAGTCAAAACTGACATTAACACATAAATAACCATAAGCTGGGCAGTCTTAATAGGCAGTAAAACCAAACATAGTATGTCTGGAAATTTTATAGTATAAATCTAACAATTATTAAAAATAACAAAAGACCACTGAGACAGAAATAGATAGCCCTTGAAATCTCCAGATGTCAAGAGGCACTTACCAGCAAATGAAACATCACTACCCTTTAGCTCACTTGAGATTACTTTGATTTACATATTTACAGATTACAAAACTATTCACAATTATTTTTTCTGTCCTCCCCTCTCATGATGGACACCCAACTGAATACACATTTTGTTAAACTCAAACTTTAGGGCAAAGGGCTTAAGTTCTCAATTAAACATCCTAATGTAACAGGACAAGTGTTTCTCATTGAAATAATTAAGACAGATATTTTACACAGACGCCTTTTCAGCTCCATGCGATCAGCTCATCTTCCTTTTCCCTCCAGCTCACCTTAGATAAAGCTCAAGTTGTGTATATAGGAATTTAAGCAGGCACCGACGAGATACAATTTCCGCATGACAATCATTTAATGCAAGACCACGATCACTCATGTATTCACCATTGATGCATTTTGTTCCTGTAGAAACGCTTATTACCAGGGCATCTTTCACATCTGTACCTGCAAAACAAAATTTCAGGACGAAGATGCAATTAAAATCACAAATAATCTAGCAAGTGATCTTCCTGCAGAACGTAAACAAGGCTCCTCGGGTTTTTTGTTTGCTTCTTTAAAAGAAAAAAAATGAACTTTTTTCTTCTGATATTTTTGTTAAAGCAAAAGATTCACTCAACCATACCCTTCCTGTACCAGTATGGCCTATGGTTCTCGTGAGTTCTTCATGTTGGAGTTCAGATGAGATAAAAATTGAAAACCCGCAGGCAAAAATTGCTGCTTCAGTAAGAGTTATTAAAGCCTGAGCTGCAGAAACAGTGTTTTTGTCCTGAGCCCCAGGCAGCCAGCTAGCTTCCAGCTTGTACCTTCTGGCCATCTCTGCAGTAGTCACAGCAAATTTAGAAATCCAAAAGGCACTGATTCATTAAAACAGCAACACGTTAAACAGGAAAGGTGAGACAAGAGAATGATAGTTTAAATGCTTAAACCATTGTAAAGCTTATTAGCAGTATAACACTTCTGGAAGTGTAGTTCATGGTATTAAATAATTCCATACCACTGAATTAAAAAATATTTGGGGTATTTTCTACATAGAGAAATTCCTTTATCACACACACACACACACAAAAGGTCAGCTGCATGAAGAATTCAGAAAGACGGGACAAAATGTTGACACTCAGAAGAAAAAAATCCCCAACAAGCCACAGTAGTTCCTCTAAAGCTCTTGAGGCCTCACCAGCAGAGGCAGAAAGAGGCCAAGCCCTGCCAAACACATTCTACTATCTCCCTCCCACGGAATAGTTACTGCGGTATGAAAAAGCAGAAAAAACACTTTCAACACACCCTAAGCACCTGGAGTTGAGGATCATAGAATCATAGAATGGTTTGGGTTGGAAGGGACCTTAAAAATCATCCAGTTCCAATCCCCTTGCCTTGGGCAGGGACACCTCCCACCAGACCAGGTTGCTCAAAGCCCCATCCAGCCGTATCTTGAACACCTCCAGTGATGGGTCATCCACAGCTTCTCTGGGCAACCTGGGACAGTGTCTCACCACCCTCACAGCAAAGAATTTATTCCTAATATCTAATCTAAATCTCCTCTCAGTTTATAACCATTACCCCTCATCCTATCACTACATTCCCCGAAAAAGAGGGAATACCACTACATACCCTCCTCATCTCTCCTATAGGCCCCTTTCAGGTACTGGAAGGCTGCTACGGAGTCCGCCCAGAGCCTCTCTTCTCCAGGCTGAACAACCCCAGCTCTTTCAAACTGTTCTCATCAGAGAAGATGGGGAGGGACCATTTATCAGGGAGTGTAGCGATAGGACGAGGGGTAATGATTATAAACTCAAGAGGGTATATTTAGATTAGATATTAGGAAGAAATTAATTTTTCACTATGAGGGTGGTGAGGCACTGGCCCAGGTTGCCCAGAGAAGTTGTGGATGACTCATCACTGTAAGTGTTCAAGATATGGCTGGATGGGGCTTTGAGCAACCTGGTCTGGTGGGAGGTGTCCCTGCCCAGGGCAGAGGGGTTAGAACTCGATGATCTTTAAGGTCCCTTCCAACCCGAACCATTCTATGTTTCTATGATTCTACTTCTTGTGCTCCACTATGTTGTCCTTCCAACAGTTATTGGGGTGGTTTAAGTCCCCCATGACTGGTTGGGGTGCGATGCTTCACCTATCTGTCTATAGAGAGCCTCATCTGCTTCATCATCCTGGTTAGGTGGCCTGTAGCAGACCCCTACCATAATGTCACATGCCCCTGTGTTCCCTTTGATCTTGACCCATAAGCTCTCCATTGGGTCTTCGTCCATCCCCAGGTGGAGCTCCATACACTCCAGCTGGTCATTGACATAGAGGACAACACCCCCTCCTCGTCTTCCCAGCCTGTCCTTCCTGAAGAGTCTGTATCCCTCCATTCCAGCACTCCACACATAGGAGCCACCCCACCACGTCTCCGTGATGCCAATAAGATCATAGCCCTGGAGGCGTGCGCACATCTCTAACTCCTCTTGCTTGTTTCCTATGCTTCGTGCATTTGCGTAAAGGCACTTCAGCTGGGCACCCAATGGAGCTGACATACTGGCTGGAGTGGCTGCATTTCCTTCATGCTGCTCTTCAGGTGGCCTTCCAGTGAAGTGTTTTAATCAGTGACTCCCCGGTTCCTATTGCTTCGGGGGCCCCTGGCTCGTCCCCATGAGACTTCGAGTGTGCTGCAGCGTACCCAGCACATCTTAGAGCAACAGGTTGAGGGCCTTCGCTAGTGACCCATCCCTCAGACCTTGGAGCATCATCCCTTGGCTTGTCATGAGCAAGCCAGACAATATTCCCCTCCCCCAACAAGCCTAGTTTAAAGATCAGTCAATGAGCCCCGATAGCTCATGAGTGAGCACCCTCCTCCTCTTTTCAGAAAGATTAACTCCATCTGACGCCAGCAAGCCTGGTGCTGAGTAGACCATCCTGTTGTCAAAAAAACCCAAATTGTGGTGGTGACACCAGCCATGGAGCCATGTATTGACAGCTTGCACTCATCTGCTTCTCTCAGAGTCACTGCCTACAACTGGGAGAACAGAAGAAAAGATAACCTGCACCCCAGATTCCCTTATTAACCCTCCCAAGGACCTGAAGTCTCTTCTGATTACTCTCAGGCTATGTGTTGCCACCTCACCACCACCCACATGAAAGAGCAACAGCGGGTAGTAGTCCAAGGGTTGAACCAGGCTCGGAAGTTTCCTCGTGATGGCCCTCACCCAGGTCCCAGGGAGGCAGCATACTTCCCTAAGGTGGTCAGCCTGGCACATTGGACCCTCTGTTCCCCACAGAAGGGAGTCACTTACAACTATAACCCCTATCTTCTTCCTCGTGGAGGCACTTTTTAAACAGGGGGTAGGCCTTGCCAGTTCTGGCAACTCTTCTGGTGCAGTCGAACCGTCTTCCATATCACCCATGGGCTGACCTACCTCCTCGAGAGCATCATACCTATTGTACAGAGGCATCCTACTATAAAGAGGATCTTCCCATAACCACCTTGCTGCAAGACGGCAGTGCTGATATAAGGGGTGTAGCTAGTAATTAGCAAGGGAACTGGTAACTGAGTAATTAAAAAGGTAATTGAGATGTAGGCTCTTTCAGCTCTCACTCCTGATGAAATATATGGCCTTAAAAAAAAAAAAAAAAAAAAAAAGAACCTAAGGCCAGCTGTCCCCTCCTGCCCATAGGGCTGGAGGAGAAGCCCATGCAGGAGAAGCTGCTTCACTCTACAACACAAGGCTACGCAATGGGGTCATCTAATTCCAGGGATTCCCCAGACACGTATCCATGCAAAGATGGTTTCTAATTCTGTGTAAAGCTATTTTTTCGGTTAATCAAAATGTATTCAGATGTTAATTAAGTCTTAATTCTTCGGTCACGTGGCTTTTCTGGGAATTCTGGACACAGGACTGTAATTACAATAAAAACTTGTTAAAAACCACAAAATATATTAAATAAAACTACAGCGTGCTCTTCATAGTGCTTCACATTTGGGGCTAAAACAGTGTTGGTACCACACTAATGTTTTGGCTGTTGCTGAGCAGTGCTTGAGGACTGTCAAGCATTTCTCTCCAAACCTCCCACCGGCCAGTGTGCTGGAGGTGGGCAAGAGATTGGGAGGGGACAAAGCTGGGACAGCTAAGCCACAGTGACCAAGGGATATCCATAAGCATTGTGGTCAGCAATAAGAGCTCAGGGAAAAGAAGAGAGGATATTCAATGTTATGCAGTTCATCTACCCACGAGTCTTCTTGCCCTCCTTCCATCTTCTCGCCATGCCCCAGGAGAGGGCAGCGAGAGGCTGGGCGGGTGTTTGACTCCTGGCCAGGATCAGCCCATCGTGGATGGCTTGTGATAGAGTTAGACACACTGTCCCCTTGCCGCATTCCCCTGTCCCTAGAGCAGGCAGTTATCATCATACAACATCACATAACCAGCACCCTTAGACCTCAGCAATGAAATGTCCGCTCTGGGGAGGAGGCCCCTACAAACATCCCCACAGGAGGAAAGGGTTGGTGTTGCCCAAATCACAAAGGAAGGTACAAGGCAGCCTGAAGGACCAAGAAAAACACCCATGGCACCTGCTGCATGAACACCACTTAGAAGAAACCACTTAGAAGATACCTGTCTCACTCATACAACTAACCGGGGACATTTTATGACATGCCCGAAATGAATGTCTCATCGAGAGTTTAGAAAGATTGAAGACCAAAACAAATCTTAGCCTGAGAAAAATTCAGAGGCAATGTGGATGCTGATCAGCTTAGGGTGCAATGTCACCGTTTTGGGTGATCTGGCAGAGCACAGGTCTCATGCCAGCACTCAGAGAACCACGGCGTTACGGCTGTTTGTACACGCACACCACTGTCAACTGCCAAAACATAAGCTGCTCTTTTCAGATACTTTTACTAAAATGACAGAGACACAAAGCACTGAGAATAAAGTATAGCAAGTCAACAAAGTGCAAAACCTTGAAAAATGGGAAAGCAAGCATAATTTGTTACATAATATGCCAAAAGCCAAGAATGCCATCTGTGTGACCAATGTGGTGAAATTAATTTTAGATTTACTTCCAAAAAATTGCACAATTCATTTTAAAAAGTACATGTATTTTGTAGACCATGAGTTATCTCAGATGTCTGAATCAGGCAGAAGACAGGAACTCTGTGGAAACAGAGGTATTTGCAGGTCTAATTTTTCTATATTTTTTTCTATAATTATCTTTTGCTACATTTAGTGCACTTCTTTGCAGATTACTGGTTCACTGAAAAAAGATAGTTTCCTAGAATGCAAAGAGAGCTCTCCTATTCAAGCAGTTAAAATAGTACTTTTTTTTTTCTTTACCTGTTGTCATGACAATTCCAGCAAGGACTTTTCTACGTGCATGTGGAGATGTGAAATTTTCTGTCAAATCACTGAATTTATCTACAACCAAGCGTGCAACAGCATCAGCTAAAACCTGTAGGATCACAGAGAAATGCACATTAGAAAATTAAACAATTTTAAAATTTCAGCAGCATTAAGTTATAAAGATTTGCTCTTTTAAATGATTTGACACAATAAATTAAACGAGAGCACATTGAGGCATCAGCAATATGTTAAGGAGGTGGCGAGGTCAAGTTTTCAGGCATATTGAACACTCACAGCTCTTTATAAGTGGAAGCAGAGCTCTGTTGTGCTCCACGTCTATTAAAACAGGGTTAGAGAGCCCTAAGCCAAGCATCAAAATACCTAATGCTCATGATCATTATGAACATTTGAGGCTTATGAGAACAATTGGATAGACAGAGAAGTCTATGCTTTCCTGCTCAAACCTCAAAATGCATCATTTCAGTCTCCTCAACATTGGACCTGACAAGACGACTGAAGTGCAAAAACCAGGCTCCTCAAATCAACAAGTAAACCTTTTCTAACAATTAAATTCATCATCTAGCTGTTATATAAATAAGAAAGCATCTGTTTTAAACACTGGTTAAACACTTTCTATTCCTTATTTTTATAAGACATATACAAATTTAGGAATAGAAAACATCAAAGTTTGTTTTGGGTTATACAATCTCAAAATTAGGAAGGATTTATCTCTTTCACCTTCAGGAACACTTGAACAATAACAGTCACAGCCTCCTATCTCGTCAGCAGGGTTAGCAAGCAACATCGGTCAGGCTGTAAGGGGGGTTAAATTCTAATTTTAAGGAAAACTTCAATATACCAGTCCTGCTCTTGTTGAACAATGGTTCACTTCAACACTGCAGCTAATCTCACCTGCTGTTTTTAAGGCAGCTGGAACTGTAACAGATAGAGGAGATGAGTCAAGATAAAGTTCTTGAATTTTCACCTGAGAAGAAACTGAAAACCAGGGCAATCTATGCAGCAGCATTGCTAGCAGAGCAACCAGATCCCGAATGAGCGGCTGAGAAAGACAAGTTACATGTTAGATGACATGACAATTGGTCCCTAGGCTGGCAAGAGAGACAGGGCAGCCCACTCCCACTCATCTTCCACCAGCACTGGGACCGGCAGCTGGAGAGGAGGAGCGGACAATCCCAGGAGGGAGCTCAGGTCCCTATCTCGGAACACCAGGAATAAAGAGCAGTTGTCCGTATGTTGGCACCTAGCAGTATCTGAGGTATCCTGGAGTTACCACCTGGCCCACTGGTTGACACACCAGGAGGACAAAGTACCATGCAGATGTCTTAGATATCCAAGAGCACCCAATATGGTAAGCAACTACATCAAGCCCAAAAGGACACTTGTGGCTAAGTCTTCTGCTTACAAACTATTTCTCAGTAATGGAAGAAGATCACCATTCTCACCACTCCAGAGGGCCCAAGGCAAATCAACAGGGCTGATGGGCAGCAGTACACAGGGCTTGGGGGCAACCACTTGGAACGGTTCAAACTCTTGAACAGAGTCAGTTTTAAAAACAAACTGCAAGGGTCAAAAGAAAGGAAAAAAAAAAAAAAAGAGGGTTTGAAGACTGACAGCCTGATTCAGCACCACTTTCTTAACAATGCTCATGAGAACTGACAGCCGAGAAATAATGTGGAGGAGCTCTTAATGTTAACTTCCTTCTGGAAAAGCTTTAGCAGCCAAGGAAGCAATAACTAAAGCTCGTGTGTTATGATTTCAGAGCTTGAAAGCTTCTTCCAGAACCTGAGTGGGGAGTGCAACCAGCAGTCAGTGGTGACTAAGGTCACATCTGCACCAAGCATTGGTCAATGTTTTGCAATTGCACAACTTCTAGATTCAGAAATTGCAAATACAAATTTTCTTGATGCATTTGAAAGGACTGCAACTCAGAAACTTTTATAACCATATTGAGAAATTTTTCAGGAATGCAATTTTGCTCAGAAGCTACAAACATGCCTGGTTAGGCACTGATTTTCAAATAAGGTATTTTTGCTGCTGGACCCAAAATTGTGTTACAATCTGTGATCAGACAGCACCATGACCACACAGCACAAAATCTGCATTTAATTGCAAGACAAAACAACTGCTAGAGATGCGAACAATACAGGAGGAACTGCAGGGGTGGAAATCACTGCCAGGCAACAGGCAGATATATTAATGATTGTTTTATTCTATTTGATACCCAAGTTGAACTACAACAGGTGGGTCTTGAGGAATAAACACTATTAAATGTCTAGAGATTCAATTACTAAGTTTTTGGTCTTTTATAAGACTATTCGCCTGATAAATTAGAAGAATCACCCTTTTCTCCCAGGCAGTCTATTACATTAACATAGTTAAGAGTCACTAAGACTATGGAAGAGATGGGAATAAGGCAGATTATGAACAAACCGCTGCAGTGCCAGGAACAAGTCTTAATGGCCTCAAATGATGTCCTTGCTGTCCCCACCTCAAAACCAAGGACCTGAAGCTGTGTCCACATCAAGCCCAGGCTACTGAGCGGCCTGAGTAGGGATCTTTCACTTCTTCCTCACTGTCCTCATTCTATTCCCTTTCACACTAGTAAATATTAGTTGGAACAGAAATTGAATTCACATCTCACCTTCCCAGGGAATGCCCTAGCACCTGACATATGGTTTCTCTACCACCGCTCCTGCATTAAATCATTATTCAAAAAAAGGTAATTCAAAAAAGGAAGGACCTAAAATAGCTGACAGTTTGGTCGTTATAGCATGTGAGCTCCAAGCTATTTTGGGTGCGCTGCTCCTTTCTCTGATGAAGTGACAGAGAATTAACTTCTTTCCTACACACACAGACTGATTTTGGTTAATATATATCTTGCAGGTATATAGTAGCAGAACCTTCCTGACCGTCTATGATTTAAAATATTCTGAAGCTGAGGTTCAGGTCTGTCTGGATCTGAAGAAAGACCTTGGCAGGCCATAGAGACCACCCCAGATGAATGCTGGTGAGGACCCACGTGGTGGAACCAAAGGCAGTGGGAGCAGGGGCACTGTGTGAGCTGACAGCACCCAGCTCTCCCTGGGGACCTGACCCAAGACCTCCCAGTCTTTTGTGCTCTCCTTGGATCTCCAGTGATACTTCTGAAGCACAAATGTTCTCCCTCAGCTTTATTTCTTCTTACCTTCACAGGGCTTGTGTGAACTTCCACAAGCTGATGAGCAGTGGCAGTGCCCACAGTACGCTAAATCAAGGTCTATTATCTCCCCTCTGACAGTGACCAGCACACGCAATTCAGAGAAGGTACAAACACATCTACAGTAATAAAACAGGGTAATTATTTTCCAGTGCTCCAAAGTTTCCTGCATTTATTTAAAGGAACTGCTACCCGGCACTAGATTCTCTCCCTAGTTATGCGAATGCATTTCTGCCAATTCCACAGCAATTGTTCCAACATATTACTCATTAATTCCCATAAACACATTCAATATTATCTTTTTGCTAGGTTTGAATATGTTTCATTCTCATTTTCCTATATACACTAAGCAGTCTATTGCAATAAACTGCCCAGAGCTCTTTAGTACCTCTGCAGAAGCAGATTTCCAAGATTTATGACCATTTTAATCATTAATTTGTATACCCTTCCAATATTGGAAAACTTCTTTTATAGTTCCCCCCTGCCCCAGGTTGAAACAGCAGCTCAAGTAAAAGTAGCCATTGCAATACTGATTCTCACTCCATTCACAGAATAGTAGAGGTGGGAAGGGACCTTCAGAGATCATCTGGTCCAAATCATCTGGTCCAACCCCCCCTGCCAGAGTAGGATCACCCAGAGCAGGCTGGGCAGGAACACAGGCTTCCAGAGAATGAGACTCCACACCCTCTCTGTGCAGCCTGTTCCAGTGCTTTGGCACCCTCAAAGAAGTTCTTCCTCACGTTGAGATGGAATTTTCTGTGTTCTAGCTTGTGTCCCCTTGTCCTATCACCAGGCACCATTGAGAAGAACCTGACCCCATCTTCTTGACACCTACCCTTTAGATATTTATAAGCATTGATGAGGTCCCCTCCCAGTCTTCTCCTCTCCAGGCTAAACAGACTCAGGTGTCTCAGCCTTTTCTCATAAGAGACTTGCTCCATTTCCTTGATCATCTTCGTAGCCCTCCTCTGGACCCTTTCCAGTAGTTCCATGTCCTTCTTGAACTGGGGAGCCCAGAACTGGACACAGTACTCCTCATGGGGCCTCCCCAGGGCAGAGCAGAGGGGGAGGATGACCTCCCTTGACCT
>JAOXJK010000077.1:22627732-22639913 GCA_025774025.1 Xenus cinereus
GTTGGCCTGGCTTATTCCCCACTTGGCTAAAGTGGCATGAGCATTGCCACCCTGGACCCTAACCCCCAAGTCCTTCAGTTAAAAGCCTACTTCACCAAGTTCACCATTCCTTCTGCTTAATGTTTTGTTTCAATGTCTGTCCATGGGACAAATGGAATTTGCAACACAATTAGGTGAATGATTAAAAGTATTCCCTCTGTGGATCTTTTAAAATTAATTTCACCTGCAGCTACACTGCTTTTTTGTCTAGTGCGAGCTGCTTTCTGCTACAGTAGCCCAGCTTTCACTAATCTAAACTCTATTTTTAAGTGTCAATGTTTACAATTCCAATTCTCTAATTTCCACATCTTTGTATCCTGACCAATTAGCTATCTTTTTAAGTAAACAGGTTGAGGAAATCCAGGAAATATCTTTATAAAACTTATACGGAAGTTTTCCTAACAGAGGCCATCAGTGGCCTAAAGAGGACACCTCCACCAGCTGGTTCCTGCTCTCTGATGGGAACAGCTTCCATCTACTTGAAGTTACCAAGTGCCTTAGGGCACACCACTATGCATGCTGCACCCTCAAAACAAACAAGACCAGACTCTTCTTCCCACAATACACACTTAAACAGTGGAACTTATTGCTAAGGTGCTGTGGAAGCTAAAAGATTACAGAAGTTCAGGAAAGGGTTGAAATTCACGGGAGAAAACAATAATCCATCAAGGGCTCTCAGACAGAAAGAGATCATTTCCGGCTGAGAAAATCCTTGAGACACAGACTGCTGGATGTCAGAAGCTCCTCCTAAGGAAGTACTGCTACCAGTATGCCCATTTCTCATTTTTTTCTCAAGGCATTTGGTACTGGCCTGAGTACTACTTTTAGAGACAGCAGCTCCATTCCACCTTTGACAGAGGTGTAAGACGCTTCATGGCCTTCCTTGGGAAGCAGGGACCATCCAAGGGGAAACAAAAAAAGGAGAGAAAAACAAGTGATCTCTGCAACACTTCTCTCTGGGTGATAAAGAGATCAAAAAAGAAGAAATAGGGAAGTCTAAACAGAGCATCCACTGCTCCTGAGATGTCCAAGGATGTCCTTGTCTCATCTCCTGAGATGCACAAGGTGTTGCTCAGCGGCAGGACTCGCTCTGTCGGTGGAGATGGCCTCAGCCAGCACCAGTATCCCCTGCAAACCCCTTACTTCCCAGTGCTGGGGCTGCTGGCAGGGACACAGCACTGGAGACAGGATGATGTGTGAGAAGGCGCTTTTGCCTGGTCCAGCATGGCTCTTGCTGTGGTCAAGTGCTCAACAATACTCTTTTCCCCAGAAATCAGATTTGGACTTCACACTAACAGTTTTCAAACAGCCGGTCACATTGACTGCTACACTTCATCTATTAACATGTAACCCCTTTGTTTTCAGAAGTAATTTTAAAAGACTGTTCACACTTCGCTATCTTCTCCAGTTCTCACCACCTGCCAACTCTGCAGACCTATGACAAGCCATGCACTTAAAGTTTTTAATGATATTAATCTAAGTATGCTGAAACATGCAGTTGCCTTCCATGAAAAAGAATAAAACTTGAAGAACACACATTTTAGAGCCTTTGGTACATCCTTTGGCTTATTGCAGAATCCAGGTCACCCCCTTGCATCGAGGGGTGGGAAGTAAAGTGAGGATGGCTATCAATTTACAAAGTGTAGATAACCATAAAATATTTTCTTTGTTTTGGAAAGGGAACTCTATAAGGCAAGACTGACAACCTCTTCTATTTTAACACGCTCGCTGCCAAGATAATAAATGCGTAAGTGCTGATTTTTTGAGCAGGGCGTTTTCATCCGCTCTGAAGCACATGTTGAGGGACTGACTTGCTTTAACTCACTTTCCCAGCAAAGAGATTTGTCCCTCACAAAAGGTCAAGCTGTAAGCAAGCAGAGAAGCTTGCTTTGCAGAGACTGGTTTTAAATGTATTAAACATGGGATCACACCTCGATAACCCACTCTACATAACGTAAGATTATACCTACACGCATTTTATGAGCTGATTTCTGATGTTAACTGCCCTTCTGTACCATTTGACAGCTTACACATCTATTTCCACAATTTCATTTCCCACGGAGCACCTGCAGCTCTCAGGAGGTGTGGGATCATGGATACGCATTTCAGCTGATACTCACGGCCACCTCCAGAGCAGGTAACGTGTCTTCTCGACTCTTTCTGCTCTATCACTGTTTCTCACTAGGCACTGCAAATTAACACACCAGCTACAGACAGGTTTTGAACCTGCCCCTCAGGCAGTCAATTTCAACAACTTTATGGGCACAACCAGACTGTAATTTTATTATTTCTACCAAGCATTTGGTATTTGGATTGTTCCTCCCCTTGCCTGTTTCTAGCTTCCATTTTTTTCCCCAATCCCATCAGCATTTTATTTGGTCTATGCTTTATAACAAATCCCATCTCCATGTACATCATTCCTGTACTCTCCGCTGTTTGCGACTTCACCCACTTCATGATTATCTCCCAATTTAACATCTTTACACATCCTGAGTAAACATTCTGTAAAAAAATAAAACAACTCACAAGGTTAAAAAAAAAAAAGAAGAATGCTTAAATCCCTTATTAATCAGTAATAGATGCCAGACCAAAATCACTTGTATGTAACAGACCTGATAAAATTCCAAGAACTTGACAGCTAATTTTAATTAAAAGCAGAGTAATACAATACAGTGAAGTGCAGAAAGGTCCACGATGTCCTGATGACAAGCTGATCAAAAGTCTCTGAAGAAATAACTGTCTTTGCATCAGGTCTACGTGAGGCAGTTACAGCAACCTCCCCGTTCCCACCCAGTGTATTCCACCTCACTCCTGAAGCTCGCTGGGTTCTCCTACACACCCCATCAGCCTTTCTCAGTGCACACCTGAGGTGAAACGCAAGCCAGCCCTGGGGCATGCTTTGTTGTACGTGATACGGGTATCAAGGTCAGTGTAGAAGCACTGCAAAAAATTAAAAACAGTGTTTGCATGGGTTGCTTTTTTGGTTTTTTAACACTGTACCCTGGGCTTGAATGCCCTGATCATCCCATAAGCTCTGGGAAAGCTACCTGGGACCCAGTGAAAACCTGACAAAGGCAAGGAGCTCTGAAAAAAAAAACCAGCACTGCCCAGCAGTCCATCAAAGTGGCCTGAAGAAAAGAGGCTGTGTAAGCTGTTATACGCTGGGCTGCCGGATGGAGAAACAACTTTATCCTCTTAGAATGACACTTATTTCATGTCTAACCTTGTGCTCTCTCCCACTTCCCTGCTCTAGTTCCAATTTTCTCAATTTTGCTGAATCAAGAACTAATAACACATAAATTACCGACAGTTAAATTTTTTGTGTGTCTGGGGACAAATCTACTTTTAAAAGCACAGCAGAGATTACTGAATCTACTGAAGAAATCACAACTACTTGAAATAGCATGAACCTAGATTTGAAAATGAAGGAAACAGTCATCAATAATGCAATAATTGTGCAACATTAAAGAGAGAGTATAGCAATTTCTAAACGATGCATATTGTCCATGCATTTTTGAGAAAAAATACTTAAAATATTCACAACATTTACTTATACTCTTAAACCCCACATTATCAAATCAGACCAGTATCTTATAATTTTAATGAAATCTAAAACAATGTTTTTGAGATAGAAAAGGTCAAAGCCTTGAAATTCTCATAATAAACAAATAGAAAGTTGCAAAGAAGTCACTGGTCAGTATTTGAATATAGACAGGAATATAATATCATTTAAAAGATCCAAGAGACACAGTAGAAAGAGGCTAGTCAAACAATCGTTACTGTAGTTTGGGGAGAAATACAAGCAAGCAAATAAGGGAGAATTTTTCTTCATTAAAAAAATAAAAAAATATTCCATTCTAGCTACTTTAAATTTCTAGTCTATGCCTGACATGTTTGATACTTTCCCTAGTTCATTAATTGTTTGATTCAAACTATTTCTTATCCAGATTTACTTGCCTAAGTAACTTACATATACTTATTAACTAATTTGATTAGAGCACAATCCTTTAGACCATAGCTATTTGGATAGACATGTCTTGGATCCATGCACTGCAAGTGTGTTGTTTATTTAGACCCTGGAAATTCATGGCAACTGCATCAGCCTCATTTGATCTGTACCTTGATTTACATTATTCAGCTCTGTTATTGCCCACAATTTCAGTTTGGAAAAGAGAAAGAGTTTCTTCTCTGCTAAAAACTGTTGTATCAAATAATAATAATATTATTTAAAGCAGTAATTCTGGCTTGAACTCCACCTAAGGCTTGCTGCCTAAGCCAAACAAGACGCAATTCAACCTTTCCTCAGCACAAACCATAATCCAGGCTGGCACTGCACGGGGCTTGGCGCTCTCTTACATGACATGATCATGGCTGAAAGCATCAGCAACAAAGCTTCCTCTCTGTCCAACAGAATATAAAGAGTTTGTGCAATTGTCAGAAGCCATAAGTGGATAAATCACCTAATACATATACGTACACAGATTTATACAGATATGCACACAAACATCCACAGAAGCAGAAGAAACAGCAGAAATGCTCTTCACGCTGATTCAATACGCATGACTTGGCTACTCTTGGTCATCACCCAAAGACATCAACCAAACCCAAAGGGCTTCTCACCTGTGGCAAGTGTAACTGGAGCCCCTCGCTGGGAATGGGCTGTCGAGATGGGGTCTGGTCCAGCTGCATGTTAAACAAGGATGCCAGGGCCGACTGAGCAGCCCGAGCTTTTGCCAGCTTTTTATTCCTTCCCGAGCCTTCAAAAGTCTGACCGTCCACTGCCACAGCCATGACAAAGTTTTTAGCATGGCTCTCCCCACTCTCCGAGAGAAACTCGTACTTCAGCCCTGGCCGCAGCTCGTTGAGGATCATGACGGGGTTCTTCCCGCTGGCAGAGGGGTAGGGCAATGGCGTGGGGAGAGGTGACTGGGAAAGGCTGCTGGCTATGGCAGACGATGGCAAACTGTAGTCCCCGCTAGAGCTAAAGGACCCAACCCCATTGGACCCTAGGTAGAAGGAAGCATCAGAAGGGACCGGCGTTTCGAAACCATTGAAAAGGGTGTCGGGGAAGTCCGCCTGGTCAGAGGTGAAGTCTGTGTTGACTGACAGAGTCCTCCCCATTGCCAGGTGGGCTTCCGAGGCATTCGGAAACTGGACGAAAGATCGCAGAGCCTTCTCAGCAGCATGAAGCTTGGCCTTCTTTTTCGTCGGGCCAGACCCCTCGAATACCTGCCCGTTGACTTCAACTGCCATCACGAACATGGGGGCATGGACCGGCCCTGTCTGAGAGAGGAGTTTGTACTGTAATCCAGGTTTAATCTCATTAAGTTGCATCAGGGCATTCTTTGGCAGAACGGGGCCGGGTGTTTTCTTCCTCTTCTTTGGGCGAAATTTGGAGTGGCCATTGTTGCCCTCCTCCAAAGGACGCTTTCTGCTGCTGCTGCCACCGCCATTGGAGAGCTGTGTCCCCTCCCCGGTGCTTTGCCCACTGCCATCCTTGGGGGGAACGTTGTCCACATTGCGGTTTTCTTTAACATCAGTGCTGCTCGAACCTGTGGTGCCCAGAAAGAGTAACTTACAATGCCTTCGTTGCAGGATCTTGTAAATGCAAAATTTATAGATTCCTTTATCTCTCTTTGTAACTGGTTAAGTGATGTGTGCTCACAGGTTAAATGGTTTGCAATACGATCAGAGACAACAATAATGCAATACAACCTCTCAAAAATTCAAGAACACATTCAAGAATGATTTTCAAACTACACATTTGATACAATCACATAGCAATAAAACACTGCAGCTTTTTTTTTTTTTTCATTTAAATCATGCTGGAACAAAAACTTTTACTCAAGTTATTTTTGGCCTGAAAAATGCTTTAAACCAGTAGTATGAGTTATAGTAGCATACACTTATAAAACACAGAACTACCACACTAATGTTAGTAAAATAAAAATGGATGCTTAAGACTAGTACTAGAAGATGGACATTTAATGCTACTTTATTCTTATTTATGTTACTTTTCTTTTCTCAGTGATTTCAGTTGCTCAAATTGAGAAATAACAAAATCGAAACCTGAGCCCCCAGAAAATAAGCAATTCTTTGGTAGGCACCTTGCCTGATGAGTGTTTGAATGCTGTTGTTTGTCTTTAGCTATTCAATATTCTCCAAATGCAATTCTTTTTTACGCTTTTCTAGACTTTCATTTCATCTCACCCCAATTCCCTCTGGAGCCATAGCTGCCCCCTGACCACCATGGCCACAAGACCACTTTACGTATTTCCATACAGCTTTCTATTAAGAAACCCTGTATTTGTCATTTACAAGCTATTTTGTAATCGCTTGCAAAGTAAGAAAACTGCTGTCATGGAGTTACAAACCCAAAAATCACAATAAAGATCCTCTCTTAAGTCTGCAAAATACAAGAAGAGTGGCAAAAGCTGCACAATCACACTGATGACATTGTAATGGGGGGGGAATGCATTGTAATATTAATGTAATGATTTATTTTCTAAAGCAGAAAGTTGCCGTAATGATACATCAGATGTATATTTAAAAGAACTATATTTGCTATAATGGCAAAGATCTCGTTTTTGTCCTGATAAAGAAAATTAATTATTTGTGCTTTATATTGGCATTTGTGAATGAAAAGGTAAATTTAGTAGGCCAAGTATTTCTAACTCTTCTTTTCCAAAACTTCAAAATATCTGTATTACATACACACTGACGCTAGGTGATAAATATCAATCGAAATGAGAGCAAACAAAGGTGGAAGCTCTCTTTCACAGTGACAAATTTCAACCACATTCAACCCTAAGAATCCCCTACCATGCACACATCACTTCGCCCAGGTTACAAAGCTGATGGAATGGTTACTAAATTTTCATTTATAACATCCTCCAGCAAAAGCTCGATAGGTTACTCCTTTCGGTGCTCGAAGAGAAAAAAAGAAGAAGAAAAAAAAAAAGATCAAAAGAAAGAGCCAAAGTAGGAAGACATTTTGTTAAACCACAGTAGCACAACAAAGAATTGTACAGTACTAAATATTAAATTCCAGTCAATTAAATTTGGTCAAGAATGAAACACTTCTGAAGTATGAAATATTCTGAAGCATTTCATTGCTAGAAATCTGCTGAATTTAATAAAGCATCTCTTATAACATTCAGCCACAAATTATATTGCCTGCAGAATGTGTGCTATAGGGCCACAACTGTCAATACACAGTGTTCATCTATATGTTCTTTATATACATATATATATAAACACACAGACATAAACGGTAAAGGAATCTAAGGACAATAGAGTGAATTTTTAAAACTTTCCTTACAGTGAGTTTCTTACCTGAAACTGTAATCTCCAAAAAATACATCTAACCCAAACCACCACTTCTGGAATATGACTTTTGCTAGTCATACCAAGAATTTGTTATCGATCGCTATGACTTTTAGGCTAAACAGAAATCCTTTAGTTAACACTAACAGCCTCCAGGTTTATCGTTTTTACATGAAGATTACTACCAGTGCCTCTGGAAACCACAGAAGGAAAACAGAAGTTGAATAGACTCCAGCTGAATGCAAAAGAAAGCACGTTAAGTATGTTCTTTTACATACACTTATGTACATGTAAGTATGGCAGCTGGAGGAACTGCAAAATCCAACTCATTACACAGGTAAGGGAAATGACGCCCTGACAGAGAGGTGCTACTTGTAGGAAGCAGGAAAGAAACTTGCAGGCTTACCTTGACTCAATAAGAAAGAACGGAAGAAAATGATTAATTTTGCCACATTGAGACACGGAGTAACTCCTCCAGCCCAGCCTCCCCGCACTGTTCAGAAACAGCTCTCCCTTCTCCAGGTATCTCACCTCGTTACAGAAGTTAAGAATGGCTTTTCTAACTCATACTCACCTCGCTCGACTCCCTGCCTATAACAGGGCCACCAGCAGACACCCCAAGAGAGGGTAAAAACCAGAGCAAGGACGTGGCGATGCTTCCCCAAGGCAGCCTCTCATGGAGGGAGCCATAGCTCTGGCCTGTCCCAGAGAGTCTGGCAGGGAGCCACCACTGGTTTTTTCCACCCTCCAGGAATTTTTCTAACTGCTTTTCAAGACCCCATAAACCCTTGGTATCCATGATGTCCTGGGCAATACATTTCAGACTTTCATTACACATTGCATGAAAACATCTCCCATTGCTTGCTTTGAACCCCCATCTTCTAGTCACACTTAAGGCATCTATTGTTTTTTATTTGCCTTTTTTTTCAATTTGATGATTCCAATATTAAACACCCTGTGCTGCTCATGACTTTACAGATATCACTAGTATTTCAACCTCGTCATCCCTCCTCTACACCACAGAACTCTAATTGACCCTTGTCCTAAAGTCATCCTCCTTTTCTCACAGCAGTGGACCCACAGCTGGATTCACCGTGGACTTGCTTTTCTTGCTCTATTCTGCAATCTTTTTCATTCTGGTAATATGTTGTTTTAGAGCTTGTAAGACTTTGGGGAGTCTCTTGTTCCAAACAGAATGAGTGAGGGCATCTTCACACATACACACCCCCCCGAAAGTTCTGGCTGATTCAGGATCCCATCATAGCTCAAGCTGGGAGCATCAGTACTCAAAAGGAGAAAAATTTTGTTGCTCTGAAGCAGAGGTCATGGCAGACGTGGACCACCACCCCATTTATGTTCTAAAACACAGCTTAGATAATTTCAAAGTCTATTGGTCTGACTTGGAAACCAGTATTAAGCCTTGTGCTGCTGGCATCACAGCTACAATAAGGCATGAAAATGAGTATACTGTGAGTTTTAAATCACTATTAGAACATATAAATCATAGGAGAGAGCTGGCAGGAGAAAGAAGTTACCATCTGAATTGTAAAAAAAAAAATAAATCTCTGGATTCAGTAATGGAAGCTCTTCATTATCCTTTTCTCATTTCTATGAAACTTTCACATGTTAACGTCGTATGTCTTGCCTCAGAAAAATTACACAGTCTTGGACGATCTCCTAACATACCCCAAAAATCAAGAGATTTAAAAACAGCTTAATCCTAGATTTTAAATACACTTTCAGATCTATGCGTTTCCCAGTCTTCAAATAATTTTTCAAGGAACGAATGCTTTAGAGAGCCCTTGAGGTCCATCACAACTCTTACGTATTCAACACTTTAAAGTGGTCTTAATACAGATATAAACACTTGATAATGGGATCCTGTTTTCTTGAACATTAATACTCCCCATGATTTAAGAATAAGACATCTGTCATAAGACAAGGTTATGTCGTAGTCACTAAACATAGTTGGCAGCTTTGACTAGAGATTTCACTGACATCTGTAGAAGCTGCCTTGGTAAAAATCACAGCAGACAGCATCACATGCCAACAACTTCAGTGGAAGAAAAGTCCTGCCCCTGAAATCTTGTTTGAGAGGCTTACAAACCTCAGGGCACTCCAAGAAGGAAAGAGGCATAGGAAATTTTGATGCTAGTGAAGAAAGAAATCTTCTGTCTAAGTGTGTTTATTTTTAGTTTTATTCCCTGTAATTAAAAAGTGTCTGTAATTAAGATGCGTTATCAGTTGGGGAACTTCCATTACTGCTTGCTGAGAGACAACACTCTCCTTGCTCTGACTGATCTGGAGCACACTTAATTACATTTAGATGACTCTTAGCTGAACTGAAAGATGTTTCTAGCTACCTCTTCTAATGCTGCTCTCATTTACTGGCCTGAGGAAATTCTAAATAAGTCATTTTTTTCATTAAAAAAACAAGCAGAAACCCCAACCGTTCTGCAACATGCCACACTTCTTTGCCCGTAAGGTAATCGGTAAGTATAGGCAACAGTGTGAATTTACACTTATAAATTACTTATTTCTGTTGTATTGATGCTTCCTCTGGGCTCTCTGATTGGATGCTGAGATAATATGCAGATGGGATTCCAGCACGGATTCCTGGGGCATTTAGAGTGCTGCAGGCATACCCTCCATGCAAAGCAACAGAAAACAAAACAAATAAAAAACATCCTAAAAAAAATAACAATATCTTTCACCAAATCTCTTGTAACATCTCAATGTTCAACAGATAAAGAAGACGTTAAAACCTGAAGTCTGAAATATTGTATTTTCTCAGGGACATTAATGTAACCTCATCACTGTCTTACATTTCAGCCAAACCAATACAATTTTAATTCTGGCTTCTGCAGAACAATTCTTTTTATGTAATTGCAAGCTACAAATATTGCATATGCCCACCTTCCTCTTCTGTAAGATAATTCCCCAAAAAGGAGTTACATAAAGTAATTTAAAAATTAATAGGCAACTTCTAATATTGCACTTTCCAAACTTAAGAGATATAAAAATACAGAAAGAAAAAAATAATTAAAAAAATCTTTGCATGAACCTAGGGGAAGAACTTAAGAATCTGAATTTTAATTTCTCTTCCCCTAATGTGATGATTTAATGTTTCAAATTCATGATGATTGTGTGGGCGTACAGATGCAGGAAGGTCTTCTTGCACCTTTTATTAACTGGGCTCATCCAAGTGGACTTGTTATCTGTAGCTTCCTTTCATAAACATGGTACAGATGACATCTGAAGACATACTTCTGGGAGACAACTATGGTAATACAAATGCACCTATAACAATTCCAAGAAGCCAGCCTCCTGACAAGAGAAAAAGTTCAGTGAATGGTTTCCCGTATTAATGCACTAACACACACACACATCCCAAGCACAGAGAAAAATTGAGTGTTTTGCTCAAGGCCACTTTTACAAAATGCCCCCATAAAGAGATAATATTTCCTCCAGCTCAGGAAGGCACCTTCTATTCATGCTCAGATACACTCCTTATTAAGAAAAGGAGATGTTTTATCCAAAAAATTATCTTATGTGAATTATCCAATTACAGTTGTTACTTTTTTGAAGTCTTCCTCAGGGAGGTCACTTTCAGAAATAGCTAAAGCATCCATCTGAAGTAACTTCTTTTTTACCGAGGAAAAGAAAGCATTAGCAAGCATATTCCAGTTGATTTCACTGTTTCAATCAAAGAAAAAAAGATGCATTCTAGTCCAGTTAATATTTGTTAATAGTCAAGTTAATATTGCGGGGATTGTTTTTTTGGTATTTTGTTTGCTTAGCAGGTTCTTTTGGTTGTTTTTTTTGTTTAACTCAATGATCTAGCTTCTTTATCTCCCAGTAAAAATATTCTGTAACTCTTTCACACTGAACTACAACTCTTCTGCTCTAAAGCCTCCTACACTGATGGGCTTTGTCAGAGACGCGCCGTTTAGCCATTGCCACTTAGGGGAAGAATAAGCACATTTGTTATTACATCATATACAATTATTTACAGTCAAGCACAGCACATCAGCATCATAGCAACATTTCTCTCATTCACACAAAAAGATAGTTGAAAGACCAATAATAGTAAAAATATTTTTTTAATGTTTTGATGAGAACACTTTTCTCCACAGGTTATCAGATCTTAATTATACCATAGAGTTAGCAACCTCGCAGAAATTTGCCAGTGTGTGCACCAAGATGATTACTATATTTGACTGGTTTTGTGTTTAAAAGTCCTTTAGTAATTCAGTAGCTCAGGATTGGAACAATCAGCATCCAATCAGAATAATCAGCCGTGCAAGACCTGGAAGATATCTTCTAGCTCCTCCTTTTACTTTGTCTTCCTCCATATCTGCTTTCTCTCACTTATTTTATACCCTTCATCTCCATCTCCTTCTGACTTCCTCACCCCTCCCTTCTGACTGGTCTCTAACCCTCAGCACTGGCACTACCAATATTGTCCCTCTCTTCTTCATTGCTGGTTCAAAACAGGAAAATATTTCGTTTAATTAGTCAGTTGTTGGAAGAAAAATACGAAACACAAAGTATAACTAGACTAGCATATAACTATGTGTATTTAAAACATTTAACGCAAAAGCTCTGATTCACTCTTTTATACCTTATTTTAAAACATACAAAGAAAAATATTAAGCTTCTGAAGTTTCTTCCTAGTCGTCCCTGTCCTCATGAGAAAAAGGTCACCTTCAGAAATAATTGCATATTTTATTACTGTGTAAATAAGCACATCTTACTCATGTTTTCTTCGTCGTCTACATCCATTGTGAAATATTTTTGTTGTTTTCTTGGCTGC
>JAOXJK010000077.1:22644730-22657152 GCA_025774025.1 Xenus cinereus
AGGGGAGTTGGACTAGATGATCTCTATGGTCCCTTCCAACTCCAAAAAAATTCAGTGAAATTCAGTGAAAATTCAGTGAAATGTGTGGAAACACCTTTCTATGCATAGAAACCACTATTCTGGTACGCTTGCATCAAGCACAAAGTGCTAATAGAAAACAGTGTTTGTTCCTATGGCTTTTGTCTACACACTAAGGCAATGCTCAGATTGGTTTTCTCCCTATCGGTGACCGACCTAAGAGCAGTGAATCTTTGGGACATTATATTAATTGCCTTGTAGATTGATTTAAAAATGTGCAAAAGCAAAGCCAATTTTACTTGAAACAGAACTGATCCTTACGATGTGTCAACCTAGGAACACCAGGGCATGCCACAAAACTAAATACATACACACAAAATTTACCTTTTCTCCTTTAAAAGGTGCTTCTTATTGCCCACCTAAAAGTGCCAGATTTTAAAACTGGTCATTAATTTAGATTTGCAGTGTCACTTGCTGTACCCATTATGAGTAGAGGCCCTAAGGTCTAATAGCCCTCTTGCTTACAAAGTGTCCTGATTTGGGGTAAAACAGAACCAATTTTCTGTTCAGTAATTTTACTTTTTCAGCTGGGCCTCTTCTAACGAACTAAACTCTGAAATGAACAGCATGTTGTTCAGAAACTGTTCACTCTCACAGTGGCAAGACCCGATTACACCAAGGAATGGTGAGCAGAGAGGCTCTTGGTTATACTTATTGCTGTAACAACCAAGGTCAAGTAACTTTGTGATTTGCCCCATTGGAGGGTGGGAAGCGGAAAAGCGTAGAGGGGTCCCACCTGTGGGGAGGAGGGGACAGGAGAGGTGACCCAAACCTGACCAACAGGGTATTCCATCCCATCTGCATCACGCTCGGTATAAAAGCTGAGGGATCAAAGGGTCAACTCTCCTTCAATGGCCAATGTCCGAGGAGGACCCTGTCTGTTCGTCTGCCTTTGATCCTGATCCGAGCATTCCTGACTCCAGATCCAGAATCCAGCTCCTGTCCATCACCGAGTCCAGCCTGGGACTTTTCCCTGTGCCTGCTGGTGACATCATCGTCATTCTGGGAGCTTGATACAGTTTTGTATATACTGTATACTTTTTTTCCTTTTTTTTCTTTTTTTATTATTATTTATTATTTCATTATTTATTTATATTTTCATTAAAGTAGTTTAGGTTTTTTTCTAAACTCTTTTTTTTATACTTTTTTTTTTTTCCCCTCCTTTCCTCTCCTCTCCTCTCTTTTCCTTAGGAGGGGGGAGGGAGGGGCCATCTGTCGTCCTGGTTGGTCAATTCGGTCAAAACCACGACACAAACATACAAGTGGGAGCTGATCAGAGTTCCCTTTCTTTCCGGCTTCAACAGCTTCTGGATTTCATCCATCCACCCAAACACGCCCCACTGGCCAAATGGGGCGCCTCTCCTGCTTTAACGCAGGGCCAATCACCAGCCTCTCCACTGCGGCCGGTTGTGTTGCTATGCTAGTGCATTACGCTAAACAAGAATTTGCAAATGCATGTATTACTTAACGTTGGCAGGCATGTGTTTTATTGCCTTTCTTGCAGCACCTCCTGTCCCTAGACCCATGACCACTGGGGGCTCTGCCATCCTCACAGGAAAGAAGTTCCTCCTCATGTTTAGGTGGAACTTCTTACATTCAAGTCTGTGCCCATTTCTTCTTGTCCTGTCCCTGGGCACCACTGAAAAAAGACCGGCCCCATCCTCCTGACACCCTCCCTTTAAGTATTGATAAGCATTGATCAGATCCCCCCTCAGTCTTCTTGTCTCCAGACCAAAAAGACCCAAGTCCCTCAGCCTTTCCTCATAAGAAAGATGCCCCAGGCCCCTCATCGTCTTTGTAGCCTCTGCTGGACCCTCTCCAGCAGTTCCCTGTCCTTCTTGAACTGGGGAGCCCAGAACTGGGCCAGATGGGGCCTCCCCCGGGCAAGAGCAGAGGGGCAGGATGACCCCCTTGACCCGCTGGTCCCACTCTTCCTGATGCCCCCAGGATGCCATTGGCCTCCTTGGCCACAAGGGCACATTGTTGGCTCATGGGCATCCTGTTGTCCACCAGGACTCCTGGGTCTTTCTCCTCAGAGCTGCTCCTCTCCAGCAGGTCAGCCCCCAACCTGTCCTGGTGCAGGGGGTTATTTCTCCCTGGGTGAAATACTTACTGAGGAATAAGGGATGAGTGAAAGAACTGGAAAGGAAAAGCAGCTATTCTCCAGCAAAAGTCAAAAGAAATTCCTACAGCTTGGAGACAACTACTTTCACATAGGACGTGCATGACCAAGGGCGCAGCGGGATGAAAGGGGACAGGATGGCCAGGCACCTTACTTTGTTTTTTGTTGGAGTGCTACACAAATGAAGAGCCATAGACACCAAGCTATTGAGATTTCCCCAGTCTGAGCTGGGAAGCAACTTTGGAAAGAAAACATTGCTTCAGAAAATCTGCGACGTTGTCCTAGTGCGTACTTTGAGCACAACACATTCAAGAGGATTTCTGCCACCCCTCCGACTCCCTGCAACACAGCAGCTCAAGGCAGGCTGCCATCAGACAGGCAGGATCACACCCCTGTCTGATCCAGGTCCCCGTAAGACCTGGAAACACCTGACTCATCAATTTTTAACACCAAAACGTGCCATGCTTCTGCTGCAGCAGCCCCAGCTTGGGCATCTCTCTCGCACCTGGTCACTGTCCTCACTAAAGCAGATGGACAGAGAGAGGCAACAGGATCATGCAAATCACATAAGCCTTTTTCCCTTAAAGGGATTAGAAATTCAAGCAGAACTTTTGATAAATGGGTTACTTTATTTGCTCTATAAAAGCTGCTTAAATTTGCTTTCCTATCATCACAGAGAAAGCTTGATTCCAATCCTAATTAACTCCATACTATCAATAATGCTATAACTCTTGGCATACTAATACTACCATCGGCTAGATTATCTATTACGTATATTATAGATAGTATTATGCACAGTTATGTGTAGCAGTTAAGATGAAGCATTTCTCTACAGTAACTGAAGCAGCAACACTCATTCTGTGTAGATAGACGGCTCAGATGCCACGGTCAACATATATGTAAAAATCCAGCTACGCCAGAAAAGAATAAAAATTTGTGGCTATGAAAGGTAGACTTCAAAAAACAATGTTTACGCATTATCATGAAACCATTGGTATTTAATCTTATTGTGATGACGCATATTTCATGACAAACAGGCATGGACCAAGGAGACATTTTGGAATCAGAACCAGACTCCAACATCTCCAAATTGTTATTGGCGTGTTGTATGTTGTGCTGAATTTGGGAAAGGGAGGCTCACTTGTTTTCTGTGAGGATACAGGACTAACCCTGCCACTCCTATATATTGTACTTGTGTTTACTGTACATCATGTAAATATATGTACCTACTAACCACATTTAGGGTTTTAAAACATGTAACTGAAGCAAGTGTGAAGACTTAATACACTTTCCCTTGAACTGCTTAGCAAAGACAACAAAACCAAAGTGATAAATAATATTTTTTTAACCATTACTTGAAACCAAAGCATACTTATTGTTTAAAAAGCAAGTGTTTCAAATATATTTGAAAAAAGGTGAGATGCTTCAAGAAGCACTGTGTTCCAAAAGAAGCTATGTTTTCCAAGCTTGTGAGTATCAGTTCAGGATAAGTTTTCCTTGAAAATAAATTAGTTGACTACTAGAGAAAGGACGTGGAAGGTTGCTGAGAAATTAATTTTCCTTTTGAATAAAGGTTCTTTTCAGAATTATTTATTTCAATGTGTATGAAACAGTAAAATAAAATAATCCCAAGACAATAAAATGCTTTCAAGGCTTTAGGCAGTTAAGGTACTCCTAAAGACCACAAGTAGCTTCAATATCAATTTTCAGAAGTCTGCACCACCACCGCAGACACCTAATTGAATAAAGACTTAAAGCTTGAGCAGGTGACTGGGAAATTCTTATCTGTGACCAGAGCCAAGTGCAATTATCACTGCGTCAAGCCAGAGAGATTTTGGGACAGTGAGAGCTGATGCAATTATCAGTTCGAAGACTGAATTAGAAGAAAAAATAGGAAGAGGTTAACTCTTCTTTTGATTTATCACCCTCAGACGCATGATGCCAAGCACTGTTCCTCCCTCACAGCCCAGATGGAGTGTCAACACTGTCTTAGTCTGGTTTTCAAAACTCATATTCGCTGCTGCCCAAATTTGGAGAAGGGTAGGAAAACAAGCCAAGCACACAGCACAAGCCAGGCAGCTGGCACAGCAGTTACCTTGGTCTGTGCTGTTGCTCAGATGTTGCATAAAGCTTGAGTATTTATTAAGATAAGTTTTTATATGGCTGTGGATTCTAAACACAGGTCTTGGTGATTTGCTAGGTAGGCTCAGACCAGGGTTAATTTTTCCATTAGTTTCAGCCTTGGTGACTATTTTGGAAGCACAGTATTAAAGAGACTTTTTTCCCCTTCCAGAAAAAAACCTCAACAAATAACCAATGTTCTTACTGAAGTACTACAGGTGCTAAGGACACATTTTTCTGTACTGCCACATTTGCGTTCTATAGCACCGGCACAACTCCAGCGTAACAAAAGGAAATTAGTTGACTGTAATCAACACAACTTGTAAATAATTGCCACCTTATTTAGCACATCAAACTGGGTCCAGTTATTCCCGCAGCACCGCAGTGTGCTCAAGGACAAAAGACTTGGACAATTCGCTTTTGAATTATTACAGAGGTGATCAGCGAGCTACCTGAGCTGAGCCAGAAGGGAGAAACGGTGTCTAGCTGCCTCGTACCGATGTACCAGGGACAACCCCTCCTGAGGAGCTGGGCTACAGGTCTGGGCTCAGCACCACGTGCCCAGCACTGAACGTCCTGCTCCTCCAGCCTGAAGCAGAGGAAGAGCAAGCTCCTGTCTGCTAAAAACATAGTAAACAGGAACATCAGTTGCATAAATATTTGTTCAAATTAAGGTAAACTCATGGCAGTATTACCAAAGTTTGTAGGAAACAGAATTTACACAGAGCTGGTTTTATTAGCATTATTTAAATAAGCGTGCTAAACAGATTTTGGAAGCAACAGTTAAGATGAACAGGCAGAAATAAGGCCAGTCGACAGAAGAGCTGTAAGACACGCAGGAGATGCAATGCTGGAGTAATTGCAGCCAAATGACACCAGGCTGTCTGTCCACATTTTCTAATGAAGCGTTTGCATCCTTTTAAGGTTTAACCATATGTGTTTAAGAGTTAGGCTAAATATATTCTTGGCATATAATGAATGACTACATTTTTTCCTAATCCTTTCCTTATAAAAAAATACACTTGAGAAAAATTAGCAGCGCTCAGCATGTCTCTCCACCCAGGACTGCAACAGCAGATTACTCCTGTGCTGCCCTCCTTGGCGACCTGCTCTTTCACAGAAGTCACCTAGCACAGACCCCAGGCCACTAAGCCCAGACCACCTTGGCTGACTGCCTACCAAGCCTGCGTCTCTGCCCCGTGCTTTGGTTCCCCAGAAATCATGCTGCAGGCACTAAAATTCCCTCTGCATGGAGGGACAAGGGTTCAGAAGAAGATATTGGGTTGGACTGTGCCACCTACATGATCCTATCACTACATTTCAACTCAACAATGCATATTCTCACTGCATACAAAGCCATGAGCACACCATCTTCCCAGGCAGGGAAGAGCTAGAAAAAAACCTAACATCTATATAATATGTTAGTATACTAACAGATACAGATTCTTGCTTCACGTACTCCAGAAGCAGCCATAGACCCTCTGCTTGGCAAACAACTGCTCAGCTGATCCAGACTGACCCTACTCAGCCCTACACCGAAACTGTCCTACCAAGGCTAAGATTTGACTTTGACACCTAAAGGAAGTAAAGTACACTTGAAGCCTCTTTTAGAGCACCACGGGTGGAAAGCTATGCTGGGAAACTGTGTATTTTTCATTACAACTCCCCAAGTACATCACTACAGCAAGAAGAAAGTGTGCACCTTATAGAGGTAACACATCACTGATTTCCATTACAACTAACTTCTAACAACCACCTCCTTTAAAGTCAAAAATACTTTGAAAAGAATAAATTAGATGCACTTAACAATGAAGTCCAAATAACATCTACTTTTCCTAGAAAATAGCATTAAAACAGTCTGTATAACATGTAGTAGACAGTACTGAGCTGGGGCAGAGGGAATGAACTTCTCAGCACTTCTTGTACACATACTAATTAGGAGACTAATCTTCCAAACTTGGTCCCACTGTAGTATATGCATTTTGGTTTTTTTTTTTACTCTTAACCTGACCTCCAGAGGTACAGGATTAGGTAATCAGAAAAAAAGAAAAAAAAAGAAAAAAGATAAAAGTCCTTCCATATGAAATAGGGTCTCAGAATGCTTTCAGAAATTGGGGGTAGATTTTTTTTCAGAAAAAGGGCTCTGAACCCAGGCTGCTCACTACAGAAAAGATCATCCTCTCTTGACAAGGTATGCTTGATTACTTCTGAAATCATTAATAACTCAGTTATCATTTCACTTTGATGAAGGAACAGCTTTTTTGACTTCTTTGACCCTCCAAACTTTTATTCAAGCAGCTTTCATAATGCAGCAAGCCTGCATTAATAAACTTATTCACTGCCTGTAAATAATCCATGTAGCTACAGATGTCCAGGAGCCTTTCAGCTCCTATGGGTGCAAAGTCTCCACACTGCTTCAGCATCAAGGCTTGGTAACTGCCAGTGGAATCTGAACAAGGCAAAGACAGCTTCTAAAAGGACTCCACTGAAGCCATGCCTTCACCTTGGACAGCAGATGTGAGTAAACTCTCAAGTTTTATTCTCCAAAACTTGCTCTGGGATAAGTGACACAACTGAAGCAACACTCTGAGACCACTGGAAAAACTTTAATTCTGGACAAAACAAGTTAAGAACAATGTAAAAAGACTATTTGCTGCTCAGAGATTTACAAAGCTTTCAAAAATAACAATAAAGAATAATTGACATAAATATTTTAGTTAACTGATTTGGATCAGTGCATATACAGCATTTTATATGTGGAATAGGACTGTGGAGAAAGCCTGCTCCTTAACTGTACAAACTGTTTTTTCTCCGGTAGACTGCTAAAATAAATTCAGGTTCCAACTGTACTATGCTGGTGTAGTAGAGGGGATTTTTGCTTTTAACATGGAGTGACAAACTGAAGTCCAGCTGTTACCCAAATACACTGGCTGAAGCCAAGTGATTCTGCACAGCAGCACACCCCGCAGTATTCAGACTACAAGCACTGCAAAAAGCTTTCCTTTCTCAAATATATTACATGCTGGCCATGTCAAACAGAAAAATGACATCCAAATGTCTAATTTAAGTGGAGTCACAGAAAAGTACACTATATCTACGCTTTTAACTCTCTCCTGGTTTTGAGTCTCTATTTCCCATAGAGTATTTCCAAAGATAGGAAGATCACCAGAAGTACTTCAAAATGTACTACCCAACACAACAGTATTTGCTTTTATTTCCCCACAAGACTACTTGAAAGATTTTTAACTAAATGTTAGCTATAGTGTAGTGCACACTACATGAGTACACAGAGACATAACTTGCATTTCTTTTGCTTGAATATTCTGTGTATACACTGCACACAAAGCAAGTTGTGAAGGACCCTTTTAACAGCTAGCTTATCCTCATCATTGGGGAAAAAAAACCTAAATATATCTTGAAAGCACACACAAAGGCATCAAGGAGAAAGTGGACTCCTTCTCCCCGAAGAAAAAGCAATTCCCAGAGGGAATTCAGTTACATACTTACATATCTTGAATACTTCCATCTCGCGTGCATCACTGAATTAGGAACAGAAACCCTGAAGAACTGAAGTGTCCTCCATCAAAACGCCAGAGGTAAACTAACCCAAGTGAGACCAGAGATGACACATCAAGACTGATGGAAAAGTTCAGTAGTTTCTCAATTCTTTCCTCTACCGCCTACATCACCGGAACAAAGTCAGACTAAGTTTCTGTGGATTTGCGGCTTGTGATAGATGTGGTTTTATGGCTAAGTATTTGTGAGCTCCACCTGAAGACCCTGTAGAAATGGGATCTACAGTCCCTTCCCATCTGGGTTGCCTAGCACCAGGAGGCTCAAGGCTAAGTGGCAGCCCTTCTGTCAGACATAGCACTTAGAAAGTGTCTCCTTCACCCTGCGCTCCTCACAAAGGTCATAGGAATAATCTACTGTACCTTTAGGTACCCACCTGACTCACTCCAAATCAGCTAAAATGGAAAGCTGCTGGGGAAAGGAGAAAGAGGATGAAAAGAGTTTGATCACAGAACACAAAAGAATCTCACTACTACTTTTTCTTAAATACATTGCATGAAAATCTCTATGTACCAAGAACACCCCTGCAAATCTCATTTACTTACAGATTTGGCCACTGTTATCTGCTTACTTGATACACTCTTTGAAGAAATAGTCACACACCATGTTTTGCAAGATTATTTCCCCCCCCACACACATGCAATTCACGTACTTTTGAAGCACAAGGATGGCATTACAGGCCAACAGCAAGTTTTCCTTCAAATCTTGCATACTGCAGCAATAATGAACATAAATTAGCCGCAACCGCTAGAATTTGTATAGGCTAATTACAGCCTGAGCATTTGTTCAGCACAGCAAATCTCACAACACAAAGCTGGTAGGTGCACACCAGAAACCCCAAGAGCTCCAACACCATATGCCTCAGCTTGCAGTTCAACTCCTCAGGTGATTAAATCTCCTCCAACAGCACCATCTACTGTTACACTCCATAAATAAATGATTTTGCACCTCTTGCTCCCTTGATCAAGGAAATCTAGAGCCCATCTCCAAATTAGAAATAACTTACAATGTTTGCAGATTAAACAGTTAACTAGGAAACAGTTTACTGCAGTAAACTATTTTGTAACCTATATTTATCACAAAGTTTTGGTTTAGGTATCACCACCTATCCTTATTATTGGCGTACTTTGAGGACTGAACATCTAATTTTTAACGTACATTATTTCTGAAGGCCTCCTAAAACACTGGTGACTGTCAGAAATGTATTTAAGGCATGCTGCCAGGGAAAAAGTGATAACCGTTCAGAGAAGAAAACTGAGCAGCCTAGATCTCCCAGTAACACCAGTATTGTCATCACCATTTAAAAAATAATAGATACAGCTACACAGTGGTGCTAAGGAAAATAATAGCTAATTGGAAGAAAAATATAAAATAGTTTCAAAGGAGGTTAAAAAAGTCTCAAAGATCTTGAAGTTACTTTATTTTAAAAAAACCCCAACAAACAGAGTCATGCAAGGTGGGGTGATGTTTGGTGTTAGGAGACAGACTTGTAAATTGGACATATTTCCTCCTTTCCCACCACGAACAGTTACCAAGCTCAGCTCAAGCACTCAGCAAACTCAAGACCTACATGGGAGCTTTGCATATTTATTTTATTAATATGGGTTGGATACAAATTTGCAGTCAGAAGGGTACGTAATTTTTTGTAATCTGTACATGGACTTGACACAGTTAGATATTTCTTAACAATATCTTCTCTATTTTCAGTCTGTACTGATCCAGTATTTTTGAAGGAGTTTAGTATACAAACATAAATAAAAGTTACACATAAAAAAGTTTTAAATAACTCTTTAAATGCATTAAGATGAATTCTCTCCTCCAAGTTATGATCTGAATGCATCAATCAGAAAACAAAGAATCTCATTATATATTTGCAAATACAGTTCTGCTTACCTTTTCAACTATCAGAGGCACATGCTGATTCTGCAATCTGCAAAAAGAGGAAACGCAATTACTAGTTTTTCTTTTACAAATGTAAGTGCATTAAAAATGGCAACTCCTGACCTTGAAAGGGACAAATTTCTGATTCTGTAAGAATAAGTAGTAGTACGTACTGCATATACACAGTCACCAAGCCAACTCCCTTGTAATCCCAGTAGAGGGAGCGGGAGAAACAATTCTCGACATTCCTAGTTGGGAAAGAAATTTAATAAAATAAAAAAAAAAAATCAAGATTGAAGCTGTTTAGTACTTGGGGCCAGGAGAAACAGCCCAGAGGTACAAGCAGCCATTTAACAGAAGCCAATCTGCAATCTCTGCACCTTCAAGCAGAAAGGGTCAGCAAAATATTTGGCCAATAATGGCTTAAAACTAAAATCAACTTCTGTGTTATCACAGCCAATTTATCCTGCAAGCAAATCTAAAGTGGTCTTCTTGTTAGATTTTTTTTTTTTTTAAATTTAGATCTTAAGTTTTATTTTCAGTGGTTGATTTTATATATAATCAACATCTGACAATACAACCCCTTTTCAAACACCGGATTCCTGATACTACTGGCATCAGCTGGCTTCCTCCTGAAGTGCTTGCAAAACTGGAAAATTCCTCAACGACCAGGAAAGGGGTAGGAAAGAAATGGCAGATGTCAGGTAAGAAGGATACAGGATAAGGGGAAGGACTAATGCTGCAAGAAATTTTATTTTCATAAACACATATAAATTACATGGCTGTTCAATCAGGAACAGATTATTTTATTTTTGCAGATAACCGCCTAGTTATAAGAAAATATTTACGTGACTTTATCAATGTGAACATACACTATTCTAAAATCGTTCAGCAAATCACAGAAGCTGTTTCCAAAGCAACAGAGTATTTCAGTCAAGCGGGTACTTTCTGCAAAAACACAAATAGAGGCCAGCAGTTGAGTGGGAACATCACCTGTGCCTGTAAAGGAATTTGATATTTGCACATTGAAAAGAAAAAGATTCTCTGCTGTTACGCTGCTCACAAAAGGGTGCTGGCACTCTACAAAAATTTTCACTAGAAATTTATTTAGTTCTACAGCATGCACAGCACAGCTATGAAGAAGACAAACTGATGGATGCATATATCATGTCCTAAACTGTTTTGGTCAAGATAGACAAGAAGGGATCTGACACAATATTTGAAGTCCATATAGTAGAAGACTGCATTAATTCTTCATTTTTTAAAAAGGCATTTCCTAACACTTCAAGGTGGCATTTCCCAATAATCCAGAAAAATATGTCAATGCTACACTGGTCTTAGAATGAAGTAGTAAAAATGCCTAGAAAACTCAATGCAGTGTCAACTGAAGTCAGCTTCCCATGCTGCAATGGACTATACTCAAGCCCACCAAAAGGGGATACACCATTACAGCACGATGATTGACCATTTTCTTCAATATTTTCCCAACCCAGCAGCCCCACATCCACAACAACAACTCTTACAAACCCTTGGAATATAAACTATAAACTGCGTGTGACTTGAAATTCCAGTATTTCTGGTAACATCCACCATTAAAAAAAAAAATTTTTTTAAAAACGGGTTTTTGATAATTCTCATTCTACATTAGAATTGCTTTAAATAAAGTTATAACTAATCCTGAGACAACACACTGCCAGTAATTTTTAACTAAGCTTTTACATTAGTATAACCTCGAGTTGTTTTAAAAACTGTATTCCTTATACACAATTTTACCCTAGTTGGTAATTCCCTGAGTTTCAAACAAACTAAACAAACACAACTCATGAGACTTGGGACTTAAAACAAGTTTACCACTAAGTGCAAACCATCCTTATATACCGACAGCTGCAGAAAGTGTCACAGGGTAACACCCATCCCGTCGGCACAATGCATATGAAATGATTTTACGACACTATTTAAAAGTGAAAAGTGAAAATCCAAACATTTCTTTCCTAGCTCTTTGTTTTCTAGCTGGCAAACTGCAGCAGCCCGAGTCTGTACGGCGGGCAGTGGGGCAGGCCGGCTTGCCCAGACGGGGCTGGGTGCTGCTGCTGCGGAGCAGGCCCACGCTGGCACCAGAGTGCCTCTGCCCATCTCCAAGACATCACGCTCATCTGCTCAACACCAGAAAAAAAAGCTATTTTAATTTTTTTGTTTTGTTTTATATTTTAATCTCATACGAACTGGGCAAGCCATGCTGTTTGCACTGGGTTTTTGCAGCAGGCAGAGCCATGTGCATGGGCCCCTGCTTCTGAGGGCGTTTGCTCAGCAGAGGATCACTCTGCCCTCAGGTTTTGTGGCTCCCACACCAATGTCAGCAGTAGAAAAGGCCCCTGTGAGCCAGCCTCCAGCCCAGAACCCACGGTCCAGCACTAACCCCCTAACTCCCTCCACCAGCAAGCATGGGCTGACGAAACCAGCTTTACTGCTGAAGGACCATAGACTCACAGAATCTTCAGGGTTGGAAGGGACCTTTGAGATCATCAAGTCCAACCACACACACACAAAAAAAACCCAACCCAACACTCTCAGGCACTAGAGCATGCCCTGAAGTGCCACCTCTACACCTTTCTTAAATCCCTCCAGGGATGGTGACTCCACCACCTCC
>JAOXJK010000077.1:22679975-22697706 GCA_025774025.1 Xenus cinereus
GGAGGGAGCCTGTTGCCTGGTCCTCAAACTGAGCACCACAGCCACTTCCCTGGGAAGCTGCCCTGATCAGAGCACACCAGGGTAAGGATGGGGGAAGGAAGTTCAGTGCTACTTGCTATTCAAAGGAAAAATCTGGCTTTTTTGAGCCCCAAGATCTCTGTTTCCATGAGCCATCGTGCTCTCTGGGAGGATGACCATACACAGTGGAGCCGGATGGGCAGTCCAGGTCACAAGAAGGAGACCAGGACCTGGGTTGGGTCATGGACCTCTTGGCACAGCTGCTCCTGCTCACAGCCTATCCTGGTGATGCACAAGGTTAGCCAGGGTGAGGAGTTCAGATCTTTTTTTTTGTGAGCTGGGAGACACCTCCTCATCCCCAGATAGCAAACGTAGAGACGCATCGCCAGATGACTCTACAGAGGTTCAAGGCTTGATGCGCTCCTGGGGACAGACTGGTGAAGACACGCACAGGAAGGTAGCCAGCCCCAGGCATGCCCTGGCCAAGGAGCAGAGAACAAGCATCCTGCAGCAAAGACCCAACACTCCTGACATTCCTGCTGCTCCTCACCAGCTGCCACTGACACACCGTGTACTGCATGAGGAACACAGCTGAGGGCTGGACATGCACCAGACCAGGGCATGGCCCAGGGGCTGCTGCCAGCTGGTGGAAAGGAGAAGCTAGAAGTCATCTCAAGGAGTCCATGGCAGTGCCTCTGCTCCCAGCCAGCAGCCAGCACAAGACATCCAAAAGGATGACTGTCAGGTTTAGGGATCCAAGTGCAGAGCCCTAGGATCACTTCACTGTCTCAGAAAGCAAATTAATCTCTCATACTCCCGTTCCTCTCCTCCGCAAACTGGTGTTGGTATGAAGGGGGTGGTGCCAACGGCCACCCTCCTGTCATCCAAGAAAAGGTACCACCACTACAGTAGGCTGTCCTGCCTCTACCCTGCAATGGTGATACTGCCCCCAATTTCTCTCTGCCAGCCCAACGCACCATCCCAGAGCGTTTACTGGCAAAGCCAGTTCAACGAAAGCAGTGGGGATTAACTGGTTTTTGCAGTCCATTACAGACTGGTAGTTACCAGGAAGCTTCAAGTCCACCCAGAGAGCAGGAGGCGATGCACTGCCAGGGACAACTTGCTGGCATTGGCAAATGGCTGCCGGTTTTGCACCCAGACTGGTACAAAATGGAGGAACAAAACTCCTTGGTGCAAACCTCCCTGGGTGCAAAACTTCCTCAGACTGGGGAGCTCCGTTGGGCTCACCTGCCTGCCTCACCCATCACAAGCTCCCCTCTGCCGGTATCTGCAGCACAGGCATGTCCCTCGGTGCTGGAGCTGGCAAAAGCCATCACACGTGCTTAGCTCTAGAAAGCCATGGGGCAAACGCAGCTCATGCGTTACGCAGAGCGTTACGCAGAGCGTAAGCAAAAGTACTCTGTCTGGCATAAGTTATATTTTCCATACACAAAGGGGATGGTGGAACTCACTTGCACAAAATCTGTGAGGAAAACTTTCCAGGACAGACAAGCCAGAAAGCAGAAAGAAGGAGGAGGGAGCTTATGTAGGCTTCCTTGGGTTAGATGAAAGGTTGGGGCCAGGCCCGTGTGACTCACCACACTGCACCGAGGCGTGCTGATGGCTTGATGCAACCCCTGCTCCAGCAGAAACACCACGTGATGGGCCATCGCTGGTACCGGGGCGAAACATGGGAGTTGCAAGAGCTGCTATAAAAAAATATCCCTTTGCAACGTGCCAACCAAAGACGCTACCCACGAGCTGCTGGCGAAGGAGAATCCCCTTCCACCCACCATTTTGGGTACTTTGTGCGTAGCAGAAAATATCCACTGGTACCACCAGATGGACAGGATACCCAGGCTGCTGCTTTCAGACACAGTTCAGTGAACGGGCTTCAAGAGCAAAATTACCAAGAAAGAAAACAGCTGCAAAAAGCAGCCTCAACTTTTTCCAGTCCTGCGTTTGCAGTGCATTCGCTGCTTACTCACTTCTGGCTAAGTCTGGATCTGCCGGGCCAGGTCCCCACCCTCTCCTCCAGCACAACTGCTCCTCACAGCCTGGAAGCTATTTTTTCCCACCCTGCTATCTAAAAAAAAAAAAAAAAAAAAAAAAATTGGCGTGAAAGCTTTTATCATTCTGAAAACATGCCAACTGCGAAGGCAACTCTGTGTCTCAGACGCCTGTTTCCTGGCAGATTTTAAGTCCTTTGCTCAACCACTAGGCCTGCAACAGCAGGCTGTGAACTGTAGTTTCAAACAGTCACATGTTTAACTGCTGCCAAATACCCAGGAGACCAACATTTCCAAACAGCAGGCTAAAAGCTGGACACAGAGCCAAGTGACGGTGTCGGCGCATCCAAGGTAAAGAAAAGGCATGAATGTGCCACGTGGCGATGCTGTGCAGCGAGATGGAGGGCCACCTGCATGGGTACAGCTACCAGGCAGCACTGAGTGGGGTTTACCTGGCTCAACACCTCCACCTGGTCAGCCACCACTTTGCTTCATGCGTAACGAAGCTTCGCCTCTGTTGGCTCCCAGAGGTTTGAAGGGAAAGGATGGGACCCAGCAACCAGGCTGAGGATGGGAGAAGTGCTGAATGACTGCACCCTTGGTGTCCAAATTTCCAGTGAGCAACTCTGGCCATAACCACCCCAACTGGCAACCTAAAGGTGCTGGGAAGTCCACGTGCAGGCTGAGACCTGGGGACAGCCCCTGCTTTCATGCCACCTTGGAAGAGCTACACAAGTAACAGAGACCTTCACCTCAGTGATGCTTTTTGGGGCTCAGAGCTGGTTTTGCACACAGAAATCCCTTTTCCACTCCAGGCCCAAACTGCAGGGCCTCTCCCAAAAAAATTGCATAGGATAGGAAAAGGATGCAGTCCTGTCAGGCTTTACTCTTTTAGATATAGAAGGTGGCTACGTCTTGGCACATGGCCCACAGCAACATCTACCCAAGTACCCACCTATAACTAGCCCTTCTGCCAGCTGAGGATTTTCCCTAACGTTGCAATTCAAGTCATCCAAGCATTGCTTCAACTTTAAGTTACTTGGAACTTCCTGTGAAAAGAAAGCTAAGTAGTCTGGGAAGGCAGGAATTGATAGCCTTTCAGGTTTGTTTTGGTTTTGTTTTTTTTACCCTAGGGAGAAGTTACCAAGAAGAAACTGGCCTGGAACGGAGGTGTGTGGGACAATCCAACTAACTCTCCAGAGGCTATAAACAATTGTCGCACTTTATGCAAAATAGATGGTGCCCAGGAAAATCCTTCGTGTCAGATGAAATCACCGCTGGATCTCTGAAAGCACAGTCATGATGCACTCCATGCATCTCCAAAGGGAGGGAGATGATCCCACCTGTATCCCACAACCCAAGCTGGCATTTTATAAACTTGGCTGTGGTGTCTCCCGAGCTATCACACCTATTTGTGATGGTGCAGAGCAACGCATCAATTCTGCTGGAAGGGAAGCAGAGCAGAGCGTGGCTACTGCATGATCCAGCCATACAAGAAGGTCAGGGCTCTCCTGGTGTGTCATCTAAAAACCACAAGACAAAGAAAGCTGCAAAGCTCCCACAAAGTACAGAAGACAAGCAATGGAAGTCCTCCAACATACCATGCAAGCTGCCTTCTGTCCCTTCTGCCCTCCAGATACACGTCTCCATCCCCGAGTGCCCTGTTCACTAACACGAGGAGTAACATTCATCCTCCTTTGTACTTGGGTGTCTTCACCTTCTTCCTCTCTTGCCTTCCCTCCATTTAAGGATGGCACCTTTCTCAGGAGGCAGCTAGCTACGAGACGGAGTAAAGGGGTAAACGGTAGGCTTAGGGAGAAAACCACCCTAAAAAACTTAACCTGGTCCAAGTCTTAGTGACATCTTGGGCTGTTGGGAGCCATGAGCAGCAGGAGCAGCTGCAGGCCATGGGCAGGAGGTGCTGTTAGTGCACAGCCCCATCCCAGGGGCACTAACTTAGTCACCTGCAGCTTCCGTGTTCTGTCTGGGCATGAGACTGAATTTCTTTCTTAAAGGTTTCAGGTGCTCCTCAGAGTTGACCTGACAGAGGCAGGCTGCTTTTCCAAGGTTAAGAAGCATCAGAAAACTTTTTGTAAGGTTCGAAACACAGCACGGACATTTTGGAGGTATCAAATCAGGATAATCTCAAATAGGGAACAGCCCTGCCTTCAGTTGTCCCCACAAAAATTCAATGGACTTTGGTGAAAATTGGTGTTTGGTGGAAGGAAAGGCCTCCCTCTGCTGCAGCGGTTCCCAAACCCAAACACGTAAATGACCACTTGAAGTTCACAGCCTGCAGCCAGGACGCGTTTTGGGATTCTTCCTATAGGGCAGGCCAAGCAGGGAACGCAACGCAGGCCAAAAGGTACGAGCATCGTCACAGAAAGCACACAGTTCCAGGGTAGGAGGAAGGCAAGTCAATGAGTTAGATGTGATCTGCAATGATTTCACATGGCTTTTACTGCATGCTGCATCATGGAAAAAGCCCATTCTTTCACATGGAAAAAAAAAAAACATTCTTTTGAGTCGCTTTTCCAGTGATGGGAATAAGCTCATATTTCAATTAGTATTTACCAAAACAAAAGCCAGAAAAACTCAGTACTGTGTGAAAGTGTGTTTATTCCAAATTTCTTACATAAAACAGTGTCTTTGAACAGCAGCATCGGTCCTTACACACAGCCTTCTGGGTTCCTGGTCTCGGGGCCTTGAACCATCTCAACAGAGCAATAGGGAATATCTTTTCAGAGTTGTCAGAAAGGGGAGGGAAACAATACAAAGCAGATACATTGCCACTGGCACCATTTATGAAATCGTGCCTTCTATCAAGAAGAGAAAAGGTGTCAGGACACTTCACAGGAAGTTTAATGTCTGCACAAAGATCTCACAGAACACTCCGCTCTGCAGGTTGCTTGCCAAGAAGCAGCTGCCACTGTCAGGAGAGAACTGCGTTATTTCTGCAGACAAAAACCAGGACTGTTGGATTTAATAATCTGCTGAACTGCTTCCAAGGACTGAAGCGGCTGAGAGGTCATGTTAGTGATGTGCTCCTTTGCAGCCCGGAGCCCTCGCACCAGCTCCAGTGGGCAAGTGGACACCCAGCTGACACCCTAGAGGGGTTTACCTTCTTCCTCCTGCCTCAGCCTCTTGGAGAGATGCTCGCTGATGGTCATGAGGGGGTTGGCTCTGTAACTGGGATTGGTGATGACCTCATGAAACCGAGCCACTTCCTCCTCTCTGAGGAAAGAAAACATAACACACAAATGCTAAGGGCCTCATGCAAAATGAACTGAGCAGATAAGAACAGAACTCATAAAGCAGCGGGTTTCTGTACAGACAGAATGATCCTGAGTGTAAAGCTCAGAAAGAAACAGTGCAAGAAATAAACCTGATTTACCAAAGGGCAGAGCTCAAATTGCTGCAAGCTTCATGGGAGCCAGAGAATTGATCTCATGCTACACAGATAGAAACAATCACGCTAGTGTTCAGCATCACTTGGAAATGTTTTTTTTAGAGCTTTTTCCTAGTAATCAGGAACAAGAGACTGTGCGTATCTGGTAAATCACTAAGAATGAAAACTACTTCAGAGTGCACTAGCACAAAAGCAGATTCTGCTTTTGAGAGCTCATCTACTGATCCTCTTTATTGCTCAACGTAGAGGGTTGGTAATCCTATGTACACTAGTCAAACACCATGGGAAGAGCATGACAATTACCTTTGCATGCTTGGTTGCAGCTGGTTGCTGTGGAAATGGTCTTGTCTTAAAAAGCAAGCAAGCAAGCAGGAAAGAACAGAGCAGGAGAAGTGTAAAAAACAAGTGAGTTTTCACTTAAGTCACATCCATTGCGACCTCCCCATCTCACTCGGACAAACGGCCAGGCTCTCTACAGCCCAGCCAGACACACATCTCCACGTTCTCAGTAGTTGCTGTGGATCAGCAGAGTGCTCTTGGGATTGCAGCTAGTTCCCTCCCTAGTAAGGCCCTTCCCTGAGGAACAGAGGGAGAAGCCAAACCTGAAGCTTGGCTTGTGGCAGTTGGGACAATGGGGCGAGGCTTAAGGAAGCTCCAGTACTAACAAAAGTCCTGGAAAATAACTCTCAAAAGACCTTCATCCAAAGCTTTTCTCTCTCAAGAAGCACAGACTTCCCAGACCACTATGGTAGGATACCTGCCACCACTCAGTGCATCTGTCCAAGGATATTCAAAAGCCATGTGGACTTGGTCCAACCAGCTCTAGGTGACCCTGCCTGGGTAGGGGGGGTTGGACCAGCTGACCTCTGGAGGTCCCTTCCAGTATCAACCATTCTGTAACGCTCAGCAGGGACTGGACACTCTGATAACTGGGTACTTACAAGAGCCGGCATTTCTGAGCTTGTTTCATCAGACAGAAGTCTGCTGGTTCTGCCTTTGCTTCTACGTGGCTGTGAAGAGAAAAAACAAAAGAAGTGAGTGAGTGTTATAGAGGAGCAGTAATTTAGCAATTGCTGTGGAGATGGAAAGAGTCCAGGGATTCTGCATCTGCCTTCCCAGAAAGTACAGGTAATTGTCCTGTATGGAAATTGTCCTGAAAGGCAATTATTCCCATAGCCAGTCACTAATGGAGATGCAAACTCCTTCCACCACACTCTGACAACAGTTCAGGAGTCGGGACTAAATGGGCAGGAGGTAAATGCACTAAAGAAAAATTGGATCACTAAATTCTAGAACTGGTCATGGCCAGATCCCTTTCTGCTTATCACTGACCTCCAGGTCAAATTGATACTGTTGCTTAGAGAAAATATCCCATTGAACTTCCCCTCACCATCAGGCACGCATCACCTCTGCACATCTCATGTTCGTTGCTAACGCTGGCGAGCTCCAGCATTGGCAGACATCAGTTATAGACAGTGCCAGGGGTACTCAGCAAGAAGAGGGAACTGCCAGCCCTACTCTGAGTCCTGTGCTGGGACCACTGGGGTATAAGGTGTCATTATAAGAAGTTCCACCTAAACGTGAGGAGGAACTTCTTTACTATGAGGGTGGCAGAGCCCTGGAAGAGGCTGCCCAGAGAGGTGGTGGAGTCTCCTCCTCTGGAGACATTCAAAACCCACCTGGACAAGTTCCTGTGCAACCTGCTCTGGGTGAACCTGCTTTGGTAGGGGGTTGGACTAGATGATCCCCAGAGGTCCCTTCCAAGCCCATATGATTGTATGATTTATATTTTAAGATAAAGAATCATAGAATTGTCTATGTTGGAAGGCACCTTTACGACCATCTAGTCCAACCATCAACCTAACTCTGATAAAAACCATCACTAAACCAATGGCAATATTCCTTTCTCCTGTGAACACATATCCTCGCCAAAGGCAGGTTTTGCAGCTGCAGTTTAAGGCAGCTGCAAACAGATTAGCTGAAGAGAAAGCACAAGAACAGAGCTTCACCTTTTGCCAGCAAACATGGGTTTTGAGAACCCATGAAGTTACAAGAAGGTGGACTCATGGAAATGCAGGATGGTGCACTACGTACAGCCGAGGCACAGTGGGAAGCATAGATCTGGACCCAGTTCTTATTCCTGGGCAAAATCCAAGGAGATCAGAGGTGTAATTCCATCCTGCACAGAATGCTGGAAGCACGTGATGCCCAATTCCAAGCAGCAGCAGAGATTTACCAAAAATCCAAGCACTAAGCCCAAGCAAGGGACACGCAGGAAAGGCAGTGACCGCTTTTGGGATTTGAAGTGCACAAAGGGAGTTGCTGGTAGAACTGGACATTATGGAAATGAAAAGAAACTTCCATTCTTCAGGATTGCACAGATACAGGGGTAAACAGGAGAAGCATCTGTAGAAGAAGGTTTGCCTCTGCAGAGCAGCTCCCCTCTGATTCACCCTGGGGCTTAGCCACAGCCCACAGCCCAAGTTGGGGAAGACGGTCTGCCTCCCACCCCTCTGTTGGGGGAGGGCTCGAGGAGGAATCTTCCCTTACTGGTGGGTGCTGGGGGCCAAGGCCTCCCCCACCTGATCTGCCACAGAGCCCTTCAGCTTTCTCAAGGTTGGGAAACGTGACAGTCTCTCAGCTTCTCTTCGAGACAGCAGGATCTGGTCTCTTGTTGGCAGTGTTACAGTGACCTCCTCTTCCTATTTCCTTCTCTGATCTGCTGTCCTCTATCCTTTTGTTCTGCATTTTTTCCCCATTCTTCCTGTCCTCCTCCTCTCTTCCCCCATGTTCTTTCACCCCACTCACTTTCATCGCCCTCGCCACACGACCAGCTCCTGCTCCTTTTCCTCATCTCTTCCTCTCCCCATTCTGGCCCCTTGTATTTTTCCTCAAGGGGGATCCTGGAGGAACCCGAGCAGCTGAGGGCTGCTCTCACCACTGCCCTGATCACATCTGATTTACCCTCAGCCCAGCACAGTGTGCCCCAGCGTCAAAGCTTCCTGCCAACCCAGACAAACCCCAACAGAGCGGGTGTGTGTCAGCCAGCCTCCACAGCACAGAGACCGCGCAGGACACAGCAGCCAGGCAGATCAATGACTGTGTGCTGCTGCTCCTGTGCCCTTCAGTCCCTCTCAAGGTCACCCCAGCGCTGCCGGCATTGCACAACAGGCCTGAGAGCTCACGAGGAACCAGCAATCAGCAAGAGCAGACAAACAGCTACAGGAGTTCGAGCAGATCCCATCACACCGCTGTGTCCACTGGTACCGCAAGACACAGAAAGAGCAGGAAGCATCTCTGCCCTCTTCGTGTTCATTAACTGCTGGGCACGGGAACAATTTCTTGTCCCGGTTTGCCTGGATCGCTCACAGAAGCACAGAGAAATCCCTTCTCAAGTTGGTTGGCAACCCACGGTCACCAGAGCAGAGGCTCGCCAAGTGTGTCACCAAGTCACCATGGCAGTCCCTTCAAAGACGAGTAGCTCTGCAGAGGGTGAGGACGTACATCCTGGGCCGCACCAGACCCCGTGCCCCAGAGGCTGTGCCTCGAGACAGCCTCCCCTGCAGCACACCATGAGGGCATGGGGTACTTCAGGCTGTGCAAGCCTGCTTCTGCTTTCTGCCACCCCACTAATTTAGAGGGCTTGGTGTTTCTGAAGGCTTTTCAGTTCCACTCAAGAGCTCTGCCCCACTGGTCTGGCAGGTTTGAAAGGCTGCTACCTGCTCACTTGGACCATGGTAGTAGCCCCCTGTTCCATTACACTTCATTGTCTTCATTCATTATAAAATGGAATAAAACCCTCACTCTAATGCTCTCTTACCCAGCAGGAGATCAAATTCCTGGAGAATCTAATCTTTTATTAATAATGCTGACAAATCACCAGAGTATTACCCTTCATTTATGTAATGATTCAAATCCTATAAAAGCCTCCTCTGACTGTTTCAAACACATATGCACACACATCCTCATGCAATACAGCACGCTACGAGTCAACGGGGGGAAGGAGAGCACCGTAGCTCCTCCGTGCCACTACCAAGGGGGACTGCTTTTTGGTTGTTATGTCCCAGGCAATCTGGGTGACATCAGTCAACGCCAAGTTCCCACCTCTCTTGTACTGACAGCAGATGGTGCTGGCCAATCCCGAAATTCTCAGCAAGGGATGGGCTTCTCTACCCTGCTGTGCTACAGCCCCACTGGGCTTTCTAGACACCACTCTCCCACAGGAGGTCTGGGTTTGGAGAGAGAGGGAGCTGAAAGTGCTTCTCTGAGGATGTCAGGCTGGAGATTCATACAAGATCACCGAAAGTTTCCATGTGTGCCACGTATCTTCTGCTGTGGAATGTGCTACAGAACAGAAGAGCGATTGCCCTGAGTCAGCTGGAAGGACCATTTTGGCCAGTATTCTGCCTTGAAGCAACCTACATCAGATGGCCAGATACAGATAAGACCAAAGCAAGTGTATAACCACATCCTCTCTGGTATTTGCAGCTCAGAGACCTTATACCAGCTGCAGTTTATATCCATGCAGTAACCCTCCATGGAGCTCTCCCCACTGGATTTGTCAGATCTCACCTGAACCCACAGGCTTCCCTCAGCCACGACATCCTGCAGCAAGGGGCTGTGCAGAGCAGCGAGCCTCCTGCTTGCACTGACCTGGCTACTCGCTAGCTATATTTGATGTCCTTTATTTCTCATGCTGGGAAAGAAAATTAACTACTTCCTAACCACATCATACTTGATTTTATAGACTATTACATTCTCAAGCCTCTTTTCCTCTATCTCCTGTCCAGGCTGAGGACTCCCCAGATCACTTAGTCACCCCTTGCACAGAAGCTGTGCCAGATCCTCCACCACCATCCGTGTCAGCCACCTCTGAGCCTTTTCCAGTTCTACTTGAGCTCATCCAGAATTTCAGGCTGCAGCGACACTGTGTATTTGTACTAGATTATGCAGCCACCCAGGAAAGCAATCCCTAAAGGAAGGACCCTACCTGTTCTCCCTCCCCTATATGTACCTTCTGCAAACCACTCTTCTGGATAGCAGGGGCTCAGCCACCAAAGGGGCTGGGGGGAAATGATGAGCGGGAATGACTCCTGAAAGCAACATGGAGTCAGATGCTACATGTGGTTGTGGCACATCATCACAGAAAGAGGGCAAAGCCTCCTATTCAGGCTCAGGCTAAGCCCTGTCCCAGAACAACCAACCAGCCCTCGGTGGTCTGCGAGACTTGAAAGTCTGCGTGTACTTTTACTCTTCATTCCCACTGAAAGAGAGCGCAGGGTGATTGAATGGCTGCATAAAGGAAAAAAAAAAAAAAAGAAAATGCTATTCAAAGAATTAGAAGAGAAGTTAAGGAAGGAAATATTTTCCCATGCTTGGATGCAAGGTTCATAGTTGCTGTTTGTCTGAGGAGTGGCTTTCCAGAAGCACAGAGAACTGCCAGCTCAGCCATTCTCTGTAGGTGGGTGTCCCACATGGGTCAGAGTTCATTTCTGGAGCACCCAGCAAGTCACAAGAGGGTTGATGGTATCTCCAGCCTTTATCTACAACCAAAGAAGAGGGTGCTTTCCCGGACAGCCTTATTCTGGGTGTTCTCTAATCCAAATGCTTTTTTATTACATTCAAAACAAATTTCTAGTTCCAACCCCTACTGAGCAACTGGAGAGGAGGGACAAGTGTTTGTGCAGCATGCAGAGCTCCTTTATTCTGCACTGGGGGATGCAAAAGCAGCTGCAACACTGACTGGATCAGGCAGTGCACTGCAATAAAAAGGAGCAAACATAAGAGCAACCAGAACCCCCCCTATGGCTGACTGGGATGGTTGACATGTGAGTGCCAGAGGATCAGAAATAGCCCTTCACTTTCAGTCCAATAAAGGTAACGGAAACACCATCTTTTGGTTCTTCTCCAAAGGCATACTGCAAGCCAATGGGGTGAACAAAGAGCCTGGCCAGAGCACAAAGCTCTGCCCAAAGGGCTTGAACTACCTCAGGAGAAAGCCTAGAGGTCTGGAAGGACAGAAAGGCAGGTTGCAACACCTCAAGTCCAGATTCTCAGGTGATCTCAGCAGCATTACACTCTGGACACTTGTGTTTCGTTCCTGCAACTCCCGGGACATCTGGTTGCTCCCAGCATGTCTCATGCCAAGCCTCATCTGAGCAATACAGTTGCCCTCTTAGCTGTTGATTCAGAAGACACACCTAAGCTTTTTTTTCTTGCGGTGAATGAAGCATGGAAAGAGGTGAAATGGAGTTGAGAATGAAGCACTGTTCTCCGCAGCATTGGCACCAAGCTTGCATTGCCTGTAGCTACAAGCTAAGCTGAAGGGCACTTCATCCTGCAGGAAGAAGAGAAATACACAGCCCATCCCTAAATTGCACATACCTCTTGGGTAGCTTCCTGCCCCTGCCACCTGTGGTCAGGTCGGAGAGCTCAGGTAGGGCTTCCATCAGTGGCTGCATGTCTCCCACCACAGGTGTTGCTTTCCGCTTTGCTTCAGCTTTTTGCTTCTGCTTGGCCAGCTTCACACTTTCTATTTCTGAATCAGAAACAAGACATTACTGGAGGGAGGGGAAGTGCTTGCAAGAGATAACCCTTGAGCTAGGAAATTCACAGGCTGCTTCACCCTCTACAAGAACAACAGGCCAGAAGTGATTTAAACCAGGGAAAGACTGAAAATAATGCACCTGGGTAGTTCCCTCCCTGTGTTTGTTTGTAACTATATACTTCTCTACTGACATTTTCAATGGGAAGTGAAATCCTCAGACTGATTTTGCCTGAACTGTTTCCATCCCTTGCACTGTTCATTGCTCACAGCAACACAGCACAGGAGTCCTGGGTGGAAAAAACCCATGCTGACCTTGCATGGAATCAAGACAGAGAAACAAAAGGGGAAGGAACAAACTAAATACAGTCAGCTCCACATATGGCATTGAACAGTCACAGTCCCATCTCTGTCTTGCTGTTGGGACAAAACAATGGTCTCCTAGCACAGGCACAAAAGATGGACTTAATTTCAGTTGTTTATTTAGTTTGGAACAAGTCAAGGTCTCACCTTCTTGATGCATGGTGGAGCTCAAGCAGTCAGATGCCAGATAAACTGGGCCCTTAGAAAAGCACGGCACCAAGCGGTACACACAGAGGCAGCTGGCTTTTCCTCGAGACCTTGTTTAAGAGTCCCCCTGCAGCAGCTCTGAGCAAGACGGTGGGCACATCAGATCTACAAATGTTATGGCAGTCTTCCTTCTAGGCCATAGAAGCACTGAAAGCTTCAGGCTTCTGCCTCAGTCCTTGAAGCTCCCTGGTGTAGAAAGAGGTCCTGCAGCTGCCCAAGCCTTACAGAGCCAGCAGCCTTCAGGGCAAGTCCCAGCAGAACACGTTTTCCTCCAGGACAGCCCACAAAAGGCCAGCATTGCTACAAGCCACCAGCTGAGCTTCAAGATGCCCCAATCTGTCCCAGGAGTCCCTTGACAACGCCACCAGAAACAGCTAGAGCTCAGTGGGATCCATGGGCTCCTTTTCCTACTGCCAGGTGATCACCAGGCCTGGAGACCCACTGCACTGCCTTGACATCCTCCCTGCGGAGGCTGCAGCAGAAGAGCCGGCTTCTGCTTATTGCCTTGGACAACGAGTGTGTTGCAAGGACAAGCCTCAGAGCTGAGCTAGAAACTCCTTGTCTGGACATGAGGGAGCACAGTGCCAGCAGCCATGGGACCAAGCTGGTGACACAATGAGTCCAACAGCTTCCAACGCAGCATGGCCACAGAAGGAGGACTAAATCAGCACAAGTATTTTTGGTGGGAACACAAAAGCAGCCAGTCCCACTTAGAGACCGCAGGCAAGATGCCACCTGCAATTCTGGGTCTAATCCTACTGACCACATTCAAGAAAGTAGAACTCAAATTCACTGTCCAGCCACTGGCTCCTTTAGTATCTATTTTTTTGTTTGCTCCCCAACTCAGCTGAGTCGAAGAGCAACAGTTTTTCATGAACTGCAATTTTGCTGTACATGGATGTTTGTGACAAATCTGGATTGTAAACACTTCTCCTCACAGCAATCCCTGCCAAGAACACAGCTTTCTGTTCTGCATCACTTCTTTTTTTGGTCTGGCTTTATGAAGCTGACTACTTCAGTGCTTTCATAAACAGTATGTGCTCAAAATTTTCAGACACCTGATTCTGTGCAAACATCCCAAATTCTTTTCCTATGAAGTCTTGTTCGTCTAAGGAGCCATGCGATATATATATTTTTAAATGTGCATACTTCTGATGTCTGAAGCATTGCGTAACTTTTTTCCCTCTCTAGTATCTCATGAGATAATTTATTGTAATGGAAGAAATCTCCAAGTTTTGCATTTGCACTACTGGGCTCAGTGTTATTTCCCAGGGTCTTGGCATCCAGTGTCACAAAAGCAGCCCTGGGACAAGAAGAAACAACAAACTCTTGGGAAGACTTAGGAAACAGAGACATAATGATAAGAACTTCAGCAGTCCAAGTTGGGTTCTCTTTTAGGAAACAGGGGGTCAGACAAAGACTGCAAAACCCACAAAGAACTGGCAGAGTTACTTGCACCAGATAAAAACCAATGTGTTTCAGTTGATTGCAGCTCTCTAAGGTCACAATGTTACAATGCCAAGTTTCATTTAAAAATCACCATCTTTGGAAATAGCTGTTCATTTTGCTCTATCAGCTAATAGTCATATCAGTTTCTTTACTGATGTTTATACAGGGTCTTTCCAGCTATTCCACTTTTCCCAATAACAAGCTGCACACCTAGTGCTAACACTTGCTGACTTTTCTTACAGAAATTCCCAGGTACTCGCTACCCTTTGCTAGGGAATGCTGGTACTTGCCAACTGGCCACAAATTTAGTGAGGGAGTCAAGAGAGCCAGCAATTTGGGTACTTCTCTATCTGTAAAGCACTTCTAATACCTAATATCTTTTAAGACAGATAATTTGGCCTGAAGTTTTCTATCTTGGTGTTGTCCCCAAAGCAAAGCCTCTTTTGTATTCTCTCAGCTTAGTAACTTCAGAGCCAAGAGAGGAGGAAAGAGGCCACGGCAGGGCCAAAATAACATACATGATCTTGAAAAAGACTGATGCTACAAAGGTACTTATGCAGGAGGGCAGGATTAACACAGGGTAGGGATTTTGCCCTCAGGTTTTTCCAAAGTGGCTGACCTTGACTATGGGAGCAGTGCTGTCACCTAACTGCAGGAGCATGCCCACAGTTTCTTGGGGAAGACACGAGTCCCATGTACCCCTTCTCTGTGAATTCTGTCATAAAATGCTGCTGAGGACTTTCCTTCCTCCACAGCACCTGGTACCAGTCATGGTATCAGGGGAGAGAAAGCTCCTCTCTGCTTCAGCAGTCTCCTCCTCTGTCCCCACAATAGTGTAAGACAAGGAAAAACCTTTAGGAGCACCAAAATTGCAGCCAGCAGGCCAGGCATTAGCACTAGCAGAACTATCTATCCTTTGTGGCCAAAAGGGACACCAGGGGTTCCAGATGTCAAAGACACTTGGAAGTTGTTTGTTGGTGATAGGGAGGTTTCCTCTAGAATCATGGTGTTAAATTATCATCTTTTTATGTAAGAGGAGCTAGAGACACCTTCACTGCAACTGGTGAAATCACAGGCTGATGGACGTGAGCGCGGAGCTGGGGAGCAGAGAGCATGTGGTGCACCAGAAACCCCAAACACCGCCTGTCAGCAGCTCTGTTGGGCAGGAGGGTGTGAAGGGAAAAGCCTGTCCCAAGAACAGCTCCAGGTGGTACGAGGAATCCCTCTGCTACACCAGGTAGCACAGCATTGTCTCTTACTGGGCTGAGACACTTGAACCAAAAATACAGACACTTCTCACAGGAAACAGAAGCATTTCTGCCATGCACTGGTTGTGTTTAGCTCGTATGTCACAGCCTCAAGGAAGGACAGGCTGTCTGGTGAGGGGGTTCACTGACCTGTGGCACGTGGGAAGGAGCAGTCACACAACCAGCAGCGTCCAGAGAACCCCCTTGCTGAAGGGCAGGAGGGTCCACTCAGGCCTTCGCCTCAGAGGCGTGGGATTAGCTGGTGGCTGCGTGGGGCTCAGCTCCGGGCTGTCCTACTGTCCCCATAGCTCCTCAGGGAGGAGGAGCTTCATACAGAGCTCTGTACCAGAGCTTTAGAAGATAAAAGTGCTAAACCTACATGGGCACAGTGTCCTATCTGGATTAATAAAGTTTTTATGCCGTCGTTTACATTACACGTGAAGGAAGATCAAAGTACATTTGGGGCAATGACTCAATCTCGGTGCTAAACAATATCTTGGACTTTTGCCCCACGTGCTGGGGAGCAGATGTGAAGATGCGTCTGAGAAGCATTCAGCCTCCCCCGGCACTGCCCAACACTCCCACCCATACCCCATGTACAGAGAGATCCAACAGAGCCCCATTCCATGATGCCCACAGTTCCCCTGTGCCTTGGAGGAGTACTTACTCTGTAGCCATCTTTCTTTCCTCAGCTTCATTTTTTCTTTTTTGGAAAGAACTGTTTTTTCTTCCAAACCTAGAGGAGAAGAGAGACATGAGATGAAGCCTGTCTCCTGCACACAGATTCAGTGCTGGACACTTCCCAAAAATAGCAGAGTCCATAATCTCTTTTCAACCCTTGATGCTTTTGAACTTGCTGGCAGGTTGGGCAGGCCAGGGGCTACGCCGCATCTCAGCCTTTAGCCAAACAAGTCAAACCCAGCTCAATGTTGGTTCAGAAATAAGAAATGGACAAGTAGATCAGATCCTCAGCACCACAGGCCCTGTTTTCACAGGCCAGGTAGCTCTTTGAGAAAAGTGTTTTGAGAGACCCTTGCCCTGAGTCCAGCGTGACCTGGCCTGAGAGCTGGCATTTTCTTCTGAAGACTAGCCACAAGTGACGGGAGGACCTACAGGCTCCAGAACTGGGAGCAAAAAGCAAGTTTTAATCTGAAAATATGCAGGCTGATAAAGCTAAGAAGGAGGAAAACAAGGGCTTAAGACATGTGGGAGGGGAGGGGGAATGGCAAGCCGACATGTTTATCAGCATCTGCCTGCCCATGGCAGGGGAAGCACTGAATAGCGTCTGAAATACCCAGATCCGTGGCAGCCCTAAGGAGCAGCTGGTCACTAACAGCTTGTAAAAATAGTTAGTACCTACTATATACCAAATTCAGTATTTGGAAATCAGCCGTTGATCACTTATATCCAATACCAAGTAAAATAATGTCACAAATATTTTTACTGCAGATCCTTTGCAGACACTATAAAATGTTATCTTCTCTCCAGTGTTTAAAACAAAATTGACTTTAGTCAACTTTTTTCCTGAAACGTGCTGGGAATCCTGCTACAGGAATGCCAATGGAGGAACAAGCTGCTCAAAGACCACTCCCCTCACTTTAGGTTATTCTTAAGCCTGGAAAAGAAAAAATACCAGTTTTCTCCCAAAAAGAAAAATTATTTCAATGCAACTCTAAAAACAACTCGCTGATGACAACTTCTCTGAAGTTGCGAATCTTTCAGGATGATTTAAACAAAAGTAGGATCACAATTCAGTAATTTCAATGCCTTAAGATAAGAACAAGCCTGCTGGGGCCGGGGGCACTTTCCCATGAAGCCAACAACCACCACCATGTTTGGAGTTTCTAGAGGAGACCGCAAATGAAGCCGTAGCTTTTACTGCCTCGTGTCCCAGAAAAATATGCTACTGCAGTCAATGCACCCAAAAAGCGAGAAATAAAACCACGCCTAGAAACTATCACTTATTTACAAAGCTCAGGGATGTCCTGAAGGCTTTGTGACTGATGATATGTGGTATGAGACTGATGCTCCTATCCATTTTTCCATCTCCTGCACCAAGCAGCAATGCACGCGCACCCTGCCAGGCTCTGCCCAGCAGGACAGCCCCGCCGGCACCCAGGGCCAGGCAGTCACAAACATCTCATCATATTAAGGGCAATTTACTCAACCAGTTTGCTGTGGTACCAAGGTGGGTGCTAAAACAACTGATTGCATGTTCCATATAACCAACTCCCAGCCACCTCCACCCCCAGTCACCCCACGTTTCTGCGGTTTCAGGGGAAAAAAAAAGGATGAATCGTGAGGCCAACCCGTACCCCCGTGATCTCCGCAGGGCTGCCTGCCCAAGGCACCAACAGCCTTGCGTCATTGCACCCGGGACCATCAGAGGGGTGCGGGAGGGGAGCTGAATCCCCCCGCCACCCGCAGCCGCTCTCTGCCCTTTCTCACCGCCCGCTCCCCCGACACCTCCATTTTGCAGATTCCC